>BLSH010419695.1:156490-179822 GCA_018402905.1 Glandirana rugosa
CTTTTCAGCTCTTTTGCATAATGCATTTGATCGACCTGTGTTTGAAGCAGACAGACACACACAGACACAGATTGCTTCATCTCACATAGCCGCTCGCAGGGATTGTCCTCCTTTAGCTCTGCTTTTCGGCCTTTTATTTATACTGGTCAGACAGGTTTAACAAAAGAGACTTGATGGCTTCACAATCAGCCAATCAGCCTCCAAGGCACAGTCACATGACATGAGCTCAATACAAAACCACCAACCAATGACACACTTGTTTATATTCAAACTATACAATAGGAAAGGCATGCATGTATGGGGGGGGGGGGGTTGGCTGGCCTGTATGAGAAAACAGCTGACAATGAAAGCCATGTGCTATCTTCATAGAAGCCTTCCAAGCCAAACCCACCACACATGTACAAACCTGCCAATTACAACGAATCACTATAAAATGCAGCTCTCTGAACTATATTCCATAGCATTTATGCTACTGTTCCATTAAAGGGTAAATTACAACACAAAGGAATATAGCTGCAGATCTCTGTCACATTGATCAGATGCCACAGAAAGCCCACAGATCATTATCCTTACATAAAAAGCAATACTAATTCCATAACGCAAGTACATCGCCGCCAAGCAGATCGATCTGTACAGAATACAGGGGCCCCCTGATTGACGGTAATACACCCGCGCCACAGAACGTGCATTGCACCTCAAAGATCCGGACCAGCATTTTCTCCAGCGATAACCGCTCAGGGCGCCTGCTGGCCGGGATGATCGGGCGGGTAGCGTGTAATTATCAAATTATGGAAGGTTTCCATTGTATGTGGCCTTTCCGCAATATCGGTTAAAGCCATATTCGCTGTACACAGCAAATACCGGTAAACCAACACTGGGAGACACTGTGACAATACATAATACACATCCTAAATTTCTACAACAGCCCGCGGCTCGGGCAGATCCAATCTCTGCCGGCGAGCCGCGATTGCTGGGCACAGCTGAAAAGTGATAAAAACACAGCGGTTCCCCATACGGTCAGGCAGCATGACAGATCTACTGATCACTGTCACTGGGATCAGTTAGATCTCTCATGCTCCTGACAGCCCAGCCCCCATACAGTTAGAACACGCTGAGGGAACACAGTTAACCCCTTCACTGACAATGACATTTATACAGTATTCAGTGGACAATTACATTTCTGATCGCTGTATAAATGTCATTGGTCCCAAAAAAGTGTCAAAAATGTCCAACATGTCCGTCCCAATATCGCAGATCGCAGCTATTACCAGTAAAAAAAAAAAAAATTACTTTGTAAAAAACACCAGAAATGCGTGTTTTGCACAATACAACTTGTTGGACCAACTTCTCTGTACACACAATACAACGGTTGTATGATCGCTTGTTGGTACTACCAAGTTTTCTAGTTTGCTCGTACAACTCCCGTTGTACAACCATCGTACATCGGCTGTTCTAATCACGCGTACGAACGATCGATTTCGCATACAACGGTCGTTCGTATGACCTGTTGTATACGATCGTCGACTCGTGTGTACGAGGCTTAATGCGTATAGATCCTTGTTCACAGCAACTTATCACATCACATGTATGTAAGTTGTATGCTGTTAAGACTTAGAAAAAAACAATTGATAGTAATTAAGCCTTAATTGCTGATGGATCGGGAGCAGCTGTTGCTCACCTGGCAAAGGAGTGACTACTTGATAGATATTCAAGCACTTCCTGTCTGTAAAATAAACAGAAATCTTTCATGTATAGAAAAATATATTTTTAAAAATATATATTAACCGCTTGCCGACCGCATGCCGTCTTTTGACGGCAGCAGTCTGGCAGCTGTGCGCGAAACAACGAAAATAGACATCGACCGCGTGCACAGCTAGGGGGCGCGTGCGCACCCTCTAGCGCGGTCGCGATGGTCCCATTTGTTGCCGGACCGTTCAATCAACATGAATAGACCAATGGATTTTGGTCTATTCATGTTGATTGTCCGGCAAATAGGATTTCTTCCCCTACCTGTGAAATGTAAACATTGGTAGGGGAAGTGATGTCATCTCCCCTCTCTGCTTTCTTTTCCGTTGCAGAGAGGAGAGAGAGACATCTAAAAACATGAGTTGCACAACCAGCACACTGACACCAGGTCACATAGGCACATTTAACCCTTTGATCGCTCCCCAATTAAACCTTTAACTCCCTGCCACCCCCTGTCACAGTATCATATAGTGCAGCGATCTGATTTTTACTGATCGCTGTACTTGTGACCCTTGTGACGCTAAATCAGTGTTAGGGTAGATAGTATTAGGCCTAGTTAGGTGTAAATTACCTCCCTTGCCCCCCCCATAAAGGTTTTAACCCCTTGATTGCCCCCTGTCACCTGTGATCACCGTATAAGTATCACGGGTGACGCTAGCTAGCTAGATAGTTTTTTTCCTTATCAGATTACCCGCCGTATATTATTTTATATACCTTTTATAGGTTTTAACCCCCGTTCGTCCGGCGGTGAGCCCAGTTAGGTTTTAGCGTGCGTTAGGGTCAGCGTAAATACCAGGCAGGGCCAGTTAGTGAGGTACTCTGACACACACTCACACATTAGGTAGGTGCTAGATATTAATGTAATATCTGATCCAATCAATATCTGCAATCTGATCAGATCTATATTAGCGTCCCCCTTAGATTTAGTGTTCTAAAAAACGCAGTGTTAGTGGGATCAGCCCAGATAACTGCTAACACCTGTGTTTAGCCTCTCTGCCCAGCCCAGCACACCCAAGTGCAGGATCAATAGATCGCTGTCACTTACAAAACACATATCTGCAGCCTTCGCAGAGATCACGCCCGATCCCTGCGACTTCTGACAGTGAATTTGGTAGCGACTTGACACAGGCTCTGTCAACCAGGTGCACTTTTTTGCTTGTGAATCTCACTTGTGTACCTATAAATTTAGAGACCATGTCTAATCTGAGGTACACTAGTGAAGAGGCCTACGCGATTGTGAGTATGACAGATGAGAGCGATGGGGAAGACTCGCTGTCAGATTCAGACTCACCAATCGAGTTGATATTCGACAGCGGCTCCATGACAGATAGCTCTGACGATTGGGTGGTCGCTGCTAAGGTCAGGCGTACCAGATCCCGTTTAGCTGGCGCTGAGGTGCAAGAACCGCAGGGCTCTCGTATGGAGCAGAGACCCAGTACTAGCGCTGCTACCCCTTCTGGGGACCTGGCAAGCACCAGCGGCCTAGTACATCCTGGTCATACAACCAGCACTGCAGTAACACTTGGTGACGTGGCGAGTCCCATAAGTGCAGTTCAAGCTGGCGTGGCTAGCACGAGTAATGCCCCACAGCCACGAAGACGAAGAACACAGGCCCACAGAGCCCATAGTGCCCTTCCTGACGCGCTTGAAAACCCTGATTGGCAACCCACCACTGATGCAACGCCCATACTTCCCCCATTCACTGCCCAACCCGGAATTCAGGTGAATACAGTTGATTTTAGGGCCAATGATTTTTTTTTGTTGTATTTCACCGAAGATCTCTATAGATCTATTGTGGACCAAAGCAATTTATACGCTGGTCAATACATCGCCACTAATCCCCATTTGTCCCTTGCCAGAAATTGGAAACCAATTACGGTTTCCGAATTTAAGACCTTTTTGGGCCTCACCCTCAACATGGGCATACATTATCTACCTGAATTGCAGTTATATTGGTCCAATGACTCAATTCATCACATGTATGTCTACTCTGCTTCCATGGCCAGGACACGATACGAGCAGATTCTGCGGTCCATGCACTTCAGTGACAATCGACTCGATCATCTATATGGAGACCCTGAATTTGACCGGCTCTACAAAATTCGGCCCCTCATAAACCACTTCAACCAGACGTTCGCAGCACATTTTGTTCCCAACCAAGTTGTGTGCGTGGACAAGTCCCTGATTAAATTTGCTGGCCGTCTTGTTTTCAAACAGTACGTCCCCAACAAGCGTGCCAGATACGGGGTCAAGTTGTATAAGCTCTGTGACAGGGCCACAGGCTATACATGTCGTTTTATGGTTTATGAGGGCCAAGATAGCCGCATAGAGCCGGAAGGATGCCCAGTCTACATGGGGAGTGCTGGCAAAATTGTGTGGAGCTTTGCGTCACCCTTATTCGGAAAGGGGTACCGTTTGTACATGGACAATTACTACACAAGCGTGCCACTTTTTAGTCACTTACTTGATCACCAAATTGGCGCATGTGGCACCGTGCAAACTAATCGCCGGGGCTTCCCCCAACGGCTGGTAGATTCCCGACTTAGTCGGGGGGAGAGAGCCTGCTTGAGATGTGGTAATTTGCTTGCGATGAAGTGGAGGGATACAAAGGATGTTTTCATTCTTTCCTCCATTCATGCAGACACGGCTGTCCAAATTAGAACGGCGACTGGTGTTGTGGAGCAACCCCTCTCTGTCCACCAATATAACCTTAATATGGGAGGGGTGGACCTCAATGACCTGTTATTGGCGCCCTTCTTAATTGCCCGTAAATCCAGACGCTGGTACAAAAAAGTGTCTATTTACTTCTTTCAATTGGTTTTGCTGAACGCTTTTGTGCTATACAAAGCGTCAGGACGGACTGGACCTCTCCTGCCATTCCAGGAAGAGATCATCAGAGCCCTTCTGTATCCAGATGGCTCAGCACCCCAAGTTTCCAATCCACATGCAGTGAGCCGGCTGCATGAACAGCATTATCCACATGCCATCCCTGGTACCCCTACCCAACGATACCCCCAATAAAAGATGTTGTGTCTGCCGACGACGCGGATAGAGGCGTGACACCCGATATTGTTGCCCCACCTGTTTGGGCCAGCCTGGTCTCTGTATCGGTGACTGTTTCAAGCGCTACCATTCATTAGTTGAATATTAGTGTAGGGAACAGCACTACATAGAAATAGGACACACTTTCACAGGGTCTCCAGAGATGTCACCGCATTTTTGGAGACCCTAACCTTTACTGTTTATTGTTATAAAAAAAAAAGCGTACCAAATAAAAATAAAAAAAAAGTTATAAAAACCAAACAAATTTAAAAAAATAAAAACCAAAAACAGTTGTATGTATGTTGTTTTTCTATCTCCATTTTCTCTCTATTCTCTTTCTATTGCTCTCTCTATTGTTTTTCATGCATATCTGTAATGTTTTGTTGCTGTTTATTATAGTGGGTTTTTTTTTTTTTTTGCAGGTATGCAATGTTTTATGTAACATGTCATTTTTTTATTCTTAGCAGGAATATTATTTTTTTATGTGTTACTGTTTTTATTAATCTTTATTTAATTTTCAGGTACGCCAGCTGCAGAGCTGATTTATTTCGGGTGACAGCAATAGCGTTTGCTCCCACCATATATAAAGCAGCGACTCCAGCGCTGTTGGCGGTGATTTCACCACCACAGTTAAAAAAAGAGCAAATATACCGGAGCATAGAGGCAGTGGGTGGAAATTGGGGCGGATTGCCCCTATACTCCGGTATATTTTTTTAAAAAAGTGGCTATGCCCACCATTAGAAGTGGGAGGATGAAGGGAGGTTTTCAAATGGTGGGCATACCCACCAATTGATTCTTTTTTTCATGGAAAAAAGAACATTACAATATATGCACAACAAGAACCAGCGACATACTAGTATGTTGCTGGTCTTCTCAGGCTCTCCTGTTCCACCGGGGAAAGTGAGAATGCAGCTGGTGGTTCCGCCAGCTTACCATAGAGCTGATTGAAGACTAGAATGGCTCCAATCATCTCCATGGCCTAAGAAACTGGAGGCTACGAGCAGGTGTGCATCATTTTTAAAGCATGTCATGTTTGATGTCTATGCACTTGGCATGAGATCAACTTTTATATTTCACCAAACATTTGGGCAAAATAGTATGTTTTTGTGCATTAAAATTCAAAAAAGTGTTTTTTCCCAAAAAATTGCGTTTGAAAAATCGCTGCGCAATTACTTTGTGAAAAAAAAAAATTGTAACACCCACTATTTAAATCTGTAGGGCCTCTGCTTTAAAAAAATTATATAATGTTTGGGGTTTCAAAGTCATTTTCTAGCAAAAAGGATTTTTTCATGTAAATAAAAAGTGTCAGAAAAGACTTGGTGGTTCAAGTGGTTAGAAGAGTGGGTGATGTTGGGCATAAAATGCCAGGACAGTTCAAAGCCCCCCCAAATGACACCATTTTGGAAAGTAGACACCCCCAAGCTATTTTCTGAGAGGCATTTTGAGTTCATGGAATATATTATTCGTTTGTCATAAATTATTGAAAAGTGACAAAAAAAAAATAAAAATTACACAAAGTTGTCACTGAAATGATATATTGCTCACCCATGCCATGGGTATGTGTGGAATGACACCACAAAATACATTCTGCTGCTTCTCCTGAGTACGGGGATACCCCATGTGTGAGACTTTTTAGGAGCCTATCCGTGTATGGGACCCCAAAAACCAATCACCGCCTTCAGGATTTCTAAGGGCGAAAATTTATGCCTTCACCCCATACTACCTATCCAGGTTGCGGAGGCCATGAAATGCCCAGATAGCAAAAAAAAAAAAAATGACCCCATTTTGTTAAGTAGACACCCCAAGCTATCTGCTGGGAGGCATGTTGAGTCCATGGAATATTTTATATTTTGCCACAAGTTTCGGGGAAATGACAATTTGTATTTATTTATTTATTTTTTTTACACAAAGTTGTCAATGAATGATATATTGCTCACACATGCCATGGGTATATGTGGAATTACACCCCAAAATACATTCTGCAGCTTCTCCTGAGTATGGGGATACCCCATGTGTGAGACTTTTTGGGAGCCTATCCGCGTACGGGACCCCGAAAACCAATCACCGCCTTCAGGATTTCTAAGGGCATAAAATGGTGATTTTACTCCTCTGTACCCATCACGGTTTTGGAGGCCCTGAAGTGTCAAGG
Organism: Glandirana rugosa; assembly: GCA_018402905.1. Lineage (NCBI taxonomy): Eukaryota > Metazoa > Chordata > Amphibia > Anura > Ranidae > Glandirana > Glandirana rugosa. The sequence goes on from BLSH010419695.1 coordinate 163,428, forward strand.
TAGCACAAAACCCCCCCAAATGACCCAATTTTGGAAAGTAGACACCCCAAGGTATTTGCTAAGCGGCACGGTGAGTATTTTGCAGCTCTCATTTGTTTTGGAAAATGAAGAAATAAACAGAATTTTTTTTTTTTTTTACTTTTTTCAAATTTCAAAACTTTGTGACAAAATGTGAGATCTGCAAAATACTCAAAATACTTCTCAGCAAATAGCTTGGAGTGTCTACTTTCCAAAATGGGGTCATTTGGGGGGGTTTTGTGCTATCTGGGCATTCAATGGCCTCCGAAACTGTGATAGGGAGTGAGGAGTAAAATCACCTTTTTACGCACTTAGAAAGCCTGAAGGCAGTGATTGGATTTTGGGGTCCCGTACGCGGCTAGACTGCCAGAAAGTCTCACATATGTGGTACCCCTGTATTCAGAAGAAGCAGCAGAATGTATTTTGGGGTGTCATTTCACATATACCCATGGCATGTTCAAGCAACATATAATTTAGTGACAACTTTGTGGGAAAAAAAAAAATTGTCATTTCCCCAAAACTTGTGGCAAAATATAAAATATTCCATGGACTCAACGTGCCTCTCAGCAAATAGCTTGGGGTGTCTACTTTCCAAAATGGGGTCATTTGGGGGGGCTTGTGCTATCTGGGCATTTCATGGCCTCCGCAACTGAGATAGGTAGTGTGGGGTGAATGCATACATTTTTGCCCTTAGAAATACTGAAGGCAGCGATTGGATTTTGGGGTCCCGTACGCGGTTAGGCTGCCAAAAGGTCTCACATATGTGGTATCCCTGTATTCAGAAGAAGCAGCAGAATGTATTTTGCGGTGTAATTTCACATATACCCATGGCATGTTCAAGCAAAATATAATTTAGTGACAACTTTGTGGGGAAAAAAAAAATTGTAATTTCCCCGAAACTTGTGGCAAAATATAAAATATTCCATGGACTCAACATGCCTCTCAGCAAATAGCTTGGGGTGTCTACTTTCCAAAATGGGGTCATTTGGGAGGGGGGCTTGTGCTATCTGGGCATTTCATGGCCTCCGCAACTGAGATAGGTAGTGTGGGGTGAATGCATAAATATTTGCCCTTAGAAATACTGAAGGCGGCAATTGGATTTTGGGGTCCTATATGCAGATAGACTTCCGAAAAGTCTCACACATGGGGTATCCCCATACTCAGGAGAAGCAGCAGAATGTATTTTTGGGGTGTAATTCCATATACACCCATGGCATGTGTGAGCAATATATAATTTCAGTAACAACTTTGTATAATTTTTTTTTTTTGGTCATCTTTCAATCACTTATGACAAAAAAAATAAAATATTCAATGGGCTCAACGTGCCTCTCAGAAAATTCCTTGGGGTGTCTACATTCCAAAATGGGGTAATTTGGGGGGGGGGGGTTGTACTGCCCTTCCATTTTAGCACCTCAAGAAATGAGATAGGCAGTCATAAAATAAAAGCTGCATAAATTCCAGAAAATGTACTCTAGTTTATAAATATACGGTAATTAACTTTTTTTTTACCCAAGACATGTGGCTAAATGCATTTTGGCAAAAATTTATGACTAAAATTTAGTTTATTGTATTTTTGTACTAACATAAAGTTGAAAATATAATTTTTTTCAACATTTTCGTCCTTTTTTTGTTGATATTGCAAAAAATAAAAAGCGCAGTGGTGAACAAATACCACTGAAAGAAAGCTCTGTTTGTGGGAAAAAAAGGACGCAAATTTTGTTTGGGTACTGCATTGCATGACCACGCAATTACCATTTGAAGCGGTGCAGTGCCAAATTGAAAAAAGTGCTCTGGTCCTAAAGCTGCAAAACCTTCCGGTTGGTAAGTGGTTAAAGCCACATCCTAAATATAAAAACACCAGTAATATACTAAAAGGGAACTTGGAAACTTGGATGACACCTAATCATATAAAAATAAATCTGTATATATACCTGCACCATACCTTTTTTAAATTCTATGTAAACCTGAATGCATTATTCTTGATATGTATTGATGTCATCTAAATGGGGCAGTGCTATCCCAGAGACTAAAGCATAATATCGTAAAAAACTATATTTTTTACGTATATTAATAAAGGGCAGGTCTGAGCATGGTATTATGTCATTATTAGGGGCAGACCATAGTGACAAAAATCTGTCTAAATAAAAAGATTGAAAAATTTGGTGGAACAAAGGGGGGCAAAAGAAAAAGAGAAAAAAGAGGACTTCTATATTCTCTATCAAGGTATATAATTTTATACGATTTACATGTGAAAAACCCAGTGGTCCCAATCTTTCATCATTTGCCCAAACTACATAAGCCTGCTTTTCCTGTACAGGGAAGACCTATAGTAGCGGGCATAGGATCCTTATTAGAAAGATTGGGCCACTGGGTAGAACAATACCTTCAACCACTTGTACACAGATTGCCAGGTTACATAAAAGATACAACTGCCATACTAGCAAATTTACAGGAATTTGAATGGAAAGAAAATTATATTTGGTTGACTTTGGATGTCAAATCCCTGTATTCTAGCATACTCCATACTTTAGCATTAGAGGCTCAGAGATACCATCCGATGAAATATAGCAATTATACAGATGAACTTAACCACTTACCGGCCACCTGACGGCAGCTGCAATAACTAGCATTGTGAGCGCGCGCGTTCCAGGGGGGGCCAGGGAGCGGGTAGGACGGATCTCCGTTCTCATAGAGGGGGAAGGGATGTGATCTCAGGCTTCCTGTATATGGAAGCCATGATCACTCCCCTCCCCCTGCCAGCCCAGCCCCCATACAGTTAGAACATGCCTAGGGAACACATTTAACTCTTAGAGCGCCCCCTCCAGGTTAACCCCTTCACTGCCAATGGCATTTACACAGTAATCAGTGCATTTTTATAGCACTGATCGCTGTATAAATGCCAATGGTCCCAAAAAAGTGTCAAAATGGTCCGACGGGCGTGACCGGAAGCCGACCTGCATGGACGCTTGATCCTCTAGCTCTCTCACAGTCGCTACCTCTCGTCGGATTCACGGGGCAAACACCTCAATTTTAATGGGCAGATCCAGGACCACCCGATCCTCTAAAACCCGTGGCTCCTCTCAACCGCCACCGGGCTCCACAAACAGCCTGAAAGACTTCTTTTCCCCGCTCGACATGTCACATGCGGCGGGGAGAGAGATGGCGCCGGAGGCCTCCCCAACACATGGTGCGCGGCCGAGATCCCCGGCCCTGCACTGCGGACCAAGAGGGGACACAGCCGCACAGCCGATCTCAGAACGGGGCCTTACGATCCCGGGGAAAGCAGTGACTGCCGCCCAGCAAGCCGTGGTAAGTGATGCTCCGGACCCTATACAGCAAGCGGCCCTGCTTTCGCATCACCAGCGGCTGCCTCCCTCACAACCCCCTCCAACGGGCACTCAATGCTCAGAGGCATATCCGCGCCTACTGCGGACATTATCAGACTCCGGCCTCCAGAGAGAGGATTCCCTCTCCCCAAGGACATCAGCGGAGTCCTCCCCGTCGCCAAGCCCAGTCCCCTATTCCTCGGTTCTTACATCCTGGTCAGACACTCCGGGGGTGCGGGCTGAGGCCCCGCAACAACACACGGCCATGATACACTCTCCACCCAAGGCTCAGGGACCCGAGCGCCACCTGAGGCCCCAGCAAAGGGACACAAGTATCACCTAAAACCTATGCCCAGGCAGTCTCATCCCCACAGCCAACTCATACTCCAGGAGTGGGCAACTCACCGGCTTCTTCTTCCACCCAGGCCCAGGAACTGACTGCACCCCGGGCCTCCCCTCAGGGGTCCTGGCCCCAGTCCACCGGCACACAGCACCTGGGCCACTCATTACACCCTGACAGCCGGGCCGCTTCACCTCCTCCAGACCATCTATTGTCCCCTCCCTGGCATACCTGCGATCTATTCCTACCAAAGAGGACTTTAAGCAATTAATTGAGGATGTTAAGTCCACCTTCCGTAGTGAAATCCAGGCCCTTCAGTCAGGCCTCCAGCACCTGGCAAATAGAGTGGATCTGGTCGAGGAGGATATCCAGGAAGCCAGAATAGCCATACAACGCACCCAGACCCAGAGCTCGGACCACCAGTTTCTCCTTAGGGAAATGCAGAGACATATCGAGGACCTGGATAACCGGAGCCGCAGAAATAATATTAGAGTGAGGAACCTACCAGAACAAGAGGGCCCGGAGGATATCCAACAGACCCTGGAGACCTTATTCAATACAATACTGGGAAACCCCCCGGACAAACCAATTAAACTGGACAGAGCCCACAGAGCTCTGCGTCCCAAAAACCTTGCATCTGCTCCCCGTGATGTGATTTGCAGGGTCCACTCTTACCCGCACAAAGAGGACATAATGAAGAAGGCCCGAACTCTCCGGAATATACAATATGAAGGAGTCCGCATTCAACTATTCCCAGACCTTTCCTGGATAACTCTCCAGAAGAGGAGATTACTCCAACCCCTCCTACACACCCTCCAAGAACAGGACATTGTTTATCGCTGGGGTTTCCCTTTCAGCCTTACGGCTAAACGCAACGGAAAATCTGCAGTCCTGCGATACCCTGAGGACTTACCACTTTTTTGCAGCACCCTGGAAGTCCCATTACCACTTCTCCCGGATTGGGACTTAGTGTCCATGCCTCTCCCCCAGCCCGGGGCAGAGCGCAGGACCCCCTTGGCAAAACGCCCAAGAGGCCCGGACGCCCCTCGCAAGACTCATAAGCAAAAAAATGGATGAACACCACACTGTCCCACCTACAAACTATGCCTATAGGCACCAGCTACCTTACACTTGGGACAGCCTAGTATTGCCCTCTCATCATCCTAGCACTCATCCCCCATATAAGAATCCTCCCTATCTTTCATGTTTGCCCATTTGGCTGCCAGTTGAGAGACTTATGTTTGGTTGTTTCTCCTTTCACTGCCCCCCCCCCCTCTTCAAATAGACCCTATTTGTATGTTTTCTGTGTGCTCTCCATTTACAACTTTGTGCCTTGTGGTTGGACAGTTCCTCAGGAGTCTAGCTAGATACAACGCCCCTCCGGGGTTTGACCTAAAAGTGTCTTGTTAACGGATAGAGATAATACCACTGTTTTTCTTTTTTTTTGTTATATTATCTTGTACTAACGCTTGTTTTCTTTTTCTAGTTTTCTAGTTCTTTTCTAGTTCTGCTCCAGCTCTTCTCTTCCCTTCCTCTCTCTCCCTTTTTCGGTGCTCATCGGATCCTCCTGGAGAATAAGTCCCTCATCAGTCCACATACGAACCCGACGAGACAGATAAGTCTTTTTCCTTATTGCACGTACATATTAAGATGGTCAAGATCCTTTCTCTTAATGTTCGGGGCCTGAACTCCAACAGGAAGAGAAAGCTAGCATTAGGGGAATTCACTAACACTAAGGCGGACGTCGTCATGATTCAAGAAACGCACTTTGATAGGCAATGCTCATTTAACGTCACATCTAAACTTTTCCCCCGGGTTTACCAGGCCACTAATCCCAGTAAAAGGGCGGGGGTGGCAATCCTGTTTCGACGGGACTCTCCTTTTACATGCTCAGAGTCCCATGTGGACCCCCACGGCCATTATGTGATACTAAAAGGCAAATGGCAGACACAAGAAGTGCCTTTATGCGCCATATACGCCCCCGAATGTCCGACAAATTAGCTTTTTACGCAAGACCCTATCCCGTCTTTTTAGCCAGCCACACGGGTACGTAATCGTGGGTGGGGACTTCAACCTCCTACAATCGGCAGTTCATGATCGTCACTCGATTGTGTCCCGGGACCCTCCCCCCCGAACACTGCGAGATTCCCAACAATTCAGACAGGTCACTAGGCACTTTGCTTTGTTTGATGCTTGGAGAGTCCACCACCCTACTGACCACCAATACACGTTTTTCTCCTCATCACACCAAATGCACTCCAGAATCGACTACTTCTTCGTGAATAATCCTACCTTAAATATCATTAGATCAGTAGATATCCTCCCGATATCCTGGTCGGATCACGCGCCCATCCTAATGTCCATATCTTTAGGGACCCCGCTTCCGCAAACCCTGCCAATGGCAGTTGAATACTTACCTCCTGCAACATCTCCCCTCCGTGCTTGAATTGAACACTACTCTGATGCATTATTTTGCTGAAAACAATACACCTGAGGTCTCTATCCCCACCCTATGGGAAGCCCATAAGGCAGTCCTTCGAGGTAAATGTATTGCCATCTCCTCAGCCATAAAAAAAATACTGCAGCTCTTAAGATAAGCACAGAACGTGAACTTCAGGCTTTGGAGCGTCAACTCCAGTCAACCCCATCTCTGTCTTTGCTCAAGAAAATTATAAATATTTCAATCTCTTTTTATTGATTTTCAAATTCACATAACAACAAAATAAAATTACCACACTACATCACAAACGTGTAAACATACAAAGGAGAAAAAAAAAATATATAAATAAACGCACAATTCTTAAGGACATTGCATTGGGTAGGGTTGAGAAAGCACTACTTAGGATGAAACAACAATTACGACAAAGGCAACAAAGCTCACACTCTCCTAGCCAGGAAGCTCCGGGATCAGACCTTGCCCAACACCCCTCGACAAATCAAAGACCACAATGGTCATTTGGTTTCCCACCCCCGGGACATAGCGTCCGCTTTCTGAAATTATTATGAAACACTCTACAATAACCCGGAAATCCCACACATCCCTGCGGCGCCAGACCTCCTGTCCCGAGTAGAAGAATACCTAGAACACAGTGGAATAGCACACGTCACCCCCTGTGACCTCCTCCCCTTGAACATGCCGATAACGGAGGAGGAAATTGATGCGACGATTAAATCTCTCCCATCCCGTAAAGCCCCCAGACCTGGCTGTCTTCCATACGAGTATTACAAGGCGTTTTTGCCTAAACTAATAGCTTACCTGTGCAGATTGTACAACGCCTTTTTTAAAGACACCATGATTCCCTCAGATATGCAGAGGTCGTTCAGTACCTTAGTCCCTAAAGCTGACAAGGATCCCTCCCTCTGTGCTAGTTACAGGCCAATTGCATTGTTAAACACTGACCTGAAGATTTTCACGAAACTTCTTTCCATGTGTTTGAACGTAATCCTCCCATCCTTAATACATAAGGACCAGGTAGGATTTATCCCGCTTCGACAGGCTGGAGACAACACGAGGAAGGTCATAGACCTAGTGGACATTGTGAACCATGAAACCATTCTGACAGTATTGCTTAGCCTTGATGTAGAAAAGGCTTTTGATCGCCTTGGGTGGCCCTTTGTGTTCGCCACCCTGCGTCATATGGGCTTTCAGGGTCCTTTCCTCAATGCTGTCTGTCATCTCCACCACAATCCCACCTCACAGGTTAAGACCCCTTGTGCTCTCTCCACCCCGTTTTCAATTAGCAATGGGACCCGCCTGGGTTGCCCGCTCTCCCCTCTACTATTTGCGTTGTGTGTGGAGCCCCTAGCTGTGACGATACGGAACCACGCGGACATTCGGGGAGTGAGGATTCGAGATAGGGAGTTCAAAATCTCTTTGTTCGCTGATGACATGATCCTATCACTGACCCAGCCGAGAATCTCCTTGCGCAACCTCCAAGCTGAGCTAGACAGGTTCAGGAAAATCTCTGGCTACAAAATTAACTCATCTAAGTCAAATGCCCTCCCTATCCATATCCCTCCAGCAGAACTTAGCGATCTCACTGCCTCGTTCCCATATAGATGGAATTCTCACTCAATTAAATATTTGGGGGTTCACATAACTTCTCATCACTATACCAAGCCAACTTTCCCCCATTACTCCAACAAATCCGTTCACTACTCCAACAATGGAAGAAACATCACATCTCCCTACTTGGGGCGTATAGCCTCAATTAAAATGACTACCCTTCCCAAACTTGTTTAACTTTTTCAGACGCTTCCGATACCGGTCCCCTACACCCACTTAAGGAAATAGCAAAAAGACCTGATACAATACACTTGGAACTACAAACGTCACAGAATTCCCAAATCAGTCCTCCTGACCTCTCGTACAGAGGGTGGTCTGCCCTTCCCTAAACTCATTAGATACTACCAGGCTGCACAGCTCCACGCTATTGCCTCCTGGTTCACCCAACGCTCCTACAACAAATGGACGGAAATCGAAAAGCTGGCGCTTGCCCCTATACACCCAAACAGTTTCCTGTGGAGCTCGAAGGCAGAAGTTTCTGCTATCCACATGCTAGGAACTGTAACCCATTTGAGGTCATTATGGCGCTTGCTCTCTCATCAACATGATCTCACCTCAGACAAGTCGGTCCTAACCTCCTTCCTTTACAATCCAGAACTGCCGACGGGATTGACTCATCAGATGTCCTCCCCGTGGGCAGCGAGGAATTTATTTCATTTCGGCCACTTAGTTGACCCCGTCATTAGGACACTATTGCCATTTGCTAAGCTTCAGAATAAATTCTGGTTACCCCGCCAAACATTCTACAGCTACCTACAAATCCGGCACTATGCCCAGTCGATGACATCCACCCTACAATTCTCACTCCCTACCCCCTTTGAGAGCATAATCTTAGAAAGAACTAGTAGAAGAGGTATAATCTCTGACATCTATAAAATTCTAAACTTATACTCATTCCAGAAGCAGGGCATTCACTCATACATGCGTAAATGGGAAAAAGCGCTGGGAGTCACATGGACTATTGCGGAATGGCAGGCCATTTGGTCTCAAGCATCCAAGAGCTCCCTCTGTACCCTATATAAAGAGAACGCTTATAAAATGATGTACTTTTGGTACATGGCCCCCAATGTTCTGCACTCTATATACCCTACGTCATCAGATAGATGTTGGAGATGCCTAAAGGAAAAAGGCACACTCATACATATATATATTGGCAATGTCCTGTGATTGTGCCTTACTGGCAGATCACAAACCAGCTCCTGCATAAAATATTCGGCCCACAAACCCAGATGTCACCTACATTCTTTCTATTGGGACTTCTCCCCAAAACTCTCTCTAAATTACATAGGAAGCTCATGCTTAACATCCTCACTGCGGCACGATGCCTAGTGGCCTTACATTGGAAGCGTCGCAAACCCCCGTCACAAGAAGCCCTATATGCTAGAATTAAAGACATAGAGCTGATGGAAAAAATGACAGCCAGACTACAGGACCGCCTGGAAGTCCATAACCGTATCTGGGCCCCATGGCATCTCCAGGAGGACCTCGCTTGAAGGTAACCAAACCTCTCTCCCCTTCTTTCTTTTCTATTTTCTGTGCTTTCTGGTCTTTTTCCATTCCCCTGCAAAAGGTGTGGTCGTTACTTGAGTTTTCTTGTTAATTGCAATGATACCTCCACTTGAAAATGTTCTTCATCGATGGAAACCATCTAACGCTATTTATGCTGAACAACCATGTAATTGACCATTCTTATCTTATTCTTATTTTTTTCTTACTGTATTGTTATGAGACTACTCTGAGTTTCAATAAAAGAAAAATGTTATTTAAAAAAAAAAAAAAAATGGTCCGACATGTCCGCTGCAATATCGCAGTACCGCTAAAAATCACAGATCACCACCAATAATAGTAAAAAATAAATAAAAACCCCAGAAATGAATTCTCACCATTCGTAAACACAGCAACTTTTGCGCAAACCGTCAATAAGCACCGATTGTGATTTTTTTTTTTTTTTTTACCAAAAATATGAGGAAGAATATAAATCGTCCAAAACCGATGAATACGTTTGTTTTTTTTATATTTTTTTTTTGGATTTGTATTTTAGCAAAAAGTAAGAAAAATTGTTTATTTTGCAAAATTGTCGCTTTTTTTGTTTATATCGGTGATCAGAAATGACACAGAGGGGATCAAATAAGACCAAAAGAAAGCTCTATTTGTGGGAAAAAAGGACGCAAATTTTGTTTGGGTACAACGTCGCACAACCGCGCAATTGTCAGTGAAAGCGACGCAGTACCGAATCGCAAAAAGTGCTCTGGTCCTAAAGGGTGAAATCCTTCCGGGGCTGAAGTGGTTAAAGAATTTATTATTATGGCAGTGGAGTTTTTGCATAAGCATAACTTCTTTGCCTTTGATAATACATATTTCTTACAATGTAAAGGAGCCTCGATGGGGGCTAAGTTTTCCCCCCTCACTAGCTAACATATTTATGGGCTGGTGGGAGGAACACTATATTTTTGCTAATGAAAATCTGTAGGTGCCCTGCATATCTCCCAAACCTGCACGGTTCAGGAGATATGCAGTGTTCTGGACATGCCGTTGTCATTTTGGCACATGCGCAGTGAAGAAACGGCCTCCGTGCCGTTTCTTCACTGAGATCGTGCCATGACTGGTGGCTCCCGGCCACATGCGCGGGAGTGTCGTCACACGACTCTGGCCAGTCACAGAGCCGGAATTGCGGCCCCAGAAGGAAGAGGGGCTGAAGATGGACACCTCCAGCACAGGAGACATTATGCATCTACTTTGCAGGGGAACATAGAGGAAGTAACACCCCCATCAGGATTTACTTCCTCTTTAATATGGCAAGGATCGATGGAAGGAGTTACAGATTTTATGGATTATGTTAATAACAATCCGTTAAATTTGTAATTTACCCACACAGCTCATACAATTGATTTTTCTCTTCCGTTCACTGACAGACGCAGCCTTCTTATGACACATGGGGTTATGCTCATCCTACTAGGAGTAGCCTAGGCAAAACAAACAAAAGTATAGGTTGGCCCCTCCCAGGGGGCCATCCTCACCTTAGCATATAATCCCTCTGCTCTGTACAGCAAATCAGTTTTCATTTGCCTAGTGCAAGGAGTAGACCTGGTTCCCTAAGCCACCAAGTTCCTTGGCTTTGCCTAAAAGCTTTGCTGTTCGCTACCCCTTTGAGGAAACCTTTAATAAGAGATGGGCTTCCCCGGTGGTGGACCCTGCCGTGGCTCGTGTGAATAAGGCAACCACCATCCCCTTGGAGGGGTCGCCATCCTTTAAAGAGGCGGTCGATCGCCGCACAGAGACAGTGTCTAAAGCACTATTCTTGTTGGCTGGGTCAGCCATGCGGCCAGCGCTAGCAACTGCTATGGCGGCACAGTCTCTTTGTGAGCATGCTGCCGCGCTGCGCACTAGTTTGTCTGGTGAATGTGCACAGGCTGAAGTACAGCGAGTGCAACATTTGGAAGAGGGTCTCCGCTACATATGCCATGCTGCTTTGGATCTTCTCCCCATATTGTCAAAAATGTCTGTTTGTTCAATTGTTATCAGGCGGGTGCTGTGGCTCCGCTCTTGGTTGGGCGACCAGGCTTCAAAGAAAGCTCTGGCAGACCTGCCCTTTCAGGGCGGGCGTCTGTTTGGCCCACAGTTGGATAAAATTATTAAGGATTTCACGGGAGGGAAGAGTACTTTCCTTCCAGAGCCGAAGCGACGAGATCGTCGTCATAGGCAGGGTCCTGTCTCTTCTGGTCAGAAGAAGTTTTTTCAGGCGCCCGGCCCAGCGGGCAAGGCCGGTAAGGAGTTCACGGGCCACAGCAAGAGGCCCTGGCAGCGTAAGTCCGAAAAAGCGGAGGACAAGTCTGCCTCCGCATGATGGGTTGCCCCCACCCGCCTCACGGGTGGGGGGCCAGTTTCTGGGGGTTGCAAGCAGCTCTCTGCCCCCAGAAAAGTCCTTCCCCTCAAACTTGAGGCTCCCGCAGGAGCGTCGGGGGGCGCTTCTAGGCGCCGGTCAGACGCTCAGCAGTCAGAAGTCATCATTAACGCTGGCTTGCCGGCTGGAGTACCTAGGTCTGTTTCCGGACACGGTACAGACAGGGGTGTTCCTAACACCGAGCAAGCGTCTAACGCTTCAGGCTGGGCGAACCCTGTGATGGCGCCAGTGGTTCTCCTTACGGTTACGGTTATGGTTCTGTATACGGGTGTTGGGGCTCAAGGTGTCGACTTGCGAAGCGATACCTTACGCCCAGAACACTCGGCTCCTGCGAGAGGCAATGTTGTCGCGGTGGGACAAATCTCCTCTATCCCTGGACAGGCCGATCAGGTTGCAGTGTCAGTCCCGGGAACCCTTGGTTTGGGGGATTCAGGTTCCGGCCCTAAAGGGGGGGGAGAAGTTGTCCTCCCCTCAATTGGTCGATGTAGGTACCGGAACTGAGAGTGAGCAGGCTTTAACTGTCCCGTTGGACAGAGAGGCTGCGCCACCCGGTTCTGGTTCAGTCGGTCAATGCCACGGAGGTGGCGTAGGTAAACCATTAGGGCGGAACAAGAAGCACAGCAACAGCCGCGGACGCGGCTCTGATCCTTCGGGGGGCAGTGCTTCACAGGCCTTGGGGTCAGTATCGGTTGCTGTACATTTTTCCTCCTCTAGGGGCTCTACTGCGGGGTAGAGGCGGGGGGAATCCCGACAATTCTGGTAGCTCCGGATTGGCTCCGGCATCCTTGGTACGCCGACGTAGTACAGAGGGTGGCAGAGGCTCTGTGGCATCTTCCGTTCCGCGGGGACCTACTGGCTCCGGGGCCCATCCGGCGCCCTGCTTTACTCTCGCTGGCTTTGACGGCTTGGCTATTGAGTCCCAGGTATTGAGGGAGAGGGGTGTCTCTGACTCCGTAATCCCTACTATGATAAAAGCACGATGGCGGCCCCGTCAGCTACCGTATCTCGTTGGATACGGAAGACCGTGACTCATGCATATGAGATTCGGGGTAAGGTTCCCAGTCACGGCTAATTCCACCAGAGCAGTTAGTACTTCCTGGGCGTTTAGACACCAGGCTTCGGTGTCTCAGGTGTGCAAGGCAGCTACTTGGGCCTCAGTGCACACGTTTACTAAGTTTTACAAAATTGATGTTTCGGCATCCTCGGATGCTGCTTTTGGCCGCAAGGTATTGCAAGCGCCAGTATAGGTGCGGTTAGCGCCGCCTGAGAGGGCGTTTTTTCTGTTGGGTACAGTTGTTATGATTTGCCCACCCCTCTTGATTGGCACAGCTTTGGGACGTCCCCATGTGTCATAAGAAGGCTGCGTCTGTCAGTGAACGGAAGAGAAAAAGGGATTTTTTGTATAACTTACCGTAAAATCCTTTTCTCTGAGTTCACTGACAGACGCAGCACCCACCCCTCTGCGTTGGTTTTGTAAGGCTTGTTACGAACTGATGTGCTGTACAGAGCAGGGGGATTATATGCTAAGGTGAGGACGGCCCCCTGGGAGGGGCCAACCTATGCTTTTGTTTGTTTTGCCTAGGCTACTCCTAGTAGGATGAGCATAACCCCATGTGTCATAAGAAGGCTGCGTCTGTCAGTGAACTCAGAGAAAAGGATTTTACGGTAAGTTATACAAAAAATCCCTTTTTTTTGGATGTTACCGTAGTGGGGAATTTACAGCCTCCTAGGGTACGTTCATCTACATACCGCAAAGAATGTGCCAGGTATTCAGTACTACTTTCGACGAGCTGTCATCCGATAAGGATGGGCTCGGGCGTGTTCGGAACTGAACGTGCCCGAGCCCACCAGGAAGTGAACCCTGCGCTGTGCTAATCACAGGCAATGAGACCTTTCCCTGATGTGCAGCTGCAGCGATCGGGGAATGTCTCACTGCCTGTGATTAGTGCAGTGCAGGGTTCACTTCCTGGCGGGCTCAGGCACGTTTGGTTCCAAATAAGCCGAGCCCAACCTTATCATCCGACATATACGGTCCAATCAATTCCGACCAGCGAACTCATCAGAGCCAAACTCAGAGGAAAGTTTGCGAGGTTAGCAGGCTGCATTCTCCAGCAGTGTGGCAGCGGCTTGGGCAGACTCGATGTTCGCCGGCGAGCCGTGTTCGCCTGGCACAGAAGAAAAACAGAGAACCACCTATGTAAACACGGTGGTTGCCCGTTCTGACAGGCAGCATGTGAGAGATCTACTGATCCCTGTCACTGGGATCAGTTAGATCTCTTATGCCCCTGCAGCCCAGCCCCCTCACAGTTAGAATGCCTAGGGAACACAGTTAACCCCTAGATCGCCCCCTGCAGGTTAACCCCTTTACTGCCAATGACATTTATACAGTAATCAGTGGTTATTTAAATTTCTGATCGCTCTATAAATGTCATCGGTCCCAAAAAAATTTCAATAATGTTCGACATGTCCGCCCCAATATCACAGTCCCGATAAAAATCACAGATCACCGTCATTACTAGTAAAAAAAAATAAATAGTAAAAACGCCATAAATGAATTCTCATGGTTTGTAAATGCGGCAACTTTTGTACAAACCAATCAATAAACGCCTATTGTAATTTTTTTACCACAAATATGAGGAACAATATATATCGGCCAAAACTGATGAATACATTTTTTTTTTTACATTTTTTTTGGATTTGTATTGTAGCAAAAGAAAAAATATTGTTTTTTTTTCTAAATTGTCACTCATTTTTTGTTAATAGCGGTGATCAGAAATGACGCAGAGGGGATCAAATACCACCAAAAGAAAGCTCTATTTGTGGGGAAAAAAAGGGTGTCAATTTTGTTTGGGTACAACGTCACACGACCGCGCAATTGTCAGTTAAAGCGATGCAGTGCCAAATCGCAAAAAGTGCTCTGGTACTATTATTATTATTATTATACAGTATTTATATAGCGCCGACAGTTTGCGCAGCGCTTTACAATATTAGGGCAGACAGTACAATACAATACAATTCAATACAGGAGGAATCAGAGGGCCCTGCTCTAACATGGGAAATCCTTTCGGTCCTTCAGTGGTTAAACATGCACATAAGGGGGACCTTTCTTTGTTTAAATTTTATGGATTAGAGAGGATAAGAACTCCACCAAGAGGAGGAGATATAAATCATATACTCCTCAAACGTGAAATTTGGTGGATGTTTAATATGAAAACTAGGATACCTAACGGTATGAATTATAGATTTGATGTGGACTTAATTCTAACATAAAATTATATACCTTGATAGAGAATATATATATATATGTCCTCTTTCTTCTCTTTTTCTTTTTTTCCCCTTTTTTCCCAGAAATTTTTCAGTCTTTTTATTTAGACAGATTTTTGTCACTATGGTCTGCCCCTATTAATGACATAATACCATGCTCAGGCCTACCCTTTATTAATATACTTTTTTGCAAAAATATTGTTTTTCCCGTTTCAGAATTGCAGCAAAACGTGGGACGCATTTGCAATGCCATTATTTCTCCATTGCACCTTAAACATGGTGCAATCTTTCTGCGATTGTCACACAACACAAACAAAATTGTGAGCTGCGTGTTGCTACACACGCCCCAGGATTTTGTTTGCATGAATTTGCAGTGATTTGTTGTGTGACGATTGTGGTGAAATCGTACCACGTTTGGGGTGCCATTGAGAAGTAATGGCATTGCAAATGTGTCCCGCGTATGACCGCGATTCTAAATCGTGGCGATTCTGCCCACTATTAAAATCGCCCAGGTGTGAATGGAGCCTAGCTACAGCCATTCGTTTATTCAGCAGTGTCTGGGGAACAGTTCTGCTATAAAATCATTGTAACTGAAATGAATGGGAGTTTATAGCAGAAGGGGGAATGTAGCCGACATAAGACATTCTGACCTGGCCATCGGGAAGCAGCTCTGTGTTGCTGAATGCCTAACTTCTGTGGCAGTGAAAGGGATAAAGCCCAACTCTGGGCAAAACCTCTTCCCACCATCCCTCTCTAACCCATCCTGCCAGGCATTTATATTTTCTTACCTGGTGAAGTCACTTATACTCACCTGAGTCCCCCATCTGGTTCCCTCATTGACACCATTTTCACAAAAATAGATTACAGTCATTAAGTAAAGGATGTGTATAGAGTATTTTTGCAAAATTACACTTTGCTACAATGGAAAGTAGTGAGTGTACAGCTTGTATAACAGTGTCAATTTCATTTGCTGTCCACTCAAAATAACTCAACTGCTGTCAACAAAAGTGAGTACACCCCTAAGTGAAAATGTCCAAATTGGGCCCAATTAGCTATTAGCTATTACCCTCCCCGGTATCATGTGACTCATTAGTGTCACAAGGTCTCAGGTGTGAATGGGGAGCAGGTGTGTTAAATTTGGTGTTATCGCTCTCACTCTCTCATACTGGTCACTGGAAGTTCAACATGGCACCTCATGGCTTATCGATTATCGATTAACCCGGGTTAAACCTGTAAAAGTGAATCCCCACATGAGTGAAAACAACTGTCGTCAACTCAATAAAACTCACCTGTCGTTTACTTTAACTGTGACAATATGTTCGACATGTGAGTGATGAAAGGTAACATCGTTTCACATTAAAACGTTTTTATGAGATATGTGTAGGAAATGAATTACTGACATTAGATAAAAACACTTTTACCACAGTTACTCCCTTGGTCTACCCCCTGAGTCCACTCATATTCACTGAAGTGGTCCATT
>BLSH010419695.1:181556-207789 GCA_018402905.1 Glandirana rugosa
GACCGATGGGCGCTACGGGGGGGCGTGACTTTCTTGCCTCCAGAAAAGTGGCCGCGTTTACGGATGATAATTCATTTCTGGGGTTTTTATTTTTTTTTATTTTACTAGTAACGGCGGCGATCTGCGATTTTTAGCTGTACTGCGATATTGCAGCGGACATGTCAGACCATTTTGACACTTTTTTGGGACCATTGGCATTTATACAGCGATCAGTGCTATAAAAATGCACTGATTACTGTGTAAATGCCATTGGCAGTGAAGGGGTTAACCTGCAGGGGGTGCTCTAAGGGTTAACTGTGTTCCCTGGGCGTGTTCTAACTGTGTGTGGGCTGCCCTGGCTGGGGAAGGGAAGTGATAACAGCTTCCATGTAGAGGAAGGCTGTGATCACAGCCCTTCCCCCCCTCACAGAACGGAGGTCCGTGTTTACTTACACGGACCTCCGTTCTTTCAGTGCGGGGGGGCATCGCGGGTAGCCAGCGGAGATCGAGTCCGCCGCACCCGATTCCATTTTGGAGAAAGTAAAGGAGGGTTATACCCCCTGTCAGTTTTTTTTTAATCTGTGTCCAAATTGGGGAGATTTCTCTTCACTTCCTGCCCCATAGCATGAAGAGGAAGTGAACTAGTGTTCCCATTGGAAGATTTTCCCTCTATTCCTGTTCTGATGACAACCTAAAATTTGAGATTTTCTTTCACTTTCTGATAACAGTAAACAAGACAAATGGAGAAGGTGAATCTCCCTAATGGGGGCACAGAAAGCAATAAAACTCTATCCCAAACTATGAAATATAAAAATGTCCTTTATTAAAAAAAATGTAACATAAAGTTTATTCAAGTTTTACATGATAACAGAAAAACAGGCAGTGGTACATTCTCAGTGACAGGTACATATTACAAAATCCAATCATACTTTCTCCTACGTTCACTGACAGACGCAGCTCTTCATGACATGTGGGGTTTATGCTTGTCCTACTAGGAGTTAACTAGGCAGGGAAAGAGCAAGCTGGCCCCTCCCATGGGGGCCGTCGCCCCTTCCCACATAAACCCTCCACATAGCATAGCTCAGCAGTTTTCAATGCCTAGTTTGCATAGGAGTTGACCTGGCTCCCTTAGGGGATTTGCGGTCCGTATTGTGACCGTTTTTCTTTTTATTTTCTCTTTATTTTTTCTTTTTACTACGTACTTCTATCAAGCAATGAAGTCTGCTATCAAGAAGCCGGCCGGGGCATAGAGGGTCGTTCGGACTCTGTACTTTCCCTGGCCCGGCCGACCGATGTGAGCCAGTCCCGCGGTATGGGGACCCGCCGCATCGTGCCTGTTCCGTGTGGGCGGCCTGGGGGTGTACCCCACCTGCGCCCAGGTCCCGGATTGCGGTTTGGTTTGGGTGTTTTTCGGCCGGCAGCATCCCGTCCAGGCAGGCGCGGAAGGTCTGCGAACGGGTGGCTACCTGCTACGCCCGACAGGAGTGGTAAGTGAGAGTTCCTCCCCCCCCTTTTAGGGGTGGAGGGGGGACCGACGGATGTCCCGTCGATTTTCTTGAGTAGCCGCTGGTTGCGGGCTCCTTGGGGCCCCTTCCACCCCCCTCCCCCCGCTCCGCATCCAATCGTTGCCGCCACGTTTTGGGAATTTTCGCCGCCATGTGGCGATAGCCTATGGAGCTTTCCCTCTAGTGCTCAGAACGACCATTTACAGTAGTACACGTTCCCCTGCAGGTGGTTTTGGCCTCTATTGTACACTCGGCGGCCATATTGGAGTCCCCTGCTGGCTGTAAAAAATGTGCTGCAGACGTTTTTTTGCTTTCTCTTTGGAACGGTGTATGCTTCTGACGGCGCAGCTCTTCTGACGGTCCTCAGTTACAGGCAGCAAAGAGCAAGTATAGCTGGGCTCTCCTGTGGGTGCTGGTGGCGGCGGGTGCAGTCCTCCTGGTTATCCCTGGCGTTCTGTGGGGCAGTGGTGTGCAGCTGTGTGGGGGTGCCTCAAACCAAGTGTTCACCTGCATTTTGCTGAGAGCGATTTTAGGGGAAAAACGATGGCAGACTAACCTGCCGTGCCTGCTGAGGAGGACTCAGCGACAGCGCAATCTGCACGAGGGGCTTTTTTGGACCAGCTGCGGGCGGTCTTTAGTGAGTTTCTTTCCTGGGCAGATGTCGCCCACCAGGTCCCTAGGAAGCGTCCTCCGCACCCTTATTCATCAGGGGAGGACTCTGATCCAGAAATTGTTCGGGGGTCACAGGGACCCCAGTGGACCTTTCTGATGGTGAACTGGCCCCCTCGGACGGAGATGAGGACCAGGGGGCAGCAGCTGCGCACGAAAAAGCGCTGGTATCCGCCATTATCATTGGAATTCGCACTACGCTGTGACTGAGCCAGGATGGCGAATCGCAGACATCTGCGTATGTGTGTGGGTCCACCAGGCCCCTAGGGCTTACCCCTATGATCAATTTTTTGATCATCTGATCTATCGTGAATGGCAGCGTCCGCAGCATTCTTTTTCGCTGTCAAAAGGTTTTGCCATCCGCTATCCCCCTGAGGATAGCTTTTTGAAGAAGTGGGAGTCGCCTGTGGTGGACCCACCGATAGCTCGTCTGAATAAGGTGACGACCATTCCTCTGGAAGGTGACCCTTCCTTTAAGGATCCAGCTGATAGGCGGACAGAGGCGGTGCTAAAAGCTCTTTTCCTGGTAGCAGGCTCAGCTCTGAGGCCGGCCCTGGCGTCCGCCAGGGTGGCGCATCACCTGTCTGAGCGTATGGCGGAGCTCCAGAAGGATCTGGACTGCAGTCGTCTGATGGATGCGCCGTAGAGAGCTGACTTTTTATATCAAGGTATCAAGTACCTCTGTGACGCAGCCGTGGATCTACTGCCTATGTTGTCCAGAATGGCTGTTTTTGCCGTCATTCTTAGGCGGGTTCTTTGGTTACGTTCATGGTCCGGGGACCATGCGTCCAAGAAAGGTCTTGCGGACCTCCCCTTTCAAGGTGGACGTCTATTCGGTCCACAACTGGATGAGATCATTAACGATTTCACAGAGCCCCGGAGGCGTGAGTTTCGCCGTAGACAGGGGCCTCCTGACTCGGGTCAGGAGAGGTTTTTTTGGCGCGGCAGGAAAGGGCACCCGATCCGGTAAGGCCGCTGCAGGGGCCGGTAAGCGGCAGTGGCAGTGAAAAACCGAGTAGGCGGAGGATAGGCCCTCCTCTGTCTGATGGGCTGCCCCCACCCGAGCTTCGGAGGGGGGGGGGCGTCTTCTGGGGTTCGCGGACCGGTGGACTGCTCGCATTTCCGACCGGTGGGTACAGGAAGTAGTGTCCATCGGCTACAGGATAGAGCTCAGCACTCTACCCCCAGACATGTTCTTCCCATCGAACTTAGGGCTCCCTCAGGGGCGTCGGGAGGCCCTCTTCGGGGCCGTTCAGGCACTCTCAGACCAGGGGGTGATCGTGCCAGTACCTCAAGAAGAGAGGTTTTGAGGTTTCTACTCAAATCTGTTTGTGGTCTCCAAAAAAGGGGGGGGTCAGGCCAGTTCTGCACCTGAAGGCCCTGAACCGATATGTCAAACCGCGAGAATTCCGGATAGAATCAATTCACTCGGTTGTGGCCGCCCTCCATCCAGGGGAATTCCTGGGCATCTCTGGATATCAGGGACGCATATCTCAATGCTCCCATTTGTCCACGTCACCAGTGTTTTCTTCGCTTTGCAGTGGGAGACCTCCATTACCAATTTGTGGCACTCCCCTTTGGTCTGGCAGCAGCTACCCGGGTTTTCACCAAACTGGTAGCTCCAGTACTGGTGTTATTGCGGCAGAGAGGCATTGCGGTGGTAGCCTACCTCGACGACCTGCTCCTGAGAGCGGAGTCTGCCTCGGCTCTGGAGGAGAATTTGAGGACCACAATGGCCTCGTTGCAGGACTTCAGTTGGTTGATCAACCTGCAAAAGTCGATGGTATCTCCATCCTGATGTGAACTTTAACTTCTGTGTGTTCATTAGCATACACCCTTTGGTTAAAGTTAAGCAGCGCTGCTACTACTGTGCTTGCATACAGTGCTAACACTCGTTCTATTTGTTGTGTACACTTCTGAATCCTTAAAACCATAAAATGAGCATACAATAATACATTTAAGTACTTATAAAATCATATGTTTTTTGTTCAACTTTTTATAAGGAATATATCAGTCCTGTAGCGCTTTAGTCCTGTTGATTCCTTATTAAAGTAAATTGTTGTGGCTAATAAAACAAGTTCATACTAAAACAAGTCATTAGGTAAACGTTATTTTGTATCCCACGAATATCCTCCTTATATCTCTGCTTATTGTTGTTAAATGTTCTATTTGGCTGGTCGCCTGTTAACACTTTACACCCCCTTCTGGGTCCCTCCTTACCAGATCAGTTGTTTTCAAAGCGCAGTCCCGCTCCTTTTGGGTGAGCCGGAAAACCACTCTGGACTTTGTTTCCTCTTTGCTTGGGATCCGTCTATAGTGGGGTTCCTCGGGATGTTTTGTAGTGTGGATCAGCTGTTTTTCCAGCGCGTTGTCCTCCTCCTTTCTGGGTAAGCCGGAAAGACACTTAGGACTTTCTCTCCTCTGTGCTTGCAGTCCGCTTTTGGTGGGATTCCTCGGGATGTTTTGCGGTAATAAAGGGTAAAGAGAGACTCATAGCGTAAAACTGTTTTATTCACATAAAATCCCCCTTCTCCCTTTAAAATCCTGCTTACATTGTTTCTTAAAAAACATTCGCATTTAGATCAAAAGGTCACCGTTTCCTGGTTATGCTGAAGCCGCTTTCCTATTCGCGTGAGCCTCCTGCCTGCGGTGCCTGGAGATCTGTGTGCTACTCTCTCTCTCCTTTACTGATGAATGAATGCCGTGTGATTACTCCCAGACGCGTTTCGTCATTACGTCTTTGTCAATGGGGTGAATCACACGTCACGGCATGTATCTCTTTATAGTATCGTAATTTGTGTTGCCTGCTAATCAGCTGCTGAATGTTTATTTGTTACTGCTGTTCTACTCCTTAGGATGCATTCTAAGTGGATATTTTTGCTTTTTCTTTAACCTGGCATTTGTGGTTGGTATCTTTTACTTATTGGCACTTCGGGCAGGTTAGTTGTATATTAATTAACCTTTCCACTTGGTTACATTGTTATGGACGTACGATCGTGCCGTGTATGTCCCGATATCTGGATTTCCTTATCCTTGCTGTTTAGACCTAAGCCTTTCTTGTTTTTACATTTTATCCCTGCTTAGTACTAATATCCACTACATATTACAGTATAATTTCGGTGCATTTCTCCTAATGTTATCTTGATTGGTTTGACCTTTTTTCTGTTTGAGATTGCTTTAGATATAATCCTACCAGGTACCATATAGTATATCAATGGTATGTTTTTATTTTTTAAGTGTTGTGTGGAAGGCAATATTTTTGTTTGTGATCTAATAACCTAGGTGGTTCCTTGTTTAGTTCTATTTTTTCCTTATATTGTTATTCATCTGGAACTCAAAAGATGGTGCCAGTGTGTTTCTCTATTTTTTGTCCTTGCATGTTTGTAATCCACCTTTTTCAATTATAGATTGTACCCTAAGTATCATTTTTGGTAAAGTTATTGCGTTAACACTTATTGACCCTGATAGTTTATACATTTTTTACTTGGAGGTGGTCTGCAGTTTTCTTTACACTTATCCGACTAGGGGTTTTTTTCTCTTTGGATCTATAGTGAGTGTGATCTATAGTAGATGTGTTACTCTTTGAATCTATATTAAGTGTGATCTATAGTAAGTGTGTTGCTCAGTAGTCACTTATAAAGCTATTCACATCTAATTCAATGTTTAACCCTTTGGGAAATAAAGAGTCCGTACTATAAATCCAGTGGGTCTCACTCTTGGATATTTCCCTGACCAAATTCGCTCCTCTCCAGGGCGCTTTTATTCTGTCTATGCCCCAGAACTTAAGTTGCCTGGGGTCCCTGTTATGCTTCTGTTTAAAGTGAAGGGATACATTGTGGTCTTTGTATCCCCTTTTTATATTATCTATATGCTCTGATATTCTTTTGGTAAGTTTTCTTTTTGTTCGACCTATATATATCAGATTACAGGGGCACAAGAGGGCATATACCACATGGGTGGATTGGCATGTAATACACTCCTTGATCTGGAATTTCCTATTATTTGCTGGTGATGTAAATTCTGTTATTCCTCTTAGTTGTTCATCTACCTGTTGGCAGGCCCTGGACCTCCTACAAGCATAAAAGCCCTGTCTTTCCCAAAACATCTTCGGTATACTGGGGGGGTCCAACACTTTCTTGACCACTCTGTCTCCAAATGTTTGTTTTTTTCTGTATATAAATACTGGTTCTTCCGGTATTTCTTTCTTTAGGTTCTTGTCCATCTTCAGTATTTCCCAGTGCTTTCTGAAGATTCTTTCGATTTCCTTGTGTTGTTCATGGTACCCTGAGATGAATCCCCACTCATGTTTGCCTGTTGTTTGTTTGGGTTGGTGTCTTATGCTGTTTTCTTGTGTTATCGATTTTAATTGTATGCTGGTGTGCTCCAACATGTCCTTACTGTATCCTTTTTCCTGCAATCTCTGCATGATGGTTTGAGATTGTATTTCATAGTCTTCATCTGCGGTACAGTTTCTTCTTATTCTGGTAAACTGACCTTTTGGTATGTTATGCAGCCACCTTGGATGGTGGCCACTGTGTATTGGGAGATACCCATTCCTCTCAGTGGGCTTAAAAAATGCTTTGGTCTCAAGGTGATCTTCTTTTTTCATGATGGTCAGGTCAAGATAATTTACTTGCTCCTTGCTCCATTGAAAATCTAGGGAAATATTTTGATTGTTGGTATTTAATTCATGGGCAAATTCTTTCAGTGAGGATTCCGATCCTGCCCATATTAGGATAAGATCATCTATGAATCTTTTGTAGAATAGTAACTCCTTCCTATTTTGGTTGTAGATGGTTTTGTCTTCCCATTGGCTCATGAACAAGTTTGCTAGACTTGGTGCAAATTTTGCTCCCATAGCCACGCCCCGTTTTTGCGTGAAGAATTGGTTATTATACCAGAAATA
Source organism: Glandirana rugosa (assembly GCA_018402905.1). NCBI lineage: Eukaryota > Metazoa > Chordata > Amphibia > Anura > Ranidae > Glandirana > Glandirana rugosa. Next base: position 188,616 of record BLSH010419695.1, read on the forward strand.
ATTATGGGATAGGCAGTATTCGAGCATCAATTTGAGGAACCTTTTTTGAGCATCCGGGATGTCTTCTCTTTGGCTTAATGCCCAGTTAAGTGCCAATAAGGCATCTTCATGTTGGATGTTTGTATAGAGCGAAGCCACATCAGCTGTTACTAAGATGACCTCCTGGTCCCTGGCAAAATTGATTGTTTTTATCTGTTGCAATAAATCCTTGGTGTCCTTTAAGAATGCTTTGGTATGGGTTACACTCACTTGCAGGAAATGGTCCAGGTATTCCCCTGCTCTTGCTGTTACCGAGTTTATGCCAATTACTATGGGTCGGGCTGGTGGATGGTCCGGGTTCTTGTGTATCTTTGGTACTGTATAGATGGTTGGTATTCGGCTGAAGCTTGGATATAGGTATCTTTTTTCTTTTTTGGTCAGAATGTTTCTTTGGTAGCCAAATTCTATTAAGTTTTCTAGTTCTCTTCTATATTGGGATGTGGGGTCCTTGGGAAGTTTGCTATAGGTTTCACTATCTGCCAACATTTCCTCTAATTGTGTGTGATAGTATTCCTTGTCCAGTATTACCACCCCTCCTCCTTTGTCTGCTGGCCGAATAATTATGTCCTTTCTTTCTTCTAGACGTTTCAAACCTTCTTCAATATATCTGGGATTTACTTGTCTCTTGGGTTTAATTTTTTCTAAATCATTCAGCACCAAATTCTTAAAAACTTCCACATAGTGATTAGAACTATTTTGAGGATTGAAGAGCGTTTTGTTTCTCAGTCCACTGTTAACACCCCTGGTGGGATCATTTGGTTCATTCCACCCTTTCCTTCCCATCATATATTTCTTTATATTTATCTTTCTAATGTATTTATGTACGTCCATATAGACGTTAAATTTATTAATGGGTTTTTTTATGGCACTCTTGAGTCCCGCGTTTAGAATGTTAATTTCTTTCTGTTCCAGTTCAACTTTAGAGAGGTTGTAAATTCCTTTCATACCCTCCTTCTTTTTTTGTTGTTGTTGTTGGACTCTGCGCCCTCCTCTTCTTCCTCTTCTTCTCTCCATCTTGTGGGTGTGTTGGGAGTGTACATTTGTTCCCACTGTGGTGGTTTCCACCATCCCTGCATATTGGCTTGGTCTCCCCTCGGAGGGGGTCTGCCTCGGTTTGTTTGTTGTCCCCTTCCTCTGTGTCCCCTGCCCCGGCCTAAAAAAGGGACATGTTGGGCTCTAGGTGTGGGTGGAAGACTTCTGTCTCCCCTGAGAGGTTCATATCTGTTGTCCTGTCGCCTGGAGTATCTGGGTCTCATTCTGGACACAGAGCAGGCAAGGGTGTTCCTCCCCCCGGACAAGTTGCTGTCGCTGCAGTCGGCGGTGCAAACCCTTCTATCACACCGACAGTCTTCATTACGCTTCTGTATGCGGGTACTGGCGCTCATGGTCACGACCTTCGAGGCGGTACCTTACGCCCAGAGTCACACTTGCCTTCTCCAGCAAGCGATTCTGTCTCGATGGGACAGGTCTCCACGGTCCTTGGACCTTCTGATCCGCCTGAGCTCCCAGACCAGGGGCTCTCTGACCTGGTGGCTTCGGGACTCGGCGCTGACTCGGGGGAAGTCGTTCCTGCCCCTTCAGTGGGTGATAATCACCATGGATGCCAGCCTTTCAGGCTAGGGTGGAGTCCTGCGGCAGCTGTCTGCCCAGGGCCGTTGGTCTGCTCAGGAAGCGCGCCTCCTGATCAATGTGCTGGAGCTAAGAGCGATCAGGTTATGTCTCTCTCACTGGACAGTGGGCCACAGATGGGGGATGCCAGATGTGGATCTCATGGCGTCTCAGTTCAATCACAAGGTGAGAACCTTTATGTCCAGGACGAGGGATCCGTTGGCAGTGGCCATGGATGCTCTAGTGGCTCCCTGCGGCCGTTCTTGTCTTCTGCATGCCTTCCCTCCAATAAAACTTCTACCGCGGTTGTTACGCAGGGTAGTAGCGGAGGGAATTCCAATGATCCCGGTGGCCCCGGACTGGCCTCGGCGTACGCCGACATGGTGCAAATGGTGGCGGACGTTCCCTGGCGGCTCCCGCTGCGAGACGATCTACTGTCTCAGGGGCCCATCTTGCACCCCGCTTTACCCTCGCTGGCTTTGACGGCCTGGCTATTGAGTCCCAGGTGCTGAGGGACAGGGGGGTCGCTGATTCTGTGATCCCTACCTTGCTCAAAGCTCGCAAGTGTACTTCTCGCAAAATATATCACCGCACCTGGAAGGCGTATATAGCTTGGTGCGAGGCGGAGGGTCATAATCCTCGCTCTTTTGTGGTGTCCAGGGTCCTGACTTTTTTGCAGCAAGGCCTGAACAAAAAATTGGCCTTGAGCACCCTCAAGGGCCAGATATCGGCTCTGGCGATTTCTTTTTCAAAGACCTTTGGCTTCGCTCTCGTTGATTCGTCTTGCGACCTTCTCCTTCATTCCTTCCGAAGGTGGTTTCTCCTTTCCACATTAACGAAGATATTGTTCTTCCTTCTTTGTGCCCACGTCCATTGCCCCCTTAGGAATTTGAGCTGCATGCCTTGGACGTAGTAAGGGCCTTAGGAGTGTATCTAGATGCTACAGCTTCCTTTCGGAAGTCTGATTCTTTGTTTGTACTGACTGATAGGCCGCGCAAGGGTTTGGCGGCCTCATCGGTTACTGTCTCCTGTTGGATTAGACAGACCGTGACCCATGCATATTCTGTTCGGGGCAAGGTTCCCCCTTTTCCGGTCACTGCTCATTCTACCTGGGCTATTAGCACTTCCTGGGCTTTCAGACACCAGGCTTAGGTGTCACAAGTGTGCAAGGCGGCCACTTGGGCCTCGGTACACACTTTCACTAAGTTTTATAAGATTGATGTGTTAGCATCTTCGGATGCTGCTTTTGGCCACAAAGTTTTGCGGGCGGCGGTGTAGGCGCGCCTGGCGCCTCCTTTGAGGTTCTGTTGGGTACAGTTGTTATCGTTTACCCACCCCTCTTTTTGACACAGCTTTGGGACATCTCCACATGTCATGAAGAGTTGCTTCTGTCAGTGAACGTAGGAGAAAAATGGATTTTATTAAAACTTACCGTAAAATCCTTTTCTCCGAGTTCACTGACAGACGCAGCACCCACCCCTCTGTGCTCTGTTTCGGTACGGCTTGTTATGAACTGCTGAGCTATGCTAGGTGGAGTGTTTATGTGGGAAGGGGGGACAGCCCCCATGGGAGGGGCCAGCTTGCTCTTTCCCTGCCTAGTTAACTCCTAGTAGGACAAGCATAAACCCCACATGTCATGAATAGCTGTGCCTGTCAGCGAACTCGGAGAAAAGGATTTTATGGTAAGTTTTAATAAAATCCATTTATTTCCAATCTGTTAAACATCTGACATAGGTAACAGATGTTAGTGCATAGGTAGGTGACAATATGTACAATGGGAGATCAAAGTACTAGATCTGGAGGAGGTGTCATAGCCTCAAGGTGGTTGTCCAATTCAAGATTTGGCATCGTCTAAGCTGACATAGAAGTAGGGGGAGGGGTAGGAAGAGGGGGGACAAGGGGGGGGGATAGGGGGGAGGAAGGGACCAGCAGGGAGAAGGGAAGGAACATGACCCAGGCATACTAGACCAATAGAGGGACAAATGAAGAATATAGCTCTGTTACAAGAATCATAGACCTTATATAAGTTGCAAGGTTTAATTTCACCAAATTCTACTCCAGAGTCAGCCGCTCCTTTGCCTCCAAAGCCGTCCATATTTTTTGGGGCAGTTACGTGCCATATAAGTCAGTTTGTACAAGGGTAGGGCTGCATTAACAAGAGCCTTCCACTGCTGCACTGTTGGGGGGAGTTCCCTATTCCATTGAAGCAGAATCACTTTCCTGGCGTAAAAGGCCACATAAAACACAAATAATTTTTTGGCCTGTGTTTCCTCCAGGGTATCCCAAATTCCCAAGAGCAAGAATTTGGGGTCTGCCGGGAGTCTAATTTTGGTGACAACCTGAGCCACTGCCTCCCAGAAGGGCCATAACCATGGACAGGACCACACTACATGAAAAAAGGTGCCCATATCCAATTTACATCTGTGGCAGAGTGCACTACTATCAGGGTACATTCTGGCCAGTCTCTTGGGAGTATAGTAGGCCCTGTGAAGGAACTTTAGTTGAATATATCTATCCCTCGCCAATATCATCAGCGGGATATACTGTTGAATACCTTACTCCCAGTCATCATCAGCCAGTTCGGGTATGTCACTTTGCCACATAGTAAACACCTGAGAGAATTTGGAAGTGTCACACCCAGCCATATTGGAGTAGAGAGCGGACAATATTTTTGGTTCCTCTGGGGCTCTTAACAGACTCTCAATATCATGTACCACTAGTGTGATAGGTCGAGGAAACTGGGCCTGATAGGCGTTATGTAGTTGAAGATATCTGAAGAACATCTAGTTAGGGAGCCCCTTTCTGTTTTTTAAGGTTATTGAAGCTGATCAGTCCGTCCCCGTCCACCACATCAGCCAGAGTTCTAACTCCCACTCGCACCCAGATCACTGGATCCGGGATGGAGCGGAAGTGAGACAACCATGGGTTACCCCATAGCGGGTTGAAGGGTGACCAATGGTGTTCCTTTGCGACCTGTGCACGAATGGTGTCCCAGACTCGAAGGGCAATTTTCATGGGAGTAGTACCCTGAGGGCTCGATTGAGGACACCTATGGATCAAGTTCCTCAGTTCTGCGGAGAACCCAAGCAAAGCAGCCTCAAGCGTGGATTGACCGGTTCCTCTGATAGTTACCAACACTGCAGCCCAATAGTATTTAAAGTTGGGCAGAGCCAACCCTCCTAATGTAAGGGGGAGTTGCAGAGTCATTTTCGCAAGTCTAGGGGTGCCACCATTCCAGAAATAATTAAGCTGTTCAGTTTTTTGAAAAAGGAGACCGGTATAGGAATTGGGGTTAGCCTAAAAAGATATGTGAATTTAGGAAGGACAACCATTTTAATTAGGTTAACCCGACCTACAGGGGTAAGAGGAAACGCTCTCCAAGCAGCACATCTCTGAGTCAGGAGGGAGACCACCGGAGTCAAATTGAGGGGGATAAACTGCGAGAGATCCCAATAGATCACCATCCCCAGATATTTGAATTGCGAAACCACCTGTAGTGGTGTGGACGTGTGAAGCACCCTATCTGAAAGTAAAGAGAAAATTACTGATTTGCTCCAGTTAATACGTATGGCCGAATATTCACCAAAGTTATCAATGATTGACAGGGCTGCCGGCAAGGACATAGATACGTCTCTAAGGTACAATAGCGTGTCGTCGGCATCAAGTGAGATCTTTATATGAACTGGATCTACAACTATACCTTTGACCACAGAGGAGGCTCTCAAAAGGATCGCCATTGGCTCAATGGCTAGTGCGAAAAGGACGGATGAGAGTGGGCACCCCTGTCTGGTTCCCCGGTACAGGGGGAATGGGGGGAATATGATAGACCCGGTACGTACCCTGACTGTCGATGCCCTGTATAAGGCCATGACCCAAGAAATAAATCTGGGCCCAAAGCCAAAGTGATATCTGTCCCCTTCTCTGGCATAAATCCCATTTGGTCTTCGTTGATCAAATTATGAATGACTCCATTGACTCTCCCGGCCAGGACCTTAGCTAGTATCTTAGCGTGTGTATTAATCAGCGATATTGGACGGTAGGAGGCACATTCCTCCAGGTCCTTGCCTGGTTTGGGAATAACAACAATGATTGCTTCCGCCATGGAGGGTGGAAGGGAGCCATTTTGTCGAGCCGCAAGGAGAGTCTCATGTAATCTAGGTGTCATATGTTCCCCATACTGTTTGTAGAACTGTGGGGGTAGTCCATCTGATCCCTGGATCTTTCCAGCCTGCAGGGTGCCTAGAGTCTGTTGTAGCTGCTACAGGGTAATAGGGCTATCTAGTCGCCTAGTCTCTTCCTCAGTAAGAGTAGGGAAAGCTATTTGGGTTAGATAGGAATCCAGTGCTACATCTGAATACCCTGCCCTAGAGGTATACAGTGTCTTATAGTATGAGGCAAAGCGGGCATTGATGGCAACCGGGTCTAACAGTAGGGCACCACTGTCATCCTGAATATGTGCTATGTTAGCCACTGGGATCTGTTCTCTGGATAGCCATGCCGGAAGTCTATTAGGTCTCTCCCCCTGCTCAAAAATGCGCTGGGTCTGTGCTAGGTGGCTTTTTTGGCCTTAGCAACACGTAAAAGCATCACTTCCCTGTAGGCAGCCTGCATATCAAGCCTAGTGATGGGATTATTTGAAAGTACGTACTGTGATTCTAAGGACTGAGCCTCAGTTTCTGCTTCCTCTATTGTGATTGCAGCATCATGTCGGGCTCGAGATATGGTGGATTGGTAGCACCCTCTAGTATGAGCTTTAAAGGAGTCCCAAACCATCTCACTAGTTGTGGACCCGGCACTGACAGACCAAAATTCTGAGTTCTATTTGGATATCTCAATTTCTATAGTTGGCGCAGAGATCCAATAGCGAGATAGGCACCACAAACGCTTTGATGGGGGCGTTACAGTCTGCAAACCGCAGAGTGGTGGTGTGTGGTCCGAGATTCCCGGTGGGAGCATTTTAATCTCTCTAACCATAGAGAGCAACCCAAAACGTATATAGATTAAGTCGATAGGAGACATTGCATTAAATGAAGTGGATTCACAGCAGGGTACTTCCACCTCCACACATCTATCAGCTCATAGAGAGATGCCCAACAGGGACAGTGCCAAGTCAGTGGCCACCCCTGGAGGCAGCTTGTCTAGGGAAGGATTCGGGAGCATATTAAAATCCCCTGTGATATTAACTGTTGCAATATGGATGTTTTTGCAGGTGGAGGTAAGTATATACCTAAAATCAACATTTCAAAGACATACCTCCCCACTGGATCGACTCTAACATCAAGGAGATCATATACCAATGATTTATGGATTAAGATGCTAACTCCCCTAGCATAGCCAGAGAAGGTAGTAATGACCCACCCATGGTTTTTTAAGGCTCAGCACTTTACTGCCCATCAGGTGGGTTTCCTGTACAATACACATTTGCAGGTTGTATTTCTTAATGTAAGCAAAGACTAATGACCTTTTTATCTCATCATTTAGTCCCCTGGTATTGCAGGACATATTTAGAGGAGCCATACCTTTTTGTGAGGGAATAAAATCAGGAGAAGTTTGAACATGCTGTCGACCCGGAAGAGGGGAACCCCCCAGATCAGCCATATATAAAGTGCACTCTGAAATCAGGGCCTGAACAGATTGACACTGCCAAGCAAAAGGACCACTGCAGTACACAACATATAAAAACCAAAACACATTTCCCCACCCCGACCCTCCCCGCACAGCCACATAGAAAACCGTGGAGTGCCAGAGTCCATCCCAACAGGTACAAATATATCTACATACAGTAGGATTGACTCCTATGGGAGCTAATGGAAAAGCTAACGGCTACTAAAACATGCCGGGCCGTGCCCATAGAGCGGTCTGCAACAACAGTCTGGAATATCTGTAAAGTGAAAGGGGGTTATGATAATTCTCAGTGAAAATAATAGTACAAAACACCTATTGTAAGTTAGGGGAGCAGGCTTAGTTGCCGTCAGGAATCTCGGTCTGTAGCCATTCCCGGACCATCCGTGGGCGGGCACGCGCATGCAGAAGGTGCGCACACAGGTACACGCACGGCAGGTGCATGTGCGCGTACACGCCGCCATTGACGCAAGGCGGGCTATTTGAACGGCTGAGCCAGGGAAAGGGTGCTGTCCGTTCTACGGCATTCCCTACACCTGTGTCTCCCGTGATCTGCCTAGTGAAGACTTCCTGTTACCAGTGACCCCGGCATCCTTCTGAATCTGCCTGCACTGACCCCAGCTTGCCTACGACTTCTGTTCTGCCTGATCCTCGTGTACTTCCGCTGCCCAACCGTTGCCGACCCTGCCTGTGCCCGACCATCCGCCTGCCTTACCCATCTGTACCGCACCACGAGCCTGCTACTGACCCGGCCTGCATCACTACTCTTCTGCTTGCAGTGAACTTTCACTTGCCATCTGTGACCAAGTCCAGCCCTCGTGCCCCCCTGAGCTCTAGAGCTCCCTGTTTGCTCTACCAGTGGTTCCTGAATCAGGGCTGTAAGAGGGGTTGCCCCCTGCATAAGCCAGACTCTACCATCAGGTACATGACAGTAACTGACAGCCATGTCTGAGTCTGTGCTGGGGCCCTCTCCTATGGAAGAACTGTGTGCTCACTTAGCCGGCCTTACCCAAGCAGTGAAAAATCTACAGGAAGGATACACATGCTTGGAGAACAGAGTCCAGGACCTTGCCACCCCAGCCTGAGCTGGATCCAGCCAAGCTGCCTCCCGCACTATTGTGACCCTGCCTATGGTGCCCATGCCCGAGCGGTTTGTAGGGGACCATAGCAAGTTTCGGGCGCTTCGCAATTCTTGCAAATTGTAATTCGCGCTCCAACCCCACACCTTTTTGCTGGAAGTGGGTCTAGTCACCTCGCTCCTCCTGGATGAGCCCCAAGCCTGGCCCCACTGCCTCCTTGAGCAGAAAGCCCCGGAGACCTCTAGCTTGGATCTGTTTTTCCACGCCATGGCTCAGCTGTACAAGCACCCCCACCAGGCCACCACCGCAGAAGCTGCACTCCACGCCCTCCAGCAGGGCTGCCATACAGCAGAGTACTATGTGTCAGATTTACGGTGTTGGAGCGCTGATACGGCTTGGAATGATGCAGCCCTCTGCTACCAATTCAGGCTAGGGCTCTCTGAGCCTGCTAAAGGATGAGCTGGCACGCGTTGGGGTTCCTCACACCCTGGACGCATTGGTCAATTTGACAATCCAAATTGACTGCCGCCTGCAAGAATGCCGAGCGGAGAGAGCCACTGGACCCGCGCGTCCCACCTGGATGATGCCCCGAGTGCCCAGCTACCCGGGTCCCGGCCCGGCCGCAACAACCTCCTCCTCTCCACAAGACCACCCTGAGCCGATGCAGATCAGGCTCCTCCCCCCCTCTCTCTCACCTGAGGAATGACAGAGGCGCATGTCCCTCAATCTGTCTGTACTGTGGGGGATCTGGACACCTGGTGAGAAATTGTCCTGCCAAGGCCGGTAAGTGTCCTGCCACTGCCATAGGGGAAGTGTTGTCTTTGCCCAATAACAAGTTTCATCTTGTTCTCTCTATCTTCTTACAGCTTCCCGGTGGGAGTATCCAAGTTCCAGCTATCCTGGACTTGGGAGCATGTAGCTGCTTTGTGGACATAGCCTTCGCGACCCAACACCAGATTCCCCTATGATCCAAGGACCACCAGATGGTCATTCGACTTGCTGATGGGTCAATCATAAAATCCAGCACAGTAACTCATGAGACCTTCCCTCTGCCTGCCAAGACGGCCGGAGAGTTCCTGTTACTAGACGCTATCGCGTCCCCTCTGTTTCCGGTTATCCTCGGTCTCCCTTGGCTTCGGGTCCACAGTCCACAAATTCACTGGAACACCGGTGAAATACAATTTCTGTCACCTTACTGCCATTGCCTGCAGCAGCCCCAGGAGGTACCACCATCAGTACTATGTATAGACTCTGACTCCGACCAGGAAATGCTCCTTGCTGACCCCATTGTGTACCATTATTTCCTGGACGTCTTCAGCAAGAAGGGGGCAGAGGCCCTAACACCACACAGGTCTTACGACTGCCCGATTGACCTTCTACCAGGGGCCGAGGTCCCTTTTGGCAGAATATTCCCTCTCTCCGAAGTGGAATTGGCGGCTCTCAAAGCCTACCTCGAAGAGAATCTAAAGAAGGGCTTTATCCGGCCCTCCAATTCCCCTGCAGGAGCTGGGATATTCTTTGATAAAAAGAAGGATCGCTCCCTCAGGCCTTGTAATGACTACTGGGATCTCAACAAAATTACAGTCAAGAACCGGTGCTCCTTGCCCCTAGTTCCTGAACTCCTTCAGAGACTTGGCTCAGCTACTGTATTTACCAAACTGGACCTCTGCGGGGCTTACAACCTCATCCGCATACGGGAGGGGGGCGAATGGAAAACGGCCTTTCGGACTCGGTTTGGCCATTACGAATATCTGGTCTTGCCCTTTGGGCTCTGCAATGCCCCTGCTCCATTCCAGCAATTGGTGAATGATGTCTTCTGGGATTATCTGGACCTGTTCGTAGTGATCTATTTGGATGACATCCTCATTTTCCCCCCTCCTTAGAGGAGCATTGCATGTAAATCGCATATTATGTACTCAGTCACCTTCAGAAGCACAAGCTTTACGCAAAGGCAGAAAAATGTGCTTTTGAGTGTCCCAGCATCTCCTTTCTGGGGTTCCACATCTCCATCACGGGCACCGCCATGGATCCTCAGAAACTTTCAGCCATCATAGACGGGCCAATGCCAGTAGACAAGAAGGGAGTGCAGTGTTTCATAGGTTTTGCAAACTTCTACAGAAAGTTCATCAGGGAATTCTCAGCTGTCATCGCCCAACTTACCAAGCAAAGCTCCCATTTTATTTGGACTACCAAGGCACAAGTGGCTTTTCTGGCACTGAAGAAGTTGTTCACCTCAGCTGCTGTGCTCAAACACACTGACTCCGTGCTGCCCTACATCTTGGAAGTAGATGCCATAGAGACTGCCATAGAGAACATAACAAGAGAACATTTGATAAGGGGAGACGAGGAGAACTAGACTTACAGCCTGGTGAGCAGATCTGGTTGGCAACCAAAAATTTAAGACTATCGTGTGTTCCACCATTGACGCAAAGCGAGCTATTTGAATGACCTGAGCCAGGGAATGGGTGCTGTCTGTTTTACAGCGTTCCCTGCACCTGTGTCCCCAGTGATCTGCCTGTTGAAGACTTCCTGTTACCAGTGACACCTGCTTCCTTCTGATTCTGCCTGTTATCTGCCTGCACTGACCTCGCCTTGCCTACGACTTCTCTTCTGCCTGATCCCCGTGTACTTCCGCTGCCCGACCGTTGCCGACCCTGCCTGTGCTCTACCATCCGCCTGCCTTACCCATCTGTACCGCACCGCCAGCCTGCTATTGACCCAGCCTGCATCACTACTCTTTTGCTTGCGCAAGCCCTCAGTGGACCTTCACCTGCCACCTGTGACCAAGTCCAGCCCTTGTGCCCCCCTGTGCTCTAGAACTCCATGTTTGCTCTACCAGGGGTTCCTGAACCAGGCCCGTAAGAGAGGTTGCCCCCTGCATAAGCCAGACTCTACCATCAGGTACGTGACAGTTGCATATACAAACAGCATAACAGTAGAAACATTTAGAACGGGAGAAATCTCCCCCTCCCTTCCTCATGGTCCAGCTAGATGAACAGACATTGTGGTATCACTGCTCCGTCACAAACATATCAGGGCCTCTGAGGCAGCAATGGCGGTATTCCCTCTAGATCCCCCCTCAAAGAAATACAAAAGGTCCCAAGAAGGATACCTGGAGACATAATACAGAAGGGTGTAGATCCAACACGACCTCCAGGGAGGGGCTGCCTGGGAAACAGGGTCCCACGATCATCGCTGGAGAGGCAACTGTTCCCGGTAGGTTGAAAGCATGGCTGTCTATAGCGCCCAAGCAACCCAAAGCAACCATGAGGCTCAGTTGAGGCCCGATGTTGTAGTTGGTCAGTCGTTGAAAGGTGCATCCACATATGGGATAAGCATGTGGTGCCCCCTCCGTAGGACACATAAAACAACCGCCATTTCTATGGTAAAGTACAGTTTCAACCGGGCTGGCCAGAAAGGAGCTGTATGTCACGTAGGACACTTAGAAGTGCCGGAAGAGAGCAATTCCTAATAGTATGAAGTATAGAGGTATAAAGTTATATATTTATCGAGCATCCGGCAGGGTATCAAGCCAATGGGAGGCGTGTTCTGGCGAAGTGAAGAAGCGAGTGGATTCACCATCCACCACCCATACTGTACTTTAGGCCGCAGGTGTATAGTTGGGCCTTGACATGGTCAAATGTTCTGCGTAGCCGTTGAGTTTCTACCGAGTAATCCGGGAACAGCATCAGCTTAGCGTTTTCAAATCGCAGCTCCTCCATCTTTCTTGCTTCTCTTAACACCAGGTCATGGTCACGGAAGTTCAGCAGCCGGAAAATAAAGGTGCGTGGTGGAGCGCCCTGTGGGCCCCGGACAGGCGGCATCCTGTGAGCCCTTTCCACAGCGAAGTGGGGAGAGAACTGTGCGTGAGGCAGCAGGGTGCGCAGTAGTTGCTCAGTAAATAGCACAGGGTCTTGGCCCTTAGCACCCTCTGGCAACCCCATGACTCTTAAGTTGTTTCTCCGACTGCGATTCTTGCTGGCTTCCACTCTTGATTCCAGGGCTTTTATTTTAACCTGCAGGGTGTGGAGAGAAGGGCGATGCTCCCCTGCCATGTCCTCCGACTCACCAACCCGCCATTCCACCTCCTTGACCCGGTCACAGATTTTATCCATGTCTCTCCTCATCAGATCAAAGTCTGTTTGGAGGAGTTCTATCTTGGTGGTCAGCGTGGTTTGAATCCCGTGATGGCCTGCATAAGGGCCGGGAAGCGATCTTCCTCCAGCACTGCTGGCTCCGCTGGGGCCATCTGCGTCGCCATGTGAAGTAGGCCTAGTTGGACTCGCTTTGGTGCTTTTTAGGATTTGTACGCAGAGCCACCCTTTCTTCGGGAACCGGAGTTGCCCTTTCGCATGCCCAGATGACCCAGGAGAGAGAGGTGTAGAAAGAGTCAGTTAACACCCTCTGTGGACAGATAAACTGCCAGGTTGCTGTGGAGCTCACTCTTGCAGGTCCACGCCAGTTGCCATCTTATCCACGCCCCTTCCTTTATTAAACTTTAGTTAGCCAATACAGGCATCGCTTAAAGAAGAAGTAAACCCCGATGGGGTTTGCTTCCTCTATATTCCCCTGCAAAGTAGAAGCATAATGGGCTACTATGCATCGCATAGTAGCCCATTATGCGTCACTTACCTGCAAACAAAGCCTGCAATGTCCAGCGATGTTGCCTGTGCAGGCAGCGTCCATCTTCAGTCCCTCTTCCTTCCGGGGCCGTGACTCCGGCTCTGTGACTGGCCGGAGTCGCGTGACGTCACTCCCGTGTATACACGTGGGAGCCACCAGTCATGGCACGATCTCAGTGAAGAAACGGGCACAGAGGCCATTTCTTCACTGCGCATGTGCCGAATAACGTTGGCACATCACAGTACACTGTATATCTCCTAAACCGTGCAGGTTTAGGAGATATGCAGGGCACCTACAGGTAAGCCTTATTATAGGCTTACCTGTAGATTAAAGTGGTTGTCACGGGTTGACAAGCACTTTAACCTCCCAAGATTTCTGCTATAATCACTTGCCATATGGGGCAATTTTAATTTTTTTTCAAATATGTGCAATAAAATTATTTAGAAACCCCCAAATATTATATATTTGTTAAAGAAGAGGCCCTGGAGAATAATGTGGTTGATGTAATTTTATAAACTTTCAAAAAAATGCATTCAAATGCATTTTATTGCGTACAAACACAATATAATACCCATTTTTTGGGGTAAAATATAAAAAAAAGTGTTTTGCCACGTAAATAGATACCAAAACTGTCAATGTTTAAATTACATATTGCCTCCCAGCAAACTGTCAATCGGTCTCTGAAAAGTATTGCCCTCTTCAGAGGGCGATGTATCTGCAATGGAATACTTTTTAGAGAGCATTTTGACAGTTGGCTGGGAGGTGATGTGTCCCTGACAGTCACCCTAGGTTCACACCTATGTGTTTTTTACCGCGTTTAGCAGTTTGCAGAAACGCACTATAGTCCATTTAACATGGTTTCCTATGTATGTAGTTCACGTCTGTGCGTTTTGCTGCGTTGCGTTTTTTTGGTCAGAGAGTGAGGACAAGATACATTGTTGGATGGGGATATGTTGCAGAGCACAATACAAAGCTGGGAACATGTTGCATAAGGCTAATGCCCACTACAGACTGCTGAGGGCCACACATCATATATCAAAGGGCCGCAGATTGGGCACCACGGGTTTACATACTATTGAGATCTATAAATGATTCTGTTGCTAGAAAAAAATGAAGTTTTGTTGATTCTGGATTCCACAATGCTAATTTACACAATGGGGTTGATTTACTAAAGGCAAATCCACTGTGCTCTATAAATGCACTGCAAGTGCACTTGGAAGTGCAGTCATGTAGATCTGAGGGGAAGCTATGAAATGAAGAGAAGCTGTGCTGATTTCTATCATCCAATCGTGTGCAATCAAAAATGTTTTTTATACTTTCCTTGCATGTCCCTCTCAGGTCTATAGCGACTGCAATTGCAGTGCACTTGTAGTGCACAGTAAATTTGCCTTTATAGTAAATAAACCCCAATGTGTGACATGCAGTGACCTATATAAGTATTCATCTTTTATTGTTCTGAAAGTTTCAAAGTGAAAAATTTGATTGGCTGATGGAGGTTTTTGCACTTTTCTTATCAGTACTCTTTGAATTGCCACATTACATCATCCTGATTGTTTCCTCCTGGATCTCTTGTATGAATAGTCTTATAAAGGATTGTCCTCAGGACTGTGCTCTGTGATGATGTACAGTATCTATACTCTGCTGACATCACTTCTAATGTACTTTCTATGATAGTGAATGGTGGTGACTGTGGTTTTATGTCCTTATTCTGGAGATCAACATTTGTGTCCACATTCATCTCACAGGAGGAACATTGATTACATTTGTCAGTAGATCTCATATATTGTTTTCTCTTTTTCTCTCTCTCTCTCTCTCAGTGCGTCCCGAGGTGAAGGTGTGGGGTAGTCGTCAGTCAAATGATGTGACCAAACTTCAGTGCCTGGTGTACGGGTTTCACCCCCGATCTGTGGATGTGAAGTGGGTGAGGAATGGGGAGGACCATGTTCCTTCAGATATAATTAGTCCAATTCTCCCCCATCCTGATGGCACCTATCAGATCAGAGTCAGTGTGGAAGTGCCAACAAGGGAAGGAGACTCTTACTCCTGTCATGTGGAGCACAGCAGTCTGGAGGATGAGACTCTCAGGGTGATATGGGGTGAGTATGGAGAACCTCTACTGTCCATACACTGTGGGATAATCACAAGTAATGCTATCAATGGAAACATCCTTTATAATAAGCTGACTGTGTTACTAAATGAATGACAATGAGTGCAACCAAGGAGCAAAACAAAGTATTGAAATATATAAATAACATTCAGAGAGTACACAGCAGTGTCTGGGGTAGAATGTTCCACCACCTGTGTTTGGTCAGTGATTTGGAATCCATTTGCAATGAAAGATCTGTATGTGTATCGTATTCTGTAGAAATGTCCAGGATCCTCATGTTATTGGCATCGCATCATTTTGTATTGTACTAATTATCACTGATCACTATTAGATATATAAAATATATTGTTACAGTATTGATATATCAATCCTTATCACAAGTATTTGATCCATGTTCTATTCTGTAACATCGCCAATGGTGGTATTTGTTCTTTTGTACCTAGGTAACTCAGTATTTAAAGGGTTAGTTAATACATAACAGATTGTAGAATTAAAGTGATACTAAAGGTTTAATTTTTTAAAATAACAAACATGTCATACTTGCGTCCTCTGTGCAGCAGTTTTGCACAGAGTGGCCCCGATCCTCCTCTTCTGGGGTCCCCCAGCAGCACTCCTGGCTCCTCCTCTTCTCAACTGTCCCCTCCTCTCGACTGTCCCTGGCTCCTCCTCTTCTCGACTGCTGCATCCATTGACACAGCAGGACTTGACCCCAACTCCGGCGTCACTGGACTTGATTGACAGATACAGGAGCCAATGGCTCCCCTGTTATCAATCTATCCAATGAGGACTGGAGCCCGCGGCTGAAGCTGCTAGGCTTGTCCCTGGCGCGGGAACGATCGGGCTCCGGTAAGTAAAAAGGGGGCTCTGGGGGGCTGCTGCAACAGAAAAGGTTTTTCCACTTTAATGCATAGAATGCATTAAGGTGAAAAACCGGGAGGGTTTACTACCCCTTTAAAGTGGATGTAAACCCCATTCATGAAATCTGTCCTAAGCACATATACCTGTAGTGTTTACTTGCCTCTCTCCAAAGCCCTAAGTGCCGTTGCTTTCAGGTGCTCCATTCTTCTGTTATCAGCATAACTTCTGACAAGCTCTCTGACACATAAGATAAAAGCAGCTGGAAATTTGTGTTGGGGAGGGAACTTAGAGATAGATTAGCAGAGAGCCGGTCTATTCAGAGCACAGCTCTGCATGTATCTTCATCCCTCTGTCTATGTGGGGAGGGGTGTCTTTCCTCCAATCAGCTCTCACACAGTGTATGCCAAGTCTCCACTCCCACTGCTGATAGAGGAAGAAAGGTTCGTAACACAATGTGCACTTTCTAAAGAATATAGAAAAGGAAAGTCTGCAAATATACATGTAAAACTTATGTAGGGAGATTTGTTTAATCTTTGTGTATTATCTAAAGCTGTTCACTTCACTGAGTACAGGAGGGGGTTTACATTCACTTTAAAGCAAACCATAGAGGTTGCCATCACTGACTGGTTGGTAATTGCCTGCTTGTCACACTGACCCTTTGGCTTCACAAACCCAGAACAAGTATATAAATAAGGAGTCCTAATTTTACTCTGATTTAGTTGATTTGTATATTTGTTCCGGATCAATGACATAGAAAATAGTGAAACCAGAGGGTCAGCGTGACAGCCAAGTAAATGTAATTTTCAGAAGGCGTTCATCAATGGCAGTCTCACGATTTCTCTCAGGAAATGTCTAATTTAAGTGAACATTGTTGAGAATCACTCTTTAGCTTTGTATACATCAAGGGAATCAAAAAATAGGACCCCTGTTCCTTGCAGTTTTGGAGCTCATTTGGCCCCTGTTGGGACATGGCATTGATAGGTTGCAGCATCCCAACATCACTGCTACACAACCATCCAAGAATGATGGGAGATGTTCCCTTCTATGGATGATGAGTGTGATATCAGCACAGAGGTAATACACCACATTCTACCATTACAGGGTGAGCTCGAACCAGAATTTATTAGAGCTGACAAGGCTTTTCTATCCAGACAGACCAGAGCTGATGATCCTTACCCACTTCAAATGCTCTCAGTAGTTTGCCAATAACACGAATGGAGTCTGTATATGAGATTTTCCACACCACACTGTGCATTACAGATAATAGCTGTAGATGTGCATTACAGTACAAAGGTAATTGCACCCCAACATATATTTACAGTGAAATGCACCTGCATCAAAGCACACCACAAAATATAAGTACATAGTCTCTGTATGTTTCTGCATACCTAAAGCCTAACGCTAGAAATTAATGAAAATCTTATTTTAAGGATGCTATGAAAATTCTTTATTCTACTGTAGCCTTGTTATAGGGAGGGGTCATATGAAGTTGCCCCTCCACACAGGCTATGGCTCTAACCTGCAGGTAACCAAATGAACCAGAGCCTTCACTAAAGAAAGAGTGGGCTATGAATATATAATTGGCAGTGCCTCCATCTAGAACAGGGCTATACTTATGTAGAGATGATCCCTTTCTAGGACATTAACTAGTAACTCACCCAAAATAATTGACAGCAGTAGTACTAATACACCCAGCATAGATTTCTAAGAGTAAAGATATGCAGACATACCAGTAGGTGATTAGTGTAACTTTATATATGATAAAGAGATGGCATTACATCTAACCAACACAATAACAAGAAGAATGTACATATGTCTTAGAAGAACAGTGTATGTGTATATATATATATATATATATATATATATATAACTAAAGGCCTTTAACACCAATACCTTCAATTAGGCACTGTGGCACAGTTCAATCGTCGCAGGGGCCCCTGATGACCTGACTTGCAAGGCGTAACACCATCTGGCATGAGAGGATGAACGCTGACACATTTGTGGAGCGGTGGCTTCCTGGGGATGCTTGTACAGATGAACACACCACTGGAGAAGTCTGGAACACGGCTTCTGCAAGGCAAATTAGGCCTATCTAGCCTATCTCTTGGTCCCTAACCTGATTATAGGCTATCAATGCTACCAGACCGCTACCTATCTAAGTGGTCGTCGGAAGCCTAACCTGTCGCTACCCTGAGCGGTTTACCGTTCCCTAGGCTAATACTAGCTAGGAACCCCCAGACCAAAAAGGGACACTGTTGCTTTAAATAATGAAGTGGCAGATATACATTTCAACACAAACTAGTCTAATGAGTTATAATCAAATGAGCTTTGCTCTCACACACTTGATAATAGCCCAAGTATATTGCAGTATGCAAATAGAAAGTAAATCAGAGCAGCCTCTAACACAGGGATATGCAGATACAGTATCTCTGATTCCCACACAGGAGTAACAGAAATATAACAGTGAGCTAAACAAGGCAGTAACACTTGCCTATATAGTATTGTCCCTTTTTACCCTGGAAGGAGATATCACAAAATCAGTCTGCAGCACCTCTTGCTGGCATAGCATGTGTCTGATCTCTCTCTCCCCACTTCCTGTAAGACATCCACATATATAGCCTTGAGGGGTTTCCTGACCTTTTAGCAGGGCCAGGAAGCAACCTCCTTATAGGAAGAAACCATTTGTAATAAGAACTCTATGGTAGGCACCAGGCATTAATGTAAACAAACTCACAGACAGTGTACAAAAGAATACTTTCTTAATCTTAACCAGATTTACCCGCGCCTTGGAATAAAGGTAACAATTAGTGAAAAGAGCAGCTGGTATAACAATATAACCTTGTGAAGCTACATTTAAACTGATTGAAATAAGGGAGTACCGCGCTCATTCAGCAGCTATCATACCCATAGAGATGGGAAGATCTCTTGTATATACATTCAATCTCTCTGCGGTGAAAGGTGAACTCAGAGATGATTTTGCTGCATTAATAAATCATAGCGCTTTAACAGACTATAATCCTGTCTCTTAGACCATATAGAATGTTGTTGTGCTAAAATTTGTTTTAACATATAAACCATAAACTAATAATTCCAAATAAAATCAATGTTCATTAGTAAGTCCTATGGATAAAGAAACTACATCGAAGTGTTCCAATATAACAATATGGTCGACGAGAAAAGTGATTAACAATGGAAATAAGGTTCCGCGCCCATTTAGACCAATTCTAATTCTTTCATA
>BLSH010419695.1:216518-234173 GCA_018402905.1 Glandirana rugosa
CTCCCCCTCTGAGTGTCATACACAGGACAGAGCGGCTCTTCTCATCTAGCAGCCGCCGCCCTCCGAGAAGCTGCCTGGCTGTGATCAGCCCTGAAAAAGTGAAGAGGAGTGAAGGGAGAACTTTTACAGTTCTGCGCCTCCTCCCTGCGGCGCCTGGGTGCACTGCACCCCGCGCACCCGCCCAGGATCGGCCCTGCTCCTGTCCTCTCCATGGAGAATTAATAGAGAAAGGACCTCCCACAGGGTGGAGCCTTGGGGGAGAGGAGCACTGGAGGGGGGGGGGGGGGTAAATTATATTGTTTGGTTCCTTCCCCCAGACATAATCCCACTCCCACTACAACGGTAGATTTTGCCAAATTTTTGTGGATGGCTTTTATACTGTAGTGATGATGCAATGAGGAACAATGAGGCCCCATTTATCCAATTATACCCCATACAGCTAGGAGTGTAATCATTAGTCCAATATTAGTTGATGTACCCCACTATTGTACTGTGCTATTACACAGACATTATATAGAACTTCTATAGCACACGTCTTCATTGCAGATGATTTAGTAGAATGTATACCCTTCCCAAGGTGTTATTTCCACAATTATCAAATTAAAGTCGGATAACTGCACTGTGTTATTGTTTATGTGGACTGGTGAATTCTATCCTCCGTGATCTGCCACCAACATAGCACACATGTTTATGAAGTGTCAGGTCTATCCTGTATACTGACATCATCCATGTATGTGTCTGTACCATCACTTTATCTCATTATAGACCATTATATCTCATTTAGTGCATTATAAGTCTTCATGCACACTGGACATTATAAAAAACACCAGTAGCATAAGCTGTAGAATTAGTTTTTCAGTGTATTTGCAGTAGTGTTTTTCAGCTTTTTTTAGCAAAACTATATTCCCACGAAAGTTTATGGCTCAAAAACACTCATAAACGCAGAATAGCCATGTTTTTCAGTGTTTTTTTACGTTTTCAGCATTTTTTAAAGCTTTTATTAGAGTTAGAGCGTTTTTACAGCTGAAAAACTCCTCATCACCCACTAGTCTTGGGGTTTTTTTCCAGCCAGAAAACACCCCTGCCAAAAACAGTTGATAACAGACTGTGTGTGCATGGAGACATAGGATAACATGCTGGGGAGTTTATTGGCTGCAGAAAAAAAAGTCTGAAGCCAAAAACAGCTGCTGTAAAAACATCCAGTGTGCATGAGGCCTAATGTTCAATTGTAGTGATATGATGTAACAATGCAGGAACAATGCGCTTCTATGTACTGTAATCAGTTGATTTTGGGATTAAAAGCACAAAACTGTCAGCAGATCTCACACAATGTTACTTTTGTGTTTTCCTCTCAGATCCCAGCGCAGAGTCCGGCAATACTCTTATAATTATCGGTGTTGTGGTTGTTGCTGTAGCACTGATTGCTCTTATTGGATTCATCATATACAGGAAATGCTCAGCTTCAGGTGAGTTTTTTGCACATTACACACTGGAGCTCTATTCATTATATAGGAGAACCAGACACGAGTCCAACAGACTGATCAGCGGGAAGGCCTTGTACATGGACAAAGGAGAAAATAATGTGACCACACAGAAGGGATAGTTAAAAGTCTTTCATATGGTTCCATTATCAAATATTTCTAAAAAACAAACTCTCCATTTCCAGCCCTTAGTTCAGTATTTTAGATTTTAAAGTTGTAACAGAAATGGTAATTGGCCAGACAGAGAGTGACTGTAATTTGCTGTGCACTAAAGCCGGCCATACATTATACAATTTTCTCGTTCAATTTACCTTCAACTATTTAGTGCATGGGCCTTTGCATACAAATTGGAAGTGTTTAGGTTTTACCTCATATTATATAGTTTTGGTAAATCTAAAGCAGCGGTCTCCAAAATGCGACCCAGGGACCAGATGTCCTTTATCTGAGTAGGGAAGAGGGGAGGTGGAGTTGCCATATATGTAAAAAATGGCATAAAACTAACATTAATTCGAAAAACAAATAAAATACTTGAAACCCTCTGGGTCTGCCTTCCAACCAGGGAGGTATCCTCCCTTAGAATTGGAATGGTATACAGACCCCCAGGACAGAGTGAAGATTATGATAACTTGTTGATTGATGAGATAACTCAAATGGCAATGAAGGGAGAGGTTTTGATTGTGGGTGACTTCAACATGCCTGATGTTAACTGGAATTCTCAAACTGCTATTACAAGCAGGAGCAGGGATGTAATGGAAGCACTGAATGGGGTTTCTCTAAAACAGTTAGTAAAAAGCCCAACCCGAGGTGATCATATTCTTGACCTAGTACTGACAAATGGGGATCAACTGTCTGATGTTGAGGTGGGTGAGAATTTGGGTTCTAGTGATCACCAATGTCTTTGGTTTGATATTAAAACAAGAACTGAAAAATCATATACAAAAATAAAAGTTTTAGATTTTAAAAGGGCAAATTTTGCTGAAATGGGGAAATTTCTAAGAAATGAACTGAAAGGTTGGAGTAAAATGACAGGAGTAAGTAATCAGTGGGCACTATTAAAGTCTACCATCTTGGAGGCAACTAGATTATATGTCAGGCAAGTTAGTAAGAATAAACGGAAGAAAAAAACAAACAATATGGTTCACCAAAGAGGTAAGTAGGATAGTAAAGGGAAAGAAATGGCATATAGAAGATTCAAGGAAACAGGAGGTGTAGCTGACAGAGAGGAGTATAAAAATAGACAAAAGAAGGCCAAACACATTATCGGTGCTGCCAAAGCACAGAGAGAGGAGGAAATTGCTAAGTCTATTAAGGAAGGAGATAAAACCTTTTTTAGGTACATTTAGTGATAGAAGGAAAAAATACAATGGGATCACTGGGCACAACACATATGTTGAGGGAGACCAGGATGCAGCAAACCATTTAAACAATTACTTCTGTTCAGTCTTCTCAGAAACAGACTGCACTAATGGATAACAAGTTAGGGAATCATATTGGTTATAGTAATGATGGTTCATTTCTGGGATTTCTGGAGATAGAGGTAGCTGAGGAACTGGCTTGGTTAAAGCTTAATAAAGCAGTGGGCCCTGATGGTATTCATCCCAGAGTTCTAAGAGAACTTTGCGATATAGTTGTTGGACCATTAACAAATCTTGTAAATAAATCTCTTCTAACAGGAGAAGTTCCCCATGACTGGCGGATAGCTAATATTGCACCTATCCACAAGAAGGGCAGCAAGGTAGAAGCTGGCAATTGCAGGCCAGTGAGTTTAACATCAACTGTAGTCAAGGTAATGGAATCACTTCTCAAAAGAAGGATCATTGATCACCTAAAAATACACAGCTTGCTGGACCCAAAGCAGCATGGCTTTACTGAGGGCAGATCGTGCCAGAGAAATCTGATTGAATTCTTTGACTATGTTACCAGTGTTTTGGACCAGGGTGGTGCTGTGGACATAGCGTATCTTGATTTCAGCAAGGCATTTGATACAGTTCCACATAATGATCTGATACAAAAGTTGTACAAGCTAGGGTGGTTCAGTGGATATGCAGTTGGCTAAAGGATACATCCCAGAGTGTGGTTGTAAATGGGGTTCACTCAGAGCAGAGACCAGTCACTAGTGGGGTACCACAAGGCTCTGTACTGGGTCCTGTTCTATTTAACCTTTATATAAGTGATAGAACTAAAGGTTTGTTGGGCAATGTATGTCTCATTGCTGATGATACAAAGGTGTGTAGTAGGGTTGATATCCCTGGAGGGGTCTGTAACATGGAACATGATTTGGCATTGCTGGAAGATTGGTCAAAACAGTGGAGACTGCAGTTCAATATTTCTAAATGTAAAATAATGCATCTAGGGAAAAAGAATCCCGTTAGAGAGTACAGCATTGGGGGTACAGTGTTAGCCAGCACTACAGAAGAAAAAGATTTGGGGTGCTTATTTCAGATGATTGCAAAATGAGCAAACAGTGTGACCAGGCAGTGGAAAAAGCAAATAGAATTCTGGGATGTATTAGTATAGGGATCACCAGCAGGAGGAAGGAGGTTCTGATTCCTCTATAGAGATCTTTAGTGAGACCTCACTTAGAATACTGTGTCCAGTTCTGGAGACCTCACTTACAAAAAGATATTGATAAGATAGAACGAGTTCAGAGATGGGTAACAAAGATGGTGAAAGGTCAGGGAGATGAAACAGATCAAGAGCGACTTCAGGAACTTAATATGTACAGTCTGGAGGAAAGAAGGGAGAGGGGAGACATGATTGAAACCTTTAAATACATCAAGGGGGTGAATAAGGTTCAGGAGGGCAGTCTTTTCAATATGAAACCAAAATCAAGAACACGGGGACATGACCTCAAACTAACTGGAGGGAAGTTCAAAACTAATCTTAGAAAGTATTATTTTACTGAAAGGGTGGTTGATGATTGGAATAAACTACCAACAGAGGTTGTGAGACAGTCAACAGTAAATGGCTTCAAACATGCTTCGGATAAACATAAATCTATAGTCAGACAACAAGGTTAATGTGAAAAAAAAAAAATGAAAAGGGGCAGACTCGATGGACTACTCAGTCTTTTTCTGCCGTCACTTTTCTATGTTTCTATGTTTCTATCTGGCCCTATTGGGGCATAATTCCTCTCACTGACACCAACAATGGAGCACTATTCCTTCCACTGAAACCATCAAAAGGGCACAATTCTTCCCACTGACACCAACGATGGGCCACAGTTCCTTCCATTGATACCCATAATGTGCTAGTATTCCCCCCACTGACCCCAATGATGGGGCACTATTCCTCCCACTGATCCCAAGGATGGGGCACTATTCCTTCCACTGACCCCAATGATGGGGCACTATTCCTCCCACTAAAGCCAACAATGGGGCACTATTCCTCTCAGTGACACCAATGACAGGACATTGTTTACTCCCACTGGACACAAGGACATTTTCTATTCCCAATGGCCCTAGTCCGGCCCCCCCTTAAGTCCGAAGAACAGTAAACTGACCCACTGTTTAGAACGTTTCGGGGTATTCCTCCCACTGATACCAACAATGGGGCATTATTCCTGCCACTAACACCAATGATGGGGCACTATTCCTCCCACTGACACCAATAACGGAGCACTATTCCTCCCACTGACACCAATGATGGGGTACTATTCATCCCACTGACACCAATGTTGGGGCACTATTCTTTTCACTGACACCAATAATGGGACACTATTCCTCCCACTAATACAAATGACAGGGCACTATTCCTACCACTGACAGCAATGATGGAGCACTATTCCTTCCACTGATACCAATGATGGGGCACTATTCCCACTGACACCAATGATGGAGCACCATTCCTCCCACTGACACCAATGCTGGAGCACTATTCCTTCCACTGATACCAATGATGGGGCACTATTCCTCCCACTGACACCAATGATGGGACATTATTCCTCCCACTGACACCAATGATGGGACATTATTCCTCCTACTGACACCAATGACGGGGCACTCTTCCTTCCACTAATACCAATGATGGAGCACAATTCCTCCCACTGACACCAATTATCGAGCACTATTCCTCCCACTGACACCAATGGTGGGGCATTCTTCCTCTCACTGATACCAATGTTGGGACACAATTCCTGCCACTGACACTAATGATGGGGCACTCTTCCTTCCACTTATACCAATGATGGGGCACTATTCCTCCCACTGACACCAATGATGGGCCACTATTCCTCCCACTGACACCAATGATGGGACATTATTCCTCCCACTGACAGCAATGACGGAGCACTATTCCTCCCACTGACAACAATGATGGGGCACTATTACTCCCACTGACACCAATGATGGGGCATTATTCCTCCCACTGACCCCAATGATGGAGCACTATTCCTCCCACTGACACCAATGATGGGGCACTATTCCCCCCACTGACACCAATGATGGGGTACTATTCCTCCCACTGACACCAGTGATGGAGCACTATTCCTCCCACTGATACCAATGATTGGGCACTATTCCTCCCACTGACACCAATGATGGGGCACTATTCCTCCCCCTGACACCAATTATGGAGCACTATTCCTGCCACTGACACCAATGATTGGGCACTATTCCTCCCACTGACACCAATGATGGGGCACTATTCCTCCCACTGACACCAATGATGGCACATTATTCCTTCCACTGACAGCAATGATGGCGCACTATTCCTCCCACTGACACCAATGATGGGGTACTATTCCTCCCACTGACACCAATGATGGGGCACTATTGATCTTTTATTGAAAAGAATCAAGCAACCATTTTATACATAAGTAAAAAACAAAACCATATTATATTACTTCAACAGAAATCAATCAGAATATATACAATATCTACATAGTTCACTACCAAAAATTCTTAGAAAACTATTTACAAAAAGCAGCAGAGAGGGCCTAAGAGGCACAGCCCATCACCTATGTACGCAGCCATTTATCAAAATTTAAACATAAATAAAATCTAGGATGATAAGAGACTGAAAGCCACACCCGGAAAAGAGACTCCTGGCAGTCAGGGAGACTCGAAACCCCTCCATGCCTTCAACCAAGCCCCCTGACTCTGCTTGTCTTTCTCAAGCACCCGAAACTTCCCCACCTCATGCAAAATGTCACTCATCACCACCTGAACAGGAAGGATTTTATGCTGACACCGTGCGTTCCAGGTGAAATAATGGACTACTAGACCAACTAAAAAAAGTGTATCCAAACAAAAAACCTCACCAGTATTGAATGCTCCATACACCCACTCAGCATAACTCAGCCTGGAGAGGAAAGAAACACAGAGGGCCCTCCCCATCTGTTTGTATACTTCTATGTTAAAAGGGAAATGAAGCAGAAAATAGTCCATAGTCTCCTCCTCCTCACCTGCACACTCCTCCCGAGGACCGCTACAATCCATCTCACTGCGGAATTTCAAATTGCCCCAAACATAGAGCCTCCCGTGGAAGTATAACCAGGCCAGATCCCTAAATTTAAGGGGGACTCTATCCAAATTTATTAGCCTTAACCCTGCCCTCAAAATTGGGCCTGGTCAATCCCTTAAGGCCAGTGGGTCATGAAAGACTTCGCTCAAGACTTGGGTCATAAGTACTTTCCTCTGAACCGATCTGAGATCTTCAGCCGACAATTGCCACTGCCGCAGTAACTTCAGGCATGGAGGGCACCCTCCCTTCTGGATAGATAGGTGACATTCCTCTAGATGGGATTTAGTCTGTTCCCCCACAGCATCTGGAATAACACACTATACACATCCTACCATGGAGAGACAATGGCACCTTGCAGACAAAGCTGACATACAAGAAAATCAGAATCAATTAGGCCTTAATCAGATCAACCCTTTCCCTCAGGGATAACTTCCATCTCTTCCAGCTGACCACCTTAGTATTGGCAATTTCCAGCCTGCATTCCCAGTTTTTGAGGCTATAATCGCTAGGTCCAAATTCAATGCCTAGTATCTTAATTTTTTCCTGGGGGCACTGGAAAGGTGTCCGGGAGATCAAACCCCTCACCTTCCTTTCCCATCCAGAAAACTTCACTCTTTTCCTGATTGATCTTGGATCCTGATGCTTCAGAGTACCGTCATGTAAGCGAGACCATCTCCTCAGCTTCATCTGTCCCAGTGACAATCACCGACACATCGTCCGCATGACAACAACCCTCAAAGGAGTCCCACTGGTACCCTACACAACATGCCGCTCTCTAGCCTCCTGATGAAGGGGTTGATTGCAAACACACAGAGCAGAGGACCCAGGGGAAAACCCTGGCACACCCCAGAGCCAACCTTAAAGGACTGCCCAACCGTTAACAAGGGGAAAGCTTTCTGCCTCCTTATACAAGACTTTCAACCAATCGGCAAAACCACCTGGCAGACCGTGCTTACTAAGGAGCAACCACAGGTACTCATGGTTAACATGATCAAAAGCCTTTGCCTGATCCAGTGCCAGCAACTACTTTCCCCAGCCTGCAGCCCTGCACTGCTCCAAGGCCTCCCGGACAGCTAAACCCACTGTGAAGGTGCTCCTACCCTGGACCAAACCGTGCTGATGGTGAGAGAGCAAAGACTCTGCTACTGACGATAGACACCAGAAAAATATCTTTGTCAGTACCTTTCTATAGACATTGAGAAGGCTGATGGGGCGCCAGTTCTCAATCATCAAAGGATCTTTACCTTTTGAAAGAAGAATCACAGCTGAGTGTCTCATTGAAGGGGAAGCATCCCCTCAGCAAGGCAACTGTTAAAAACCTCTACCAAATGTGGGGCCAGAATTGACTTAAAGGCTTTGTAAAACTCAACCATCAAGCCATCTGGTCCAGGTGACTTTTTGATGGCAAGCTGTTCAGTTGCCCTCATCACCTCTTCAACTGTGATCTCCTCTGTCAAATTCATCAATGTAACACCTCCACCATTTAGACCTGGAGTAGAGTCCAAAAAGCTTTCCATATTGTCACGGTCAAGCTCTTTCCTCCCAAGAAGGTCAGCATAACAGGAGGACCTCACGACCTCCAGGATCCCTGACCTGGACTTTGTCAGGGAACCTGTACTATCCTTAAGGCCAACGACCGCTTCAACAGCTACACCTTGTTTGCAATCCTGGTAAGGGTCAGGCGAGTGGTACTTCCCATAGTCCCTCTCTAGAACCAAAGAGGCATGCCGGTCATACTTCCTGAGAAGGAGTTTCACTTCAGAGATTGTCCCAGGATCTCCTCCTCTCGAGACAAGAATATCCAGCTTCCTCCATAAACATTGGTAGGTCATGTATTTATCAAACTGTTTCTATTGGCTAGGCCCCTGAAGAATCCAGCAATCCTCTTTTTGGTCCGCTCCCACCACTCAGCCTTGCTTCTACAAAAGTCCAGGATGGTCACCTGTGCCTGAAAGAATTCCTCAAAGGATTGTCTAACATGTTCTTCCTTGAGGAGAGTCAAATTCAATCTCCAGATGCCCTTGTCCCTCTGAGGGGCGTCCGAAGCATCCAAGACCACAGATAGCATACAGTGATCAGAGAACTCTACTGCCTGCACTGCTGGGGGCGAAAAAGCAGAGGTCTCCTTAAAAAAAACCTATCTATCCTACTCTGACTACTACCTCAATGAAAGCTGAACCCGATGTCATCTGGGAGGTGCTTAATGTGCACATCCACAAGACCAGTATCCCTAACCATACTATTTAAAAAAACGCTATCATATCCCAGCTTGTCCCTGAAGTCCTTCCTGTCCTTGGGCCTAGTTACTGTATTAAAGTCACCTCCAAAGACCACTTGCCGAGATATAAAAAGAAATGGCTTGATCCTTGTAAAAGGCATTTCCTGTCCCACTTTGTGTGTGGCCCATAAACATTAATTAGGCGCAGGTCCTGCCCTCCCACAAGGAAATCTAAGACCATACATCTCCCAATCTCCACCTCAATAACCCGCCGAACAGTTACCATGCCGGTTTTAAACAACACCGCCACACCGCTGTAAGGCTCGGCCGCAAGAGATCAGTAAGATGGACCATACCTCTACTCTCTCTTGGCCACATGAATATCTGCCAAGGAGGTGCGCCTAGTCTCTTGCAGAAATAAAATTTCAGCATCTAATTGGCTTAACAAAAAGGCCATAAAACAAGCTTACTGACTTAATGCTGGCGACATTTATTGTCGCCACTTTTAACGGAGGGGGAACTGCCATTTGGGTTATTGGGTGGATCATTTCTTAGCTCCCCTCTGCTGCTCATCACCAGAAGCCTCTCTCTTTCTTGAGGCTTCCTGCAACTTCATTTCAGAATCTGAACTTTGCTCCGAAGAGGCCCCAGATGAGGAAATATCTAACTTGGAGGTCATATGATGGTTGGAGACAGGCACTGGAGCTTCCCGTCCCTGTTCTGTCCTCACCGCCTGCCTCTTCCATCTCTCAACCTTCCTTCTCTCCTCCGGGTACTGCAGGTCTGATTCAGAGATGCTCTCATCTCTTGCTTTTTTATTTGAAGTCTTCACAGAAGACTTCTTTACAGAGGGAGAAGCGGTACCCTTTTTGGTACTCTCTACCACTCCTGGTGGGGGGGGGGACCTTCCTTTAAGTCAGACTTAGGAGGGGAAGACTCATGGGGATAACTGACTCAGGGGGCACAGACTTGGAAGGTTCTGACACAAGAGGAGTGGGAACAGTAGGCTGGGGGGCACAGAGACAGGCACAGAAGGAATACTTACAGACACAGGAGGGGTGGCCACAGGAATTGGGGAGGGATTCTGAACAGGACCAGGGGAGTCAGTCACCACAGAGAAGGATCGTACACCAGGGGCCTCACCCTCCATCCCATCCAGCCTCAACAGGTCCTCTATTACCTCCTTCTCCATATTGTGCCAGGCTTCAGGACATCAGCTGTAGGGGTGAGCAAGTCGCTGGCAAAGGTTGCACCTTATCATCTCGGTGCAGTCCTTAGCCACATGACCCCGACACACTGAACATATCAAGGCTGAACAGGAGGAGCTAAAATGCCCCTTTTCTCCACAGCGGTGGCACAGCTTCAGCTGACCAGGGTAGAAAATAGTCATCCTATCCCTCCCTATAATAGCTGAAGAGGGCAGGTGATGGACAACATTCCCATCCCTGGCCAACCTGACTGTTACCGACCAACCCCCAGTCCAGATGCTACGCTTATCAAGGATTTTATCTGGCTTCATGAAAACCTCACAATAATTACTTAGCCACACCTCTAAATAATGAGCAGGAACACTCTCATTAGTGAGTATGATGGATAACTTTTTCAATGTTGACTTTTTTGTGAAACTGCAACCGGTGCCAGACCTTCCCATTCGGGTTTTGACCTGCATCGAGCCTCATATCGCTCCCAGAACAGGTCAAGTCCCTCTGGCTTGGTGAAGCTAATTGTGCACTCTCGGCTCCCAGCTACATGTATTAGGGCATACAGGTCATTTGCCCCAAAACCCATCTCCAAAATCATATCTACCACTGCACGCCGTGCTGGAGGGATTGCACCACTTTCCCATTTAAGAATTACTACATTTCTCCTTGGACCTCCAACAGAAGCCAGAGACACAAGACCAAATCCTGGGGTGCTTAAAGTGGTAGCTTGGGGGGGAAACCCCCGCTTGAAAGTGGAGTTTCCCTTTGACCATAGCCCTTTGACTGTACCAGGAGCACAGCGCACCACCTGAGCAAATGTGGGCTTATCAGGGCCAAGGCCCCACACTGATGTAACATTAGCCTGTATATTATCATTAACTGCATTGGCAGGATTGTCTATTACACAGGTACTAGGCTGATTATCCACCACACTTGCACTGGGAAAATCCATCACACCTGTACTGGGATGACACAGACACAGCTTCTGCTGCAATACCAGCTGTCCCCTGAAGCTGTGCTGTAGTCTTGCTCAGCAGCTTTGGCTACAGGACGGTCAATAGGCTCTGCTGTGACTTGTAGTCCCTCTGCAGGAATGACATTTTTTAAATGCAACTTTCTCCTACGTTCACTGACAGACTTAGCTCTTCATTGACATGTGGGGTTATATGCAGATCCTATTAGGAGTTAACTAGGCAAAAGAAAGAAAGTAAGCTGGCCCCTCCCAGGGGGCCGCCCTCCCTTTCCCATATAACCCCCCTGCTCTGCTCAGCATATCAGTTTTAACATGCCTAGTGCAAGGAGTTGACCTGGCTCCCTTATGGGACCTGCGGTTCAGATTTTTACTACCGCTTTTTTATTTTCTCAAGATATCTGATGAAGACTGCTATCAAGAAGCCGGCTGGGGCAAAAAGGATATCTAGAATCCTGTGTTTTCCCCAGCGCGGCCGACCGATGCGAGCCAGTCCTATGCTTAGGCAGGACCCGCCTCATCGTGCCTGTTCCGTGTGGGCGGCCAGTGGGAGACCCCCACTTCGCCCAGTGACCGGACGCGTTTTCCTGTCCAGGGGGCTGGGGCCTGCAGCATCCCTTCCGCATGGGGAGGAAGGTCTGCGAAGGGTGGCGACCCGCTATGCCCAGTTGGAGTGGTGAGTGATTCCCCCCTCGGAGCACGAAGGGGGGCGCCGGGCGCAAAAATTTAAAAATGTAAACATTTTGTTTCTTTTAGCTTGCAGGGTCGCTGGGCAGTTGCACCCCTCCCGGAAGGTTTTTCCACTATTTTACTGCCATTTTGTCGGATCGCCGCCATTTTGCCGTAGCCGCGGCCATCTTCTCAAGGGTTTTCCCTCTAGTGCCAGCAGCTGCCATTTTGCCTTAGTCCGGCCTACACAGCTGTATAGCTGGCAGGCTTGTCCTTCCTGGGACGGTCCGGGCGGCCAAATTGGAGTCCCTGAAGCATGTAAAACGTGCTGTTGCCGTTTTACTTTCACTTTCACCTGCAGACAGCGTGGCTGACAGCACAGGTTTTTTCTGGCGGTTTCTATTGAGCACTCCTGCTCGTGGGCACACTAATAGGAACAGCAAGTGTAGCTGACTCGCCCTGGTAGCGGTGGGCACAGTACTCTTGGGGTCACCCTGGCGTCCTGTGGGGCGGTGGCAGGGCTACATTGTGGGGGGTGTCAGACCTTTTGTGGCTAGTCCTGACTGGCAATTCTGGTGGGATGACCCTGCGGGACCCTCTGAGGAGGAGTCAGTGGCTACACAACCTACGCTGGGGACCCTGGTGCCCTTGGACCAGCTCAGGGCATATTTTTGGGGAATTTATTCCCCGAGTGGGGCCGAACAAGACTCTGGTGGTTCCACCAAAGGAAGACGTGACCTATCACGAAACATGTAGGGCGGAGTCTACGCACTGACGTCACCACGCCGCATGTTGATCCCGCGAGGACGGGCGTTTTTATTCGTTTGCTGGCTTTTTTACATATATGCGCATATTGATTTTCTACAATGTGAGTACCCTGGTTTTATATGCTATGTTTTAATTAAAGAAGTGTTACAGTATTACGCTATGTAGCCCTTGTTTTTTATGGCATGTACTTTGGGAGTATCCTGTAAGATCTGCTGCACCCGATTAATCTATGAGACGGATGCTGTTGGAACCTGGAGAATTTAGGAGGATCGCCTCTTTTCGTTTTACCACACTGGTCCCTGCAGAGGGCTATATCTGCTCGTGAGGTTGACCTTAGCTAGAGATAGCGGGTCTCTGCTTCCGGTAAGGGTCTCTATTACCCACATTATCACTGGAGGTGTTCGCACGATTTTCTGCGGTGGTGGATAAAAGAAGGGACTTCTTTCACTGGCTATTCTCCGATTTGATTTGATGGATATGATACATTTTGACTTTTTCTCTTTAAAGCACGACTGCTTTCCTTTTCCTCACAAGACTTTTTTCACCAGTGTTTTTTCACAAGTTTTTTTTGGACTCATTTTCTCACTAACAAATATATTATGCTTTTTTATTTGTGTTAATCATCTCACATGTGATACACGTATATGTCAGAGTTATTTTAGCGCAACAATATTGTTTGTTTACAAACACCGTTATTTGCTATTATCCTCATAAATATTGTCCCTCACAGTGAAGTCCAGGGTGGCTCTGGTAAAACAGGCAAACAGCCAGAGGGATCCCAGGCTTGATGACAGGGGGGCACCCCATTGTAACCGCTTCCCACACACCGGTTTTAAAATTGGCATTTCACTACAGTATAGTTTATTCCATTTTTACTGAAATGTATACAAACTGGAATTTCAATTTGAGAAAACATTAATGGCTTTAGTACAGATACTATATGGGTTTTTTTTAATAATATCTCCAAAAGTTTAGAGTCATTTTTGAAGACCATAGATGTAATTTGGAACAAATAATCTCACCAACCAACATCAGTAAAAACCATCAGAAGGTCTCCACGTCAAAACGAAGTACCAGAAAATCCAGAATAGAGATGGTATATTTGTTAAATTGTGATAATTAGTTGAAAATATATATACAGTATATGTGACTGACGTCTTTTAAAGGAAGGGTTTCAAAAACTGTTCCCTGGTTCTGTTTCCTAATGTATCAAATTCTGTTTTATTTCAGGGAAGACGGCTGGTGATCACAAAATTTATGTTCCGGCTCCCAGTAAGTAACATTACTGTTATATGTTCAGTCCCCTCTGCAGTGTGTTTATTCTATGTTGACTGAGATGTAGGGGTGATACATATTGGTCTGATATTGAGTCTGGTATGTGTGATTGATTTTCCTCCTATAATGTGAGCTTTTATTTTTATTAACCACTTGAATACCAGGCACATTCACCCCCTTCCTGCCCAGGCCAATTTTCAGCTTTCAGCACTGTCACACTTTGAATGACAATTGCGCGGTCATGCAGCACTGCACCCAAATGAAAGTTTTATCATTTTTTTCACACAAAGTTTTCTTTTGGTTGTATTTAAAGTGGTTGTCAAACCTTGACAACCACTTTAACCTACAGGTAAGCCTATAATAAGGTTTACCTGTAGGTTCCCTGCATATCTCCTAAACCTGCATGGTTTAGGAGATATACACTATACTTGCATGTGCCCACGTCATCGGGCACATGCGCAGTGAAGAAACGGCCTCCGTGCCGGTTTTTCACTGAGATCGTGCCACAATTTGCTGCTCCCAAGAAACACTGGCCAGTCACAGAGCTGGAGTCCGCTGCCCCAGGAGGAAGAGGGGCAGAAGATGGACGCGGCCTGGAGTGGGGACATCGCGGGCTTCCAATGCAGGTAAGTGGGCAAATGCATACTAGGCCATTATGCTTTTACATTGCAGGGTAATAAAGAGGAAGTAAAACCCATCAGGGTTTACTTCCTCTTTAATCACCACAGGGATTTTCATACTTTGCTTAACCACTTAACAACCGCCGGCCGTCATTTGACAGCGGCAGTCTGGCACGATAACACAAACCATGTCAACTCACGGTGGCTGTGAAATCGAGCCCCTCACTGTGTAGAGGGGGAGCCAGGGAGCAGGTAGGGTGGACTCGATGTCCGCCGGCTACCCGCGATCGCTCCCACGCAGTGACAGAACGGGGACCGCTAATGTAAACACACGGATCTCCATTCTGACAGGGGAGAAGGAGTGTGATCGCATGTTCCCTGTATATGGGAGCTGCGATCACTCTCCTCCCCCAGTCAGCCCAGCCCCCACACATTTAGTAACACATCCCAGGGAACACAGTTAACCCTTTGATCGCCCCCCAGTGTTAACCTCTTCCCTGTCAGTGACATTTACCCAGTAATTCTTGCATTTTCCTAGCCCTGCTCGCTGTATAAATGACAATGATCCAAAAAAAAGTGTCAAAAGTGTCCGACATGTCCGCCGCAATGTCGCAGTCCTGCTAAAAATCACAGATCGCTGCCTTTACTAATAAAAAAATGTAAAAAAAATAAAAACCCCATAAATGAATTCTCATCTTTGGAAATGCCGCAACTTTTGCGCAAACCAATCAATATACGCCTATTGCGATTTTTTTTTTGTAACCAAAAATATGAGGAAGAATATATATCTGCCTAAACTGATGAATAAATTAATTTTTTTTATATATATATTTTTTGGATATGTATTGTAGCAGAAAGTAAGAAATATTGTTTTGTTTTTTTCACAATTGTCGCTCCTTGTTTGTTTATAGCGCAAAAAATAAAAACCGCAGATGTGATAAAATACCACCAAAAGAAAGCTCTATTTGTGGGAAAAAAGGGACGTCAATTTCGTTTGGGTACAGCGTTGCATGACCACGCAAATGTCAGTTAAAGCGACGCAGTGCTGAATTGCAAAACGTGCTTTGCTCATAAAGGGGGAAATCCTTCCAGAGCTGAAGTGGTCTTGGTTTCTATTAACAATTTTGCAAATAAATAATTGTTCTTCATAAATTTCAAGGTGACAGTATGTAAAAATATTACTTTTTTATTACATACAGTGACCAGAGCAAAATGGTGTTACCATAGTAACACTGCACTGCTCTAGAAAGGTGATCAGGATTTTTTTTGCTATGATTGCTTATAACAGTGAATTTTACTGTTATAAGCAACCATTTATTTGGGGAATGAAAACTAATCATTCTGTGTTTACTATTGTGTTTAGCTGGCCACAGCTAATCACATGGTACAAATGGACTTTGATTGGCCTTGCCTGTACCATGTGATCACTGTGATTAGCAAGCAACACAGTTGTACACAATGAATGACATGCATGGAAGCCATCCATTGTGTACAATTGTCATGTGATCTGCTGTGACAGATTATGCCACAGCGACCCGTGGGGCTAGTGTGAGGCGCATTCTGGGGGGGGCATTATATTTTCTCCTATCGTTCACTGACAGACTCAGCTCATCATTATGTGTGGGGTTTATGCTGGTCTCACTAGGAGTTAACTAGGCAGGGAAAAGAAACAGCTGGTCCCTCCCATGGGGTCGTCCTCTCTTCCCACATAAAACCCCCTCATAGCATAGCTCTTCAGTTTCAATGCCTTGTTTGCAAGGAGTTGACCTGGCTTCCCTTCAGGGGAATTGCGGTCCTGTTTGTGACCGTTTTTTATTCAATTTTTTTTTACTTTTATTTTTATTAGTCTTCTATCAAGCAATTGATCTGCTATCAAGAAGCCGGTCGGGGCATAGAGAGTCCATGGGCTCTGTACTTTCCCTGACCTGGCCGACCGATGCGAGCCAGTCCCGCCATATGTGGACCCGCCGCATCGTGCCCGTTCCGTGCGGGCGGCCTGGGGTGATCCCCCCAGACGCCCAGCCCCGGATGTGATTCGGGAAGGGCGACTTCTGGCCTGCAGAATACCGCCCAAGCAGGGGCGGAAGGTCTGCAACTGGGTGGCTACCCATGGCGTCATCCGGAGTGGTGAGTGAGAGTTCCTTCCTTCCCCCCTTTTTAGGGACGGAAAGGGGGGCCGACGACCCTAAAAAAAAAAAAATTTTTGCTGGGTTCACCCCCTGCACACCCCCCCCCCTCCCTCCCGCACAGCACCCAATCATCTAGCGCCGTTCGGCCTCCATTTCTCCTACGTTCACTGACACACGCAGCTTCTTCATGACTTTGTGGGTTTTATGTTCGTCCTACTAGGAGTTAACTAGGCAGGGAAAAGAATCATCTGGCCCCTCCCTTGGGGGCCGTCCTCTCTTCCTACATTAAACCCCCCTCACAGAATAGCTCTCCAGTTTCAATGCCTAGTTCGCAAGGAGTTGACCTGGCTTCCCTATAAGGAACTGCGGTCCTATTGTGACCATTTTCTTTTTTAATTTTTATTTTTTATTTTCTTTTTGCTGCAATCAAGATGATCTGCTATCAAGAAGCCGGTCGGGGCATCGAGAGTCCTGGTGCTCTGTAATTTCCCTGACCTGGCCAACATGATGCGAAGCTGGCCCCAACACAGGGACCCGCCGCATCTTCCCCGTTCCGTGCGGGTGGCCCGGGGCGAGATCCCCCGTTTTGGTCCCCTCCCGATTCGTTCGGCAGGGTGACTCTGGGCCTGCAGCGTACCCCCCGCCGAGGGTGGAAAGTCTGCATCCGGGTGGCTACCATGGCGTCGGACTGGTAAGTGAGCGCCCTGCCTTCCTCCCCGCATGGGGAGTGATTTCTTTTATTTTTTATTTTTAATTTTTTCTTTTACCAGTGTTATCCTGGCGTCAAGGAATATCCCTTCGGTCCAGTTGAGGAACGCTTGATCCGTAACTTTGACCTCTCGATAAGACACTCCCCCCAA
>BLSH010419695.1:237773-252460 GCA_018402905.1 Glandirana rugosa
ATGCTTTCCTTCGACATCGTCGGTTTATGTGAACATTCCGGGAATGATGCAGGTTCCATACGTTGAGTTTGAGGAACCCCACGCGACCTGCTCCCGTGTTACTTCCATTTTGTTATAGAAGTAACTATACTTTTCTTCTCTCTGATGGAAGCCTTCTTTTCTTCCTTCCCCAGCGTTCTGGCGGAATAGGAATACGTAGTGGTTTATTCCTCTGAACGTGCTATCCCGTCGGTTACGGCTGTGAGCGACATGTGGCGCCTCGGGTGAGATCCCCGATGGCTCCGTGGGATCTGAATCTGGTGCTTTCGGTTCTTCAGAAACTACCTTATGAAAAGATCAGGGAGATCCCCTTACAACTTCTGTCGCAGAAGGTGGCCTTCTTGGTTGCCATCACTTCTGCCAGACGAGTGTCGGCATTGGCTGCCCTATCGTGCAAGTCTCCTTATTTGGTGATGCATAAGGATAAGGCGGTCTTGCGACCCCTTCCTTCTTTTCTTCCGAAGGTAGTCTCTCTTCTTTTCATATCAATGAAGATATTGTTTTACCTTCATTGTGCCCTCGTCCAGCGCACCCCAAGGAGTTTGAGTTGCATACCTTGGACGTAGTAAGGGCCTTACAAGTGTATTTGGCTGCTACAGCTTCCTTTCGTAAAGCTGACGCCTTGTTTGTTTTGCCAGAAGGGCCGCGCAAGGGTCTGGCGGCTTCTTCGGCTACTATTTCTTGGTGGATTAGAAAAACCGTGATCCATGCGTATTCTGTTCGGGGCAAGGTTCCCCCCTTTTCCGGTCACGGCTCATTCTACCCGGGCGGTTAGTGCTTCCTGGGCTTTCAGACACCAGGCCTCGGTGTCACAGGTGTGCAAAGCGGCCACTTGGGCCTCGGTTCACACTTTTACTAAGTTTTATAAAGTTGATGTGTTCGCATCTTCGGATGCTGCTTTTGGCCGCAAAGTTCTGCAGGCGGCTGTGTAGGCACGTCTGGCGCCTCCTCAGAGGTTCAGTTGGGTACAGTTGTTTGCGTTTACCCACCCCTCTTTTTTTGACACAGCTTGGGGACGTCCCCACAAAGTCATGAAGAAGCTGCGTCTGTCAGTGAACATAGGAGAAAAAGGGATTTTATTAAAACTTACCGTAAAATCCTTTTCTCCGAGTTCACTGACAGACGCAGCACCCACCCCTCTGGGCTCTGTTTTGGTACGGCTTGTGTACGAACTGGAGAGCTATTCTGTGAGGGGGTTTAATGTAGGAAGAGAGGACGGCCCCCAAGGGAGGGGCCAGCTGATTCTTTTCCCTGCCTAGTTAACTCCTAGTAGGACGAACATAAAACCCACAAAGTCATGAAGAAGCTGCGTCTGTCAGTGAACTCGGAGAAAAGGATTTTACGGTAAGTTTTAATAAAATCCCTTTTTTTGCGTTGGACCGCCTCCATTTTGCCGTAGCCGCAGACATATTGGGCCAATGGGGCTTTCCCTCTAGCGCTCAGAGCGGCCGTTTGCGGTACTGCACGCTCCCTGCAGGTGTTTTTCGGCCTCTAGTGTTCAACGGCGGCCATATTGGAATCCCTGCTCATGCAAAAACATGTCTACAGCGTTTTTACTTTCACTTTGAAACGGTGTGTGCTCCTGACGGCGCGGCTCTCTGACGATCCTCAGGGTTATGGCAGCAAACAGCAAGTATAGCTGGGCTCTCCTGTGGGTGCTGGTGGCGGCCGGTGCAGTCCTCCTGGGTTCCCTGGTGCACTGTGGGGCGGTGGTGTGCGGCTGTGTGGGGGTGCCTTTATCTTTTTGTATGCATCTATGTGTTCCTAAGGGAGCTGAACATGCTAGGAGCGCAATCTGTGCAAGGGGCTTTTCTGGACCAGCTGTGGCGGTCTTTAGTGAATTCTCCCCAGGGCGGATGTCACCAACAGGACCCCCAAGAAGCGTCCTCCTCCTCCTTGCTTTTCAAGGGAGGATTTTGATCTGGAAGGTCCCTCGGACGGAGAAGAGGATCAGGGGACGGCAGCTGCGCGTTAAAGAGCATTTAGTTTCCACCATTATAATCGGTACCGCACTAAGATGCGATTGAGCCAGGATGGCGAATCGCTGATTTCTGCGCATGTGGTGTGGTTTTTCAGGCCCCCTAGGGCACCCAAGGCTTACCCATATGATCCTTTTCCTGATCGCCTTGTTTGTTTTAAATGGCAGCGTCCGCAGCATTCCTTTTAGCGTAGCACAGTGGTGTAGTGGGACTTGTGCCTGGCAGCATAATGCTTGCTGGCTCAGATCCTAACCATGACCTGTCTGAGGTTTGCATGTCCTACCTGTGCATGTGTGGGTTTCCTCCCGGTGCTCCGGTTTCCTCCCACACTCAAGGGACTTAGGTCCAAACGGTTCGCTGCTCGCTATCCCTTGAGGAAAGCTTTTTTTAAAAAAAAAAAGAAATGGGAGTCGCCTTGGTGTCCCGCCGATGATTCGCTTTAATAAGACAACGACCAGTCCTCTGGAAGGGGTTCCTGCATTCAAGGGCCCCGCTGACAAAGACAGAGGCGCTGTTAAGGTCGCTCTTCCTGCTGGCAGGCTCTGCTCTGCGGCCAGCCCTGACGTTCGCCATGGCGGCGCAATATCTGTCTGAGCGTATGGCGGAGCTCCAGAATCTTCTGGACTGCGGCCGCCTGCTGGATACGCTGCAGAGGGCTGACTTTTTGCTCTGAGGTCTCAACTACCTTGGTGATGTGGCCGTTGATTTAATGCCTATGTGATCCAGGGTAGCGGTGTTGCTGTATCCTTAGACGGGTACTCTGGTTGCGTTTTTTTGGTCCAGGTGACCATGCTTCCAAAAAAAAAGGTCTCGCAGACCTTCCCTTTCAGGGTGGACGTCTATTCGGTCCACGGCTGGGTGAGATCATTAAGGATTTTACAGGAGGGAAGTGCCCTTCCTCCCAGAGCCCCGGAGGCGTGAGTTTCGCCATAGACAGGGGCCCCCTACCTCGGGTCAGAAGAGTTTTTTTCGCGCCCCGGGCGCAGCGGGTATAGGGACCCGCCCCGGTAGGTCGATGCAGGGGCCGGGTATCGGCAGTGGCAGCGCGAAACCAACAAGGCGGACAAACCTCCTCAGCCTGATGGGTTGCCTCCACCCGGGCTTCGGGTGGGGGACGTTTCTGAGTTCAACACTCTGCCACCAGTCAGGTTCTTCCCTTCGACTTAGGGCTCCCGCTGGCAATCGTGCCAGTGCCTCCAGCGAGAGGTGTCGAGGTTTTTTACTCGCATCTGTTTGTGGTCCCCAAAAATTGGTGGAGGGTCCGGCCAGTACTGGACCTTAGGGCCCTGAACCGGTATGTTAGTGCGCGGAAATTCTGGATGGAATCTATCCACTCGGTTGTAGCCGCCCTCCATCAGGGGGAATTTCTGGCATCTCTGGACATCAGGGATGTGTACCTCAGTGTACCATTTTGTCCACGGCTTCAGCATTTCTTTCGCTTTGCAGTGGGAGACCTCCATTATCAATTCGTGGCACTCCCTTTCGGTCTAGTCTCAGCCCTCGAGTTTTTAACAAAACTGGTAGCTTCGGTATTGGAGTTGCTGCGACAGAGAGGCATTGCGGTAGTAGCCTACCTAGACGACCTGCTCCGGCGAGCGGAATCCGCCTCGGCTCGGGAAGAGAATGTGAGGCTCACAATGACCTCGCTGCAGGACTTCAGCTGGTTGCTCAACCTGCAGAAGACGACGGTGTCTCTATCCCGTCGCCTGGAGTATCTGGGCCTGTTCCTGGACTCAGAGCAGGCAAAAGGTTTTTTCCTTCCTCCAGCCAAGTTGCGGTCACTGCAGTCGGCAGTGCAAACTTTCCTGTTGCTCCGATGGTCTTCATTACGAGCGGGGGCTGGGGCTCATGGTCTCGACTTTCGAGGCGATACCATACGCCCAGAGTCACACTCTTCTCCTTCAACGAGCAATTTTGGCTCGATGGGACAGGTCCCCTCGGTCCTTGGACCTTCTGATCCGTCTGAGCTCCCAGACCAGGGCATCTCTGACCTATGGCTTCGGGACTCAGCGTTGATTCAGGGGAAGTCGTTCCTGCCCCTTCAGTGGGTGATCATCACCACGGTTGACAGTCCTTTGGACTGGGGCGGGGTCCTGGGACAGCTGTCTGCCCAGGGCCATTGGTCGGCACAGGAGGCTCGCCCCCCTATCAATGTACTGGAGCTGAGAGCAATCAGATTTACTTTCCAGGTGTGGAGAACTGGCAGGTGGACTTTCTCAGGTGCCAGACGCTGGACCAGGGAGAGTGGTCTCTCCACCCAGAGGTGTTCAATCAGATTTGCCGCAGATGGGGGGACGCCGGACGTGGATCTCATGGCATCTCGGTTCAATCACAAGGTGAAGACCTTTGTGTCCAGAACGGAGGATCTGTTGGCA
Source organism: Glandirana rugosa (assembly GCA_018402905.1). Classification (NCBI taxonomy): domain Eukaryota; kingdom Metazoa; phylum Chordata; class Amphibia; order Anura; family Ranidae; genus Glandirana; species Glandirana rugosa. The sequence continues at coordinate 242,167 of BLSH010419695.1, forward strand.
GTGGCCACGGACGCTCTGGTGGCCCCTTGGGGCCGTTACCACCTTCTTTACGCCTTCCTTCCGATAAAACTGCTTCCGCGATTGATACGCAGGATAGTGGCGGAGGGGATACCAATAATCCTGGTGGCTCCAGATTGGCCTCGCCGACGTGGTGCAAATGGTGGCAGACGCCCCTTGGCGGCTTCCGCTGCGAGACGATCTTCTGTCTTAGGGACCCATCTTGCACCCTGCTTTACCCTCGCTGGCTTTGACGGCTTGGCTATTGAGTCCCAGGTGCTAAGAGACAGGGGAGTCACTGACTCAGTGATCCCTACATTGTTGAAGGCTCGCGAGTGTACTTCTTGTAAGATTTACCACCGCACCTCGAAGGCTTATATAGCTTGGTGCGAGGCAGAGGGTCTTAAACCTCGCTCTTATGTCGTGTCCAGGGTCCTGGCTTTTTTTGCAGCAGGACCTGAACAAAAAACTGGCTTTGAGCACTCTCAGGGGCCAGATATTGGCTCTGGCGATTCTTTTTCAGAGACCTTTGGCTTTGCACGTGTTGATCGTACCTTTGTACAAGGTGTGCGACATGTGACGCCTCGGGTGAGGGTTCCGATGGCTCCGTGGGATCTGAATTGGTGCTTTCTGTACTTCAGAAACAGCCCTATGAAAAAATCAGGGAGATTTCCTTACAATTGCTGTCGCAGAAGGTGGCCTTTTTAGTTGCCATCACTTCCGCCAGACGGGTGTCTGAATTAGCAGCACTATCGTGCAAGTCTCCCTACCTGGTCCTGCATAAGGATAAGGCGGTCTTGCGACCCTCTCCTTCATTCCTTCCGAAGGTGGTTTCTTCCTCACACATTAATGAAGATATTGTTCTTCCTTCATTGTGCCCTCGTCCATCGCACCCAAAGGAGTTTGAGTTGCATGCTTTGGACTTAGGAGGGCCTTATGAGTGTGCTTGACTGCTACATCTTCTTTTCGAAAAGCTGATGCATTGCTTGTGCTGTCAGGGGGCCCGCGCAAAGGGTTGGTGGCCTCGTCGGCTACGATTTCTCGTGGATCAAACAGACCGTGACCCATGCGTATTCTGTTCAGGGCAAGGTCCCCCCTTTTTCCGGTCACGGCTCATTCTACCCGGGCTGTTAGCACTTCCTGGGCTTTTAGACACCAGGTTTCGGTGTCACAGGTGTGCAAGGCGGCCACTTGGGCCTCGGTTCACACTTTCACTAAGTTCTATAAAGTTGATGTGTTTGCATCTTCGGATGCTGCTTTTGGCCGCAAAGTTTTGCAGGCGGCAGTGTAGGCGCATCTGGTGCCTCCTTAGAGGTTCAGTTGGGTATTGTTAGCGTTTGCCCACCCCTCTTTTTGACACAGCCTTGGGACATCCCCACACATAATGGAGAGCTGCGTCTGCTAGTGAACGATAGGAGAAAAAGGGATTTTATTAAAACTTGCCGTAAAATCCTTTTCTCCGAGTTCACTGACAGACGCAGCACCCACCCCTCTGTGCTCTGTTCTTGTACGGCTTGTGTACGAACTGAAGAGCTATGCTATGAGGGGGTTTATGTAGGAAGAGAGGACGGCCCCCATGGGAGGGGCCAGCTGTTCCTTTTCCCTGCCTAGTTAACTCCTAGTGAGACAAGCATAAACCCCACACGTAATGGAGAGCTGTCAGTGAACTCGGAGAAAAGGATTTTACTGTAAGTTTTAATAAAATCCTTTTATGTCCACTCAGAACGAGAGAGCTAAGCAGTTAATTAGGCCTTGTAGCCAAATCATTAAATGTCTCTTGGGAGTAGGGTTGCCACTTTTTCTTCAAGCCAAACCCAAACACTTTAGCGAAGCACAGTCATTTTTTTTTTTGTTTTAGCATACACTATAGGATTGTAACAGACCTGGGATATCTTTAGGCACTCCAAACAGAATAGTAATGCGGCACACATAGTGCCCCCTCCCCCTCCTGTCAAGCCCTGTTCCGAGCCACATTCCTGTCTGAATAATGTGTCCGGGTTTCAGGTGGACTGAAAACTGGACACCTGATTCAAAACCCAAACTGTCCGGGTGAATCCCGGACAGGTGGCAACCCTACTTGGAGAACTAGAGGCTAACATTACTTTAGACTTAAACTTCTAATATGAAAGTAGAAGGACTGGTAGGAACACCAGGAATTTCACACAAAGGAAGCAATACAAAGAGAACAGGATACTTTCTCATGCAAGTACATGGTACAGCAGCCACATATCCGGAATATGAAGTATTGGATCAATTTATTCTTTAAAGGCTAACTGAATGTTCTGTTTTAAATCCAACTTGCACCCAACCAGCAGAGGAGCATAACCACTTCAGCCCCAGAAGGTTTCACCCCCTTCCGGACCAGAGCATATTTTGCGATACGGCACTGTGTTGTTTTAACTGACAATTGCGCAGTCGTACAACGCTGTACCGAAATGAAATTGGTGTCCTTTTTTTCCCCTAAAAATAGAGCTTTCTTTTGGTGGTATTTGATCACCTCTGTGTTTTTTTTATTTTTTGTGCTATAAACAAAAAAGACCGTCAATTTTGAAAAAAAAACAGTACTTTTTATTTTCTGCTACATTTCCAATTAAAAAAAAAATCAAATTTCTTCACCAATTTAGGCCAATATGTATTCTGCTATATATTTCTGCTAAAAAATCCCAATAAGCGTATATTGATTGGTTTGCACAAAAAATATCATGTCTACAAACTAAGAGATAGATTTATGGACTTTTTCTAAATATATTTTTTACTAGTAATAGCGGCGATCAGCGGTTTATAGCGGGACTGCAACATTGCAGCGGACAAATCTGACAAATTTTGAAGACCAGTGACACCAATACAGTAATCAGTGCTAAAAAAATGCACTGTCACTGTACTAATGACACTGGCAGGGAAGGGGTTAAAATCTGGGGCGATCAAAGGGTTAAGTGTGTCCTAGGGAGGTGCTTTCTAACTGTGGGGGGAATGCTGACACTGGAGGAAAACAGATCCGTGTTTCTGCTTAGCAGAAACACAAGATCTCCATTTTCATCCCCCACAGAACAGCAGTCTGCCTTGCTTACATAGGCAGACCACCGTTCTGTCTCTCCTCTGAATGATCGCGGGTGGACGGCTGCTATCATGGCCGCCGGACCCGCTGATTGGCTCCCAATGAGTCCAATCACAGCGGGAGCGGGTCGCCGGCGGCATGTACAGGTATGTTGTTTCACACAGCTGGGCTGCCCTGCCGCAGTATAAGTGCAGTGGGAGTTCTGAAAGTAGTTAAACATTGTTGATTGCAAACTAATAGGGGGTATGTCATACTAATGAAGAGTGCTGAATATGCCCATCCTTTATGCTCCCCTCTTCCATTCATAAAAGCCATATTCTGACTTCTATGAATGAAGTGTGATATGTGAATAGAGGACAGGCTGATGATCGAGAGGTCTGCCCCCTCCATTCATAGATATTTTTTATTCATAGAAGCTATAATAGAGATAATAATAGCTGGGTGGGCATAGTGGGACACTTTTGATAAGTGCCTGTCACAGCCCCTTCAGTTCTATTAACCACTCCCCGACCACCGTATGCAAAATGACGGCCGGGAAGTGGCTCAGTTATCCTGACTGGACGTCATATGATGTCCTCAGGATAACAAGCCGCCGCGCGCCCGGGGGGGCACGCATCGCGGCGATCGGTGGTGTGGGAGGTCAGTCTGACCCCCCGCAATACCGATCTCGGTAAAGCGCTTCGATCCGAAGCACTTTACCATGTGACCAGCCGTGACCAATCACGGCTGGTCACAGTGTAATACAGGAAAGCCCTTTATCGGCTTTCCTGTACTCAGGTCTGCAGACCTGAGGAGGGGAGAGCCGATCGGCTGCATCCCTGACAGGGAGGGTTTGTGCTGATGATTTATCAGCACAGCCCTCCCTCGGATCGCCACCCTAGACCACCAGGGAGCCTGCCCAGGGACCACCAAGGATGCGCCCACCCAGGACCACCAGGGAGCCGACCAGGGACCACCAGGGAGCCGATCTGGACCACCAGGAAGACCCCCCTAGACCACCAGGTAAGTGACATACTGCCCAATGTGGATGGCACTCAATGCCACCTTCAGATGTCACCCTAGACCACCAGGGAATGAGCCCCTATCAATGTATATGCCCACCAGTGCCCCTATCAGTGCCCACCAGTGCCCCTATCAATGCATACCAGTGCCACATATCAGTGCCCACCATTGCCACCTACCAGTGCCCATCTATCAGTGCCACCTATCAGTGCCCAGTGCCGCCTATGAGTGCCAATCAGTGCTGTCTATTAGTGCCCATCAGTACCGCTTAGCAGTGTCTGTCAGTGCTGCATATCAGTGCCCTGCAGTGCTGTATATCAGTGCCACCTCTCAGTACCCGTCAGTGCTGCTTATCAGTGCCGCCGAACAGTGCTCATCATCGCTGCATATAAGTGCCTCATCATCAGTGCCACCTCATCAGTGCCGCCTCATCAGTGCCAATCAGTACTGCCACATCAGTGCCCGTCAGTGTAGCCTCATCAGTGCCCACCAGTGATGGAGAAAATTTACTTATTTACAAAGTTTTGTGACAAAAATAGAGAATTTTTTTTTTTCAAAATTTTCGGTCTTTTTTTATTTGTAGCGCTAAAAATAAAAACCGTAGGGGTGATCAAATACCACCAAAAGAAAGCTCTATTTGTGGGAACAAAATGATAAAAAATCTGTTTGGGTACAGCGTCGCACGACCGCGCAATTGTCATTCAAAGCGCAACAGCACTGAAAACTGAAAATTGGTCTGTTAGTAAAGTGTTCTAAGTGCATAGTATTGAAGTGGTTAAAGTGGTTGTCAACCACTTTAACCTACAGGTAAGCTTAGAATAAGGCTTACCTGAAGGTGCCCTGCATATCTCCTAAACCTGTACGGTTCAGGAGATATGCAGTGTATGTGCTGTGCCGACATCATTTCGGCACATGCGCAGTGAAGAAATGGCCTCCGTGCCATTTCTCAACTGACACAGTGCCGTGACGTCACGCGACTCCGGCCAGTGACAGAGCTGGAGTTGCGGCCCCGGAAGGAAGAGGGGCAGAAGATGGACGCCGCCAGTACAGGGGCCAACACTGGGCGTTGCTGGCTTAGTTTGCAGGTAAGTGGCACATAATGGGCTACTATGTGATGCATAGTAGCCCATTATGCTTCTAATTTACAGGGTTATGTAGAGGAAGTAATCCCGATCTGGGTTTACTTCCTCTTTAAACATCACTGCACTGGAAGATTGTTTTGCATTTTTTTCATTAAGTTAGGATTTAAACTATGTATTCAGCCTATCAGAGTGTCTTTACAAAGCGAGTCCCTGCTTGGTACCCTCCATGTAGAAACATATAGAGATCTCCATCCCCCAGAGTATTCTTAATCATTCCAATTCACTGGGACCTGCAGAGTGATTAGAAGTGAGATTTATTATTCTGTTTTTGTCTTTCATCCATTCTCATCTATTGGTGCTCTGTGAATGACATTTTGTACATCTAGATGGACTTATCACCTCGGGGTAAAGTGATTTTGTTTACACAAAATATCTGTAAAAATGCCATACCTGCAGAAAACAAAGGAGCACTTTCCTCTTCTACTCATTACACTATACAGTAGTGATGCTGCGATCATCAGGAGGAACCAGGAAAAGCTTTACGTAGTAGGAGAGTTACTGTAAGTATTCCTTTGCTTCTCTGCAGGTATGGCATTTTTAACTGCATGTCGACCGTATACTGTATATATACGGCAGCAAAGCGGCTCTCCTGGGCAGGATCATATTCCTGTACGTGATCCCGCACTTCCACGTCTGGGGCATGCACGCACATCACTGGTGACCCGCTCCCGCTGTGATTGGACACAGCGGGAGCCAATCAGTGGGTCCAGAGGACGCGATGTCCACCTGAAAACACTGATCAATCGGGACACAGACAGAACGACGATCTGCTTATGTAAACAAGGCAGATCGCCGCTCTGTGAGAAGGGAAGGTTGTGATCTTGTGTTCCTGCTAAGCAGAGACATGGATCTCTGCCTTCCCATAGTACAAGCACATCCCACACGGTGAGGGCCGGTTCATGCGGCCCGTTCACATCTAGGCGAATTGTCAGGTGACTTGAGTCGCTTGACAATTCGCCTCAATGCTGTGCAATGGAACCATTCTAATAGGAGCGAATCGCTTCGCTCCGCTTTAGAAAAATGGTTCCTGCACTATTTTCAGGGTGATCTCAGCACGGCTTACATTGACTTCTATGATAGAAGGTCTCCTCACAAGCCGCGTTGAGATCGCCTCGAGCGCCGCATCGCGCCGCTTAAGTGTGAACCGGTCCTTAGTAAGCACACCCTCGGCACACATTTAACCCTTTGATTGCCCCTCATGTTAACCCCTTCCCTGCCAGTGTCATTAGTACAGTGACAGTGCATATTTTTACACTGATCACCGTATTAGTGTCACTGGTTCCCACAAAGTGACAATTAGTGTCAAATTGCCCACAGCAATGTCGCAGTCCCACTATAAGTCGCTGATCGCTGCCATTACTAGTAAAAAAATATAAATAAATAAAAATTCCATAAATCTATCCCATAGTTTGTAGACACTATAACTTTTGCGCAAACCAATCAATATACGATTATTGGGATTTTTTTTACCAAAAATATGTAGAAGAATACATATTGGCCTAAACTGATGAAGAAACTTGATTTTTCCATTTTCTATTGGGTATGTTTTATAGCAGAAAGTAGAAAATATTTTTTTTTCAAAATTGTCGCTCTTTTTTTGTTTATAGCCCAGAAAAAAAACTGCAGAATATCAAATGCCACCAAAAGAAAACTCTATTTGTATGAAAAATAGGACATCAATTTTATTTGTGTACAACGTTACACAACTGTGCAATTATCAGTTAAAATAATGCAGTGCATTATCGCAAAAAATGGCCTGTCATGAAGGGGGGTAAGCATTCCAGTGGCCAAGTGGTTAAAGATACTGTGAGTAAGTGAAAGTGACCGGTATAAAGAAGAGAGTGACGGGTGAGGTGAACATTGTGGGGGAAGAAAGGAAAAGTTTTATTCAGCATGAAGTAATGCAAATGTGATTTTGGTTGCCCCATCACCTGTTATGTTATACAGTATATTCCCGAAGTGCCAATTTATACATACATGGTGCAATAGATGTCATTGGCTTACAAGCTGTATTCAGAATGTTCTCTGATTGGTTAGGCTACATGCACACGGGTGCTTTGGCCCATCAGCATCAAATCTGTGTTTTTGGACTCCCAGGAGGCACAGGTGCAGCGTCCCTCCCCACTACCAGCAGCCAATCAAATCTCTGATAGGTTGAAATGTCTGATGGGTAGATGTACGCCTTGATCGCGTGATTCCTGTGGGAAGTGACACTGATGGGCCAAACTATCTGTGTGTATGAAGCCTTAAGCCTCGTACACACGGAACAACGGTCCTATGAAAACGGTCGTACGACCGCTCATTGTACGATCATCCGATCGTTAGTACACGTGGTTAAAACAGCCAACATACGAAGGTCGTACAACAGGAGTTGGATGAGCAAACTAGAAAACGTTGGTAGTACCAACAAGCGGTCGTGCGACCGTTGTACCATCTGTACAGAGAAGTTGGTCCAACAAGTTGTATTGTGTAAACCACGCATGCTTAGAAGTCAGGAACACTCGGAAGTGTCCGTTCTGGGAAACCCACGTTCCTAATTCACAAATCACATTCACCTGAACTTCCTCTTTATAGGTTCGTAACTCATCACTACGTTCGGCTTGGTCATATGATCATTTAGTGCACGTCAGTACACGAGATACATGAGCCAACATACGATTTGGGCCATTCGGTCGTACGACCGTCGCGCCGTGTGTACGAGGCTTTACAATAGCCCTATGGGGGCGGACACTCATATTTTTATAGACTGAAACTAATTTTATTCACCAACACTTCCTCTCTGCAGACAATGAAGAGAATGCTTCCAATTCATCCAGCAACTGAATGTGAGTCCCTGAATGTCATTACCCGGCTGTCTGCTTTGTATTTCTTACTAAAAGTTATGTCTCTTGTCTACTTACGTTGTAAGTACAGCAGGGCTCAACAAATCCAGGTCGCCGTGGCAACAAGAAATTGCGTCCTGGCACCTGGACTGCCACCTGAATGCGATCTGCATTGCATTATATTATTTGAAGCACAGGGGAGACTTGCAGGATCTTTTAGACCCTGGATGTCTCATTAAAGAGAACCTGTCACCACAAAAATTGTTACATAGGGGGACCTTTTGCCCCCTTTGTGATGAATAAAAAGTTAAATAAAATGAATGTGAGTTAGGGACCTAAGATTTAGGAAAGAGTCCTGCAAGCAGCATCATTGGGGCGGTTTGGGAGAGGTGTATATACCGCACCTCTACCACCTGCCCATTGCAATGAATGGGCAGCGCTTCCGAAGCCCCTGAAAAATGCTTCTGAAGCGCCGCAAGCACTTTTAACCCCTTCATAACCCCTTCATGGGGGTTAAAAGTGCCCCGCTAGCGGACGAAAAGCGCCGCTTAACCACTTCAATACCATGCATTTAGAACACTTCTCTACCAGACCAATTTTCAGCTTTCAGTGCTGTTGCAGTGTGAATGACAATTGCGCGGTCGTGCGGCGTTGTTGTTTTTATATTTTTTTTCCCCGCGAATAGAGCTTTCTTTTGGTGGTATTTGATCACCTCTGGGGTCTTTATTTTTTGCGCTACAAATAAAATAAGACAGAATTTTGAAAAAACTATTTTTTTTTTTCTGTCACAAAACTTTGTAAATAATTACATTTTCTCCTTCACTGATGGGCACTGATAAGGCTGCACTGACCGGCACTAATGAGGCAGTACTGATGAGGTGGCAGTTATATGCAGCACTGATGGACACTAATAGGCGGCACTGATAAGCAGCACTGACGGGCACTGATAAGCATTCATAGGCGGCATTGATGGGCACTGATGGGTGGCATTGATATGTGGCACTGATGAGCACTGGTGGGCACTGATGGGCACTGATAGGTGGCACTGGTATCGCAGCAGCTATAGGGATGGCACTGGTAAGCATCACAGATGGGCACTTTGCCATCGCTATTGGGCATTGTGTGCCCCTTACCTGGTGGTTCAGTGTGGCATCCCTGGTGGTCCCTGGGTGGCATCCCTGGTGGTCCCTGGGTGGTATCGCTGTGTGGGCTCCCTGGTGGTCCTGGTCGGCTCTCTGGTGGTCCAGTGTGGCGACCGGAGGAGGGCAGCACAGACCCTCCCTGTCAGGAGAGCCGCCGATTGGCTCTCCTCTACTCGCATCTGCAGACGAGACTAAAGGAAAAGCTGATATATGGCTTTTCCTGTTTACACAGTGATCTGCGGTGATTCATCATGGCTGATCACATGGTAATGAGCTTCTGACAGAAGAGAGAGACTGACCCACCACACCACCGATCGCTACGCTGCCCACCGGCATGTTATCCCACTGGACGTAATATGACACCCAGTCAGAATAACTGAACCACTCACGTAAAGGAAGGCTGTGATGGCTGTGCTGGGAGGAGGAGTCAAGATGGCGCTTGTGTAGACTCTTAGCACATGGCTCGCAGGGAGGACCGACCTGCAAACACCCCATCGCACAGGGGACCGGCTGATGGCGCCGGCAATATCCTGAGCGGACCCTCTCATCCCCCCCCCCACCGTACCCCAATAAGGATTCCCAGATTGCGGCAAGGGAGAAACCGATCACGGAGTTAGGAGAGCGGAACAACAGCTGACCCCTCTCCCCCCCCCGATCACCTGGCCGGACGCGGCGGAAGCGGCGAAGACGCCCAGCATACCTACAGCCTACAGCGTGAGAGTAGAAGGAGACACACAGGAGGAGAGCCGGCAGGCGCCCCAAGGACGCGGCCCGCGGGGAGGGCAAAAGAACCCGCAGACGCGGTAACAAGAGCCGAGTGAGACACTCGTGGGAAGCCCAGGGGCCGCGACCCGGGAGACAAGGGGAGCCGAAGGTAAAACGGACAGTAAGAGAGCAGACGGCTGGAAGCGGTAAGTGGGGAAAGGAGGGGGATCGAGGCTGCCCACTAGCCCCCCCCCTCTCCCCAGTCGACAACAAGGCGAGAGGATTGAGGCACTAGCCAAAGAGGGAACGGCGTTAGACCCTTAGGAATAACCCCATGCCACCCCCCCCCCTACTCTCCCAGGCGAGTCCTATAACGGCCGCGGTAGTCGGCCAGGGGACACGCTACCCCACAAACGTCCAGCCAGGAGG
>BLSH010419695.1:265999-287548 GCA_018402905.1 Glandirana rugosa
GGGTGGGTCGGCACGAGAGGGTAGGTAGGTACGAGTGGGTCGGCACGAGTGGGTAGGTAGGTAGGTACGAGTGGGTGGGTCGGCACGAGTGGGTTGGTAGGTAGGCACGAGTGGGTGGGTCGGCACGAGTGGGTGAGTAGGTACGAGGTGAGCACGGCTGGGTGGGTGAGCATGGATGGATGGATGGGTGAGCACGGCTGGGTGAGCATGGATGGATGGGAGAGCACGGCTGGGTGGGTGAGCGTGGATGGATGGCTGGGTGAGCATGGATTAGCATGCATGGCTGGATGGGTGAGCATGGATTGGGTGAGGATGGGTGCGTGAGGATGGGTGGGGGTGGATGCATGGGTGATGATGGCTGGGTGGGTGATTGATGGCTGGGTGGGTGTGCATTCCTGTCACATAGCAGTGCTGTGGGCATTACACATAGCCCAAAGCACTGCCTCACGTCTTTCCTCCCCCCTCTCTGCTCTCACAATGCACTGATCAGTGCGGAGAGGAGAGAGAAAAGCCGGCGGAAGCACCGGCTTGTTTACATGTGACTGTGCCGTCAGATGGGTGGGTGAGCACGGATGGCTGGTTGAGCATGGATGGATGGCTGGGTGAGCATGGATGGATGGCTGAGTGAGCATGGCTGGGTGGGTGAGCTTGGATGGATGGATGGCTGGGTGAGCACGGCTGGGTGGGTGAGCATGGATAGCTAGGTGAGCACGACTGGGTGGGTGAGCATGGATGATGGCTGGGTGAGCACGGCTGGGTGGGTGAGCATGGATGGGTGAGCATGGGTGGATGGATGGGTGAGTGCGCACGGCTGGGTGGGTGAGCATGGATGGTTGGGTGAGCATGGATGGATGGCTGGGTGAGCACGGCTGGGTGGGTGAGCATGGATGGGTGAGCATGGGTGGATGGATGGGTGAGTGCGCACGGTGGGTGAGCATGGATGGATGGTTGGGTGAGCACGGCTGGGTGGGTGACCATGGATGGATGGATGGGTGAGCATGGATGGATGGGTGAGCATGGATGGATGGATGGGTGAGCACGGCTGGGTGAGCATGGATGGATGGATAGATGGGAGAGCACGGCTGGGTGGGTGAGCGTGGATGGATGGCTGGGTGAGCATGGATTAGCATGCATGGCTGGATGGGTGAGCATGGATGGATGGATGGTTGGGTGAGCATGGATTGGGTGAGGATGGGTCGGGGTGGATGCATGGGTGATAATGGCTGGGTGGGTGATTGATGGCTGGGTGGGTGTGCATTCCTGTCACATAGCAGTGCTGTGGGCATTACACATAGCCCACAGCACTGCCTCACGTCTTTCCTCCCCCCTCTCTGCTCTCACAAAGCACCGATCGGTGCGGGGAGGAGAGAGAATTTGACGGCGCGATCACGTCCCCCGGACCCGACAGTCACAGATGTTCCTGTGTGCACGCCCCAGGGGTGTACATTGACGTCCCCCCAGAGTTAAGCAACCACCCTGCCGCCGTCAATCAGCTATGGGCCGGTTGTAAAGCGGTTAAGGACCCGGCTGACAGCAGATACCTGTTTGTTCTGACAGGATCAGCCATGCGGCCCGTTGTGGCCTCTGCACTGGCGTCGCAAACGCTCACTGTGTGGGGCGAGGATGTGACATCGTGAGCTGAGCAGGACTCAGGTTCCTCCTAATTGCGTGGATCTCGCGGATGAGCTTGTCCATAGAGTTCAGTATCTGTGCTATGCAGACCTGGACGTGGCCCCTCTGATATCCAAGGCATCCGCGGTCTCTGTGGTGGCCAGGCGTTGGCTTTGGCTGAAGTGCTGGTTGGCGGACTTAACTTCAAAAAAGGCCCTGGTGGACCTGCCTTTCCAGGGTAGATGGCTCTTGGGAGCCTCCTTGGATGAGATTATCAATAGTCTCTCTAGTGGGAAGGGCTCCCTTCTCCCAGGGCCCCTCATTTTTGGCCCATAGGCGGTCCCCCCCCCCCCCCCTGCCGAATAAGCATGCCAAACCAAAGAACAAGTCCTCCTCCGCATGGAGGGTTGCCCCCGCCTGCCTCTCAGGTGGGGGGACGTCTCTTGGGGTTCGCAGACAGGTGGTCCTCCCGCATTTTGGACCGCTGGGTGCACGAGTAGGTTTTCGTTCGTAGGTTCTTCGCCTCCAATCCGCAGATGCCCGCGGGCACTGTTTGGGACGGTACAGGACCTGCTTGGTCAGGGGGTGATTGTTCCCGTTACGCATGCGGAACGTACCCAAGGTTTTTATCCCAACCTTTTCGTGGTCCCGAAGAAGGATGGGGTCCGCCCCATCCTGGACCTGGAGGCCCTCAACCATTTTCGTGCGAGTTGCAGGTTCTGGATGGAGTCTGTCCGCTCGGTTGCATGTCCCCATATGTATCCAGCTCCAGCGATTCCTGCGCTTTGCGGTCGGGGAGCATCACTACCAGTCATGGCTCTCCCGTTTGGCCTGGCCTCTTCACCAAGCTGCTGGCCCAGGTTCTGGCTCTGTTGAGACAGAGGGGCACCGCGGTGGCATATCTGGACGACCTTCTCTTGCGTGCGGAGTAAGCTCCAGCTCTCAGGGACAATGTGACGGTCATCTTGCACACTCTGTGGGAGTTCGCCTGGGTGATCAACCGCATGTAGTCTGTTCTGACTCTGTCTCACCACTTGGAGTAATTGGGGCTGATCCTGGATTGCAGCCCAGACGAGGGTTTTCCTTCCGTCAACCAAGCGACAGACGCTTCAGTCGGCAGTTCAGTCCCTGCTGTCCCAGAAATGGGCCTCACTCCGTTTTTTGCATGCGGGTCCTGGGCCTTATGGTGGCCACCTTCCGAGCGGTCCCTTACGCTCAGTACCACACCTGTGCTCTGCACGAGAGATTCTCCTGACATGGGACAGGTCCCCCTCATTCCCTGGATCGGTAGATCAGGATGGATCACCAGGTAAGGGCCTTGCTGCTCTGGTGGCAGTGATCAGGACGGATGCCAGCCTGACGGCTGGGGTGGAGTCCTGGGGCTGCTCTCAGCCCAGGGCCCGTGGTCTCCGGAGGAGTCTCGTCTCCTGCTCAATGTCCTGGAATGGTGAGCAATTTGGTGCGGCCTCTCCCATTGGATCGAGGCTACACGGTGCCCTCTCCGGATTCAGTCGGACAATGCCACGATCGTGGCATACGTGACTCCCCATGGCGGGATGAGAAGCTCGGCTGTGACCTCGGAAGTAGCCCTCATTCTGCCACATTCCATCCACATACTGGGTGTAGAAAAATGGCAGGCGGACTATCTCAGTCATCAGCGCCTAGACCAGGGAGAGTGGTCCCTGCACCCGGTGGCGTTTCCTCCGGTTGCCTGAGATGGGGTGCTACGGACGTGGACTTGCTAGCATCCTGCCTCGATCGGATGCCTCAGACCTTCGTGAGCGAGACAAGGGTTCCCTTGGTGGACGCTCTAGTGGCTACGTGGGCTCGGTACCGACTCATCTTTGCTTTTCCTCCTCTCAAGCTGCTTCTGCGCAGAATAGAAGCGGAGGGCATTCCGACCCTTTTGGTAGCTCCAGATTGTCCAAGGCGTCCTTTGTACGCCAAAGTCATACGGATGCTGGTGGACGTCCCCTGGCGACTCCCGCTTCGTGAGGATCTACTGTCCCAGGGGCCCATCTTGCATCCTGCTCTACCTTCTCTGGCTTTAATGGCCTGGCTATTGAATCCCAGGTGTGGAGGGACCGAGGTGTCTCGGACTCGGTGATTGCCACCATGTTGAAGGCACACAGGGCCACTTCCCGTAAGATTTTCCACTGCACCTGGAAGGCTTACATCGCCTGGTGCAAGGCCGGGGGTTGGAGCCCTCGCTCCTCTTCGGTATCTCGGGTTCTGGCCTTTCTACAGAGGGGTCTCGGCCAGAAACTGACGTTGAGTACTATCAAGGGTCAGGTTTCTGCTCTGGCGATCTTTTTTTTTCGGCCTCCCTTGGCGATGCATTCCTGGATCCATACTTTCATGCAGGGGGTTCGGCATGTCGCCCCCCCCCCCCCCCCCCCAAGTACGGTCGCCTCTGGCACCTTGGGACCTCATTTTGGTCCTCTCGGTCCTTCAGAAACCGTCCTTTGAGAATATCAGGGAAATATCACGGCAATTGCTTTCGCAAACGGTGGCTTTCCTGTGGTTATTACATCCACTTGGCGGGTGTCTGAGTTGGCGGTTTTATCTGTAGGTCTCCATATCTGGCCCTACACAAGGATAAGGTGGTCTTGCGCTCATCACCTTCCTTTTTGCCGAAGGTGGTGTCATCTTTCCATATCAATGAGGACATTGTCCTTCATTCGCTATGCCTGTGTCTGTCTCATCCTAAGGAGGTTGCTTTGCACTCCCTGGATGTTGCTCGGGCCCTGCGGGTGTATCTGGCGACCACGGCCTCCTTTCGGAGGACGGATGCTCTCTTTGTCGTGGTGGATGGTCCACGCAAAAGTGTTGGTGGCCTCGTAGGCCACTATTTCGCGTTGGATTAGACAGACGGTGACCTGAGCCTACGCTGTTCGGGGTCTGGAACCTCCCTTCGGCTTACTCCACCAGGACGATAAGCACTTCCTGGGCTTTCCGACATCAGGCGTCGGTATCTCAAGTATGCAAGGCGGCTACTTGGTCCTCTGTGCACACCTTCTCAAAGTTTTACAAAGTTGATATTTTAACATCCTCAGATGCTGCGTTTGGTTGCAAAGTTTTGCAGGCGGCCGTGTGAGACACATTTTGGTTCCTCACAGAGGGTACGGTGGGTTGTAGTTCTGTTGTTGTTTCTTTACCCACCCCTCATTTTTGGCACTGCTTTTGGACGTCCCACTTAGTCCAAGAAGTCACTGTGCCCGTCAACGAACGAAAGAGAAAACTGGATTTTTTTAACTTACCGTAAAATCCCTTTCTCTGAGTTTGTTGACGGGCACAGCACCCACCCCTCTTTTTGTTGCACTGCTTGTTACGAACTGAGCTAGCAAAGCTGGGTGGAGGGTTATCTGCCAGTGAGGATGGCCCCCTGGGAGGGGCTGTGTCTATTGCTGTTCTTTTTGCTGTTAGAACTACCTGTTCTGCCTAGTAAACTCCTGAAGAGGGCAGTATAACCCACTTAGTCCAAGAAGTCGCTTTGCCTGTCAACGAATGCAGAGAAAGGGATTTTACGGTAAGTCAAAAAATCGCGTTATATCAATTACTGCCTAATGGTCACTCCACCCAAATCTGTAATATTTCAAGTTAGAGACTGGTGAGTTGGATTTTTATCTCTCTGGGGTCTCCAGCAGTGACATCTCTGCCTCTGAGCTCACAGCTTCACCTCCCTTCCCATAGAGCAGGGGTCTCCAGCAGTGACATCTCTCTCTCTGATATTAGAAACAGGTGTTTTTGCATCACCACAGGGTGGGGCTGAGGATACAAGATAAGTGTTGCGTCCTGATTCGATTGAATTACTATTTGAAAACATTTAGGCCTCATACACACCGGCGTATTAGCAAAGCGTCGGGTCCGACGTCAGGCAAAAATCTGCGTTTTCATCTGCGTTTTGCATCGGCGTTAATGAGTGTTAGTGAGTGCCGCCGTCAATAGGCATTTTTTAAAAAAAAAACAGTCCTCTGCTATTTTTTAACCTGAAAACACCGGCGTCAAAAACATCGGTTAACGTTGCGTCGGCGTTAATGCACGTTAGTGAGCAATAGTGAGCGTTTTGCTGGCTCAGCGTCAAAAACGCCAAAACACTACAGCCTCGAAATGCGCTGGTCTTGCATTCTATTTACAGCTCACTAATGCCAACGCTATCTACAGCTCAAAAACGTCAACATTTTTATGGGGCCATTGAATGGCATGGAGAGCTGCAAAAAAACATGGCGTCAAAAAACGCCAGTGTGTATGAGGCCTAAACATGGACTTTGTAGGAACTAGAATACAAATAGTTAAGTTTTTGACATCTTTATTACAAAAATATTTATTCTTTAGAAAGAATACACGAACATTGCTAAAAACTTTTTTCCAATACAAATATTGCCCAGATGACATAGATCACACCACCACCATTTACACCAAGGTAAATATCCTGAATGGTTGCAAGAGTGTCCAAGACATAACGATTAGCAGTGTTCCATCAGGTTAGGTGCAGGTTGGTATAGCGTGATGTGACTCAGTGCTACGTGTTATGTACCTGAACGCTTCTTCAGGAGGTAAGGCATATATTCTGCATAAATAAAGACATACAATAAATCCTAAACTTTAAGTAATATGCATAGACCTATGTAGACAGTCCTATAAATCGTGCTAGTTGTCCATCTCCTGGTATGCAAAATTGAGAGACCGAAGCCCTGGCACAGCAAGGGCATATCGCAACCATGAGAACCTGTACAACTAGTTATCCACCACAAATATGTGAAATAAGCATCGGATACTGTAAAGCAGTGGTTCTCAACTCCTGTCCTCGGGATCCGCCAACAGGCCAGATTTAAAGTATTACCTTGGGGAGATGCAGACTAGAATACTGCAATCACTGAGCAGCCAATGATATCACCTGTGATGTATAGGGTGGGCCATTTATATGGATACACCTTAATAAAATGGGAATGGTTGGTGATATTAACTTCCTGTTTGTGGCACATTAGTATATGTGAGGGGGGAAACTTTTCAAGATGGGTCGTGACCATGGCAGCCATTTTGAAGTCGGCCATTTTGAATCCAACTTTTGTTTTTTCAATAGGAAGAGGGTCATGTGACACATCAAACTTATTGGGAATTTCACAAGAAAAACAATGCTTGGTTTTAACATAACTTTATTCTTTCATGAGTTATTTACAAGTTTCTGACCTCTTATAAAATGTGTTCAATGTGCTGCCCATTGTGTTGGATTGTCAATGCAACCCTCTTCTCCCACTCTTCACACACTGATAGCAACACAGCAGGAGAAATGCTAGCACAGGTTTCCAGTATCCGTAGTTTCAGGTGCTGCACATCTCGTATCTTCACAGCATATGGTTTTTATGGTCAGTAAAAACCAATACCGGGTGAGCTGCTCCTTCCAGGAGATACCGCCATTCCTCCAAAGCCGACTTGATGGCCAGCAATTCCCTATCACTGACATTATAGTTCCAGCAAGATGGTGCACCACCACATTATGGGTGTCAGGTCCGAGCATTCCTAGATGAACAGTTTCCTGGAAAGTGGATTGGTCGTCGTGGGCCAGTTGAATGGCCCCCAAGGTCTCCCGATCTGACCCACTTAGACTTTTATCTTTAGGGTCATCTGAAGGCAATTGTCTATGCTGTGAAGATACGAGATGTGCAGCACCTGAAACTATGGATACTGGAAGCCTGTGCTAGCATTTCTCCTGCGGTGTTGCTATCAGTGTGAGAAGAGGGTTGCATTGACAATCCAACACATTGGGCAGCACATTGAACACATTTTATAAGTGGTCAGAAACTTGTAAAAAACTCATGAAAGAATAAAGTTACGTTAAAACCAAGCACACCATTGTTTTTCTTGCGAAATTCTCAATAATTCACATGACCCTCTTCCTATTGAAAAAACAAAAGTTAATTTCAAAATGGCCGACTTCAAAATGGCCTCCATGGTCACCACCCATCTTGAAAAGTTTCCCCCCTCACATATACTAATGTGCCTCAAACAGGAAGTTGATATCACCAACCATTCCCATTTTATTAAGGTGTATCCATATAAATGGCCCACCCTGTATTTCAGTTATCCTGCAAACCTGGCCTGTTCGTGGGTCCCGAGGACAGGAGTTGAGAACCACTGCTGTAAAGGGAGAAACCCCATAGTCATACATCTAAACATAATAGAATATATATTTTTGCCCAAGTGCAGCAGAAAAATCCCAAACTGAGTTAAAAATGAATCAAACTATGAAGAAGAAGCTTGCAGAATATCCAATGTACTTTGATTTTTTTTTTAACTCACATGCAGTTTGGGCCTTTTCTGCAACACTTGGGCAAAAATAATTATTCTATTATTCTTAGATGTATGACTATGGGGTTGCTCCCTTTACATTATCCAATTCTAATGTCACATCTTTGTGGTGGCTAATTATTTGTACAGGTGTCCCCATGGTGGTGACGTGCCCTTGCTGTGCCGGATTTTTGGTCTCTCAATTTTGCATGCCAGGCGATGGACAACTAGCATGATTTATAGGACTGTCTACATAGGTCTATGCATATTACTTAAAGTTTAGGATTTATTGTATGTTTTTATTTATGCAGAATATATGCCTTACCTCCTGAAAAAGCGATCAGGCGCATAACATGTAGAGCTAAGCCTCATAACGCTATACCAACCTGCACCTAACCTGATGGAACACTGCTAATCATTATATCTTGGATGCTCTTGCAACCATTCAGGATGCTTACCTTGATGTAAATGATGGTGGTGTGAGCTATGTCATCTAGGCAATATTTGTATTGGAAAAACATTTTAGCAATGTTTGTGTATTCTTTTTAAAAAATATATTCTTGTAATAAAGATGTCAAAAACTTTTAACTATGTGTATTCTAGTGCCTACAAAGTCCATGTTTAATGTTTTCAAATAGTAATTTGATCTCTGCCTCTGAGCTCACGGCTTCACCTTCCTTCCCATAGAGCAGGGGTCTAAAAACTGTGGCCCGTGGGCCAGATGTGGCCCTTTGCTAGCCTTTATCCGGCATTTGGGGCACATTTCCTTCCACTAATACGAGGCTCTGTTTTCCCACTGACACCATTGATGGGGTACCTTTTCTTCCACCAACAACAATGATGGGACACTATTCTTTTCACTGATACCAATTATGGGACAATGTCTAATCCTCCCACTGACACCAATGATGGGGCACTGTCTAATTCTCCCACTGACACCAATTATGGGACATTGTCTATTCCTCCCACTGACACCAATGATGAGACATTGTCTATTCCTCCCACTGACACCAATGATGGGACATTTGTCTAATCCTCCCACTGACACCAATGATGGGACATTTGTCTATTCCTCCCACTGACACCAATTATGGGACATTGTCTATTCCTCCCACTGACACCAATGATGGGACATTTGTCTAATCCTCCCACTGACACCAATGATGGGGCACTGTCTATTCCTCCCACTGACACCAATGGTGAAATATTTTTTTACTCCCACTGAAAACCAAGCTTATGGCATTGTTTACTTCCACTGATGCAAGGGCATTTCTACTCCCACTGGCTACAATGGCCCCCCTAAAGTTTGGGCCTTTGTTTTGAAATTTTGGAGACCCCTGCCATAGAGCCTGAGAGCTCAGCTATATGAACACTATCTGTGCAGAAATATAAATAGTATCCTACAGGGAGAATGAGATCCTCTTATTTGATACATCAGCTGCGAGGATCTGTCTACCTTGCCACCAGTTAAGGGATCAGTAAAATGACTTCTTTCCATATCTAATACTAAAAAATCAATTTTGGGTGATCTCATACTATAATAGAGAATGTCAGATAATATCATGGAATCATCAGATTTAAAGGAGTTCTATGATCACAGCATTTCATTTTCATTTTATAACAGAATTGTGATTACATTACAAATATTATTCATGACAATCCAGTATAAGCTTTTTTAAAAAATCACGTTTCATGTTGGGAGTTCTGCCTGTCTGTGGGCGATCTGTTTCTACAACTTCCTGGATTCCCTGCAGGCTTTGCACCTTCTCTTCTGCTGTTTACTTTACATTTCCAAGGACTACATATCCCATGGTACCATGCTGCCTGCAAACAGTGATTCCTGTACTGACTCCGCCTCCTGAAACTCCTCCTCTCAGCACCTCTGTAATTCAGAAGGCAGGCTCTGTAAAATGTGTGACACAGAAAAAGCCTACTCACAGGACATAGTGACTACGTGCAACAATTGAACTCATTTTAAGATGTTTTCTTCATATCAGATACAGCCCCTCACCATGTGTGGGTGAAATACTAAGATGATACATATACACCCACTATAATCCGGCCACCCAGAGCCTCGCAATATACATTGCAGCACCGGAAATCTGGTGCAGCAAACATAAAAATGTGAAAGTTAAAGTTATATAAAATACTCTAAAGTAAATATTACAATAACTAATAATATGAGCTCACTTATTCCCGTTTACATTGGGGACTGCCATGATGGATCTGAAATGACAAGTGCTCTTTAAATGTAAGGACTTATTCTTACTGGTAGTTAGAATCTTTAATATTTGCAAACAAAATGAAGGTTTCTCTATTTAGAATAATAAGCTGTCAGGTTAGTAAAACAGCGATATCAAAACCGATTCAATCATACAGTTTGTAGTGTACATAGATTTGCAAAACAATGGGATGAAGGAATATTCCTGAACTTTGTTTTATCTCATGGTTACTGTGAGATTGTGTGAATGCATCAATGCAGTGCATGTTATCTCAGCTTGCAGAGCTTGGATTCATTGAATGAGTTTACCAAAAATGTAAATATTGCAGAATATACAGCCTCATGCTCCATTTAATACTGAATAAACTAAATTATTAATGTATTTTAAATAGAAAACGATCTTTAGATAGATTTTTACTCCAAAAGCATTTTATTAAAAGAAATTTGATAAAATATATTTTTTTAGAAATAATTGATTTTTATCCACCCTGCTACTAAGACTTCTGTAATTTATATTTTAACATTTACATAAAAATGCAACCAAAATAAAAAAAAAATGTATTTTTTTACAGGATGACAGTTGTCTGAAGATCATCAACAAGGAAACTGAAGATATTGAGCTGTTCTGCTTTCAATCTGCCGGCTTGTTTTAGATTTTATTTTTCTAATTTAAAGTGGACCTGTCTTCTATTAAATAATGAGCACTTTGTTTAGGATTTTTGGATATTAGTATCATTTTTAGAATTAAATGTTATAACTTTACAAGTAATTTTTAGCTTTCTGTTTAAGAACGATCTCTTCTTATACTAATCGTGGATGGGTTTGTATTGGTGTATATTGCCCAATTGAAAGATTTTATCTTGCTTCCTGTTCTTTTTGACATTCCTCACAAGAAAGGAATTTAGTGAAGTTTCCCAGACAGGGCACACACACAGCAATACCAATCTGATAATTCTAACTCTTCCCACCTTTTTCTATGATTAAAAAAAGGCTTTAATATTAATTATTTTATTTAAACTGATTTGCCTTATGTGAAATCAGATCTCTGTATCTGGAAATAATGAACAAATCATATTTACATTTTTTTAATAAATACAAGGTGTTCTCTCATCGGATGAGATGGAAAGGCAGGGTGGCAAAGTCACAATCAGGAATCCTAGAAGTGTGTGCTAATTGCTAGACTGCTCCCCAACCCTAAGGCCTCATACACACGGGCGTATCTTTAAAAATAAACAAAACGTCGGGCCCGACGTCAAGGAGAAAAAAATCGGTGTTAGTGAGCATAAGTGAGAGCCGGCGTCAATAGGCGTTTTAAAAAAAAAATCATCCCTCTGCTATTTTTCAACCTAAAAACGTTGGCGTCAAAAAACGCCGGTACATTATTAGTTGGCGTTTGTTGGCGTTTTGCGGCGTCGGCGTCAAAAAATGTCAAAACGCTACAGCCTCATAACGCGATGGCCATGGGTTCTACTTTCAGCTCTCTAACGCCGACGCCATCTACAGCTCAAAAACGCTGACGTTTTTATGGGGCCATTGACTAACATGGAAAGCTGCAAAAAACGCCGGCGTCAAAAAACGTCCGTGTGTATGAGGCCTAAGGACTGATTCACACCTATGCAAGTTGCAGTTTGCATATTCCAGGTGCATTTTGTATTTTTCAATACACATTTTTGATCCATTGAAGTCTATAGAACCAAAAAAACAGGAAAAAAATCCCTGGCCATTTCCATAAAATGCACAGATGTGAACTACATCCATAGGAAACCATGTTAAATGGACTGTAGTGTGTTTCTGCAAAACTGAAAACACAGTAAAAAATGCATAGATGTGAACCGGGCCTTAGGTCTGATTCACACCTATGTATTTTGAGTGTTCTTTGCATTTTTCAGCTTTGCACTACAGAACGTGTTCCATAGGAAACCATATTAAATGGACTGTAGTGAAAATCTGCAAAATGCAAAAAGCACTAAAATTGCATAGGTGTGAATCAGGCTTAAGAGTGCAGCAGCAGAATGCATGCAAGATTTGTATCTGCCTGTAGTGTAGCCAGCCAGCTACATTTGGGTCAAGTCTCCCTCTAGTGGTATCCAGAGGTATTGCAGGCTGTGAACACTGTATTATAGCTGTTTTTACCTTCCCAAATCAAGTTCTGCTCTTATTCCTCCCCACAACAAACAATGTCCTCTCCTCGGTTACCGGTAGTCACTGCAGATTTGTGTTTTTGACATCAAGTGGCAGCTGAGGGATATTAGAGTATGCTTGAGAATATGCAGCTGTCACCCATTTCTTGATAGAGGAACTAGGATTCTTGTAACAATTTTCCAGCATAATGGCTGGTTTCCAAAGAGATGCGATGGACTGTAATACTTTGCATGTCTGCCGGCCTCCCTCATTGCTATACTTTTGCTACCCATGTCTGTAACACTAACATTTGGGCAAAACCTATGCAGATGAACTTCAAGCACTGAACTTTAGAAACATCCCTTAAACCAGTGGTTCTCAACTCCGGTCCTCGGGACCCTCCAACAGGCCAGATTTTAAGTATTACCTTGGGGAGATGCAGACTAGAATACTGCAATCACTGAGCAGCAAATGATATCACCTGTGATGCATTTCAGTTATCCTGCAAACCTGGCCTGTTAGTGGGTCCCGAGGACCGGAGTTGAGAACCACTGCCTTAAACGTCTGTTCTAACCATCAGATGTACAACAGACCAAAGGCTCAGAGGGTATAAAAGGTACAACAGTGGCAAGGTAAAAACTCATCAATGCAGCTGTGACAAACACAATGAGGAGGATGGGTGGGAAATGTTGGAGGAGTGTAGAGGAGCTCAGGGTCAACAGATTCCATCCATTTCAATAGAAAGGTGACACTTCATTTAATGTCTTAGATTTCTGCTCATAATGACAGGTTCCTTTAATGCTTCAGCTGATAAGGTATGGTGTTGGTTTTGTTATTACACAGGCATTTTGCTATCAATATTTTCTTCTGTAATGGGGTTGTCTTTGTCGTTTACTGTGTCCACATTTATACTCCGTTTATTTTTAAAATAATTTTTATATGATGAAGAATCATTTACATTACAAAGCAAAACTTTACTGGAACGAACATTGCAGACGGGGAGTTCAGGCAATAACAAACAATTGGCCCCTGCCCCCACCTATAATTGGCCTTCACAGCAAGGAGCACATGGAAGGGCAGCGCATGCAAAACAAAACCAAAGATAATTCCCATCTCAACTCACCAGTCAATCTGCAACCAACCAAATTATCGTGTAACAGTTTGTATTAAAAAACAGGGGTCTCGTTAGCACACATTTGCAAATACATGTGTAAGCTGCAGAGCTGCTCCAAGCCACCCCAATATTTCTGCAGTCCTAACTCTTGCAATGCCTGCTGGGAAGATAAAATTAGCCTGGCCAATTTTTTGTATGGTCAGGCCTGGTGTATGGGCGTTTTTTTAACCCACAATGAGAGTGCAGGAGGGGACCATTGATGTACAATCAGGGCTGGATAGATGGAAATGTTCATACACAGTATGTGACCATATGGGGGTAGTTGCTGGGGGTGTGGATTTCAGAATACAAGGTAAGCAGTTAAATCTGTACTGATCCTGTAATCCATACAGCAGCAGGCTTAGTGGGAACATGTTACTCTAATGATCTGATGAATGGATGAGCACTTGGATTGCCAAAAGGACCTCCATAAAGATCCTCTCACACAGAGTCTAAACCTCAAACACGGGGTAGGATTTTATAAGGTTTGAAATAAAAATAATTTGTGAAGCTCAGAATCATTCAGCTTTCATTTCTACCCAAACCTCTCTTCATGTTCTATAGTCTATGCAACTTATAAGAAATATAAGAGGAGATTATTAATTATAGGAGAGTATAGTGTATACATTACAAACCTGCTTTATTAGGGCTTGATCTGACATGTGGCAGCCCTTGCTACCCCTCTGAAAAGCAATCTGAAAAGTAGTTCACATGTGGCTGGGAGTGGATATGTCACCTCCTCTCTGCCTGTTTTAACCCTGAAAATTCTGACATCGCTGCTACTGTTACTGGACATCTAAGGAGGTGGGAAAAATGCTACATTTACTTCTCCCATCGGGTACTCAGTATAAAAAAATATAATAATTCCCCTTTTAACGTGGCTGTAAGGGCCCAAGGGTTTATTTTTACCTTCTTGCATTCTATGCATGAAGGTAAAAAACCTTTAGTGTGCAATTTCCCCCTCCCTAATGTTTACCTAAGCCCGATCTCAATCCAGCAATGTGCACAAGACCCGAGGCTCTCCCTCTTGATTGGCTTCCACTGCTGTCAAACACAGCCATTGAGGCAGGGGGACAGGGCTGAGCTGTGCTCTCTGTGTCTTATGAACGGGAGTGAGCACACATGAGTGCCCCCATAAAAGTGGCTTGCTATGGGGGCCCTTTGCAAGGGGAAAGAGCCCAGAGCACCAGAGGCGGGACCAGAGAAGAGGAGGATCCGGGCTGCTCTGTGCAAATCCACTGCACAGAGCAGGTAAGTGTAACATGTTTGTTGTTTTTTGTAATAGCGTTTTTCCTTTGCAGTCACTTTAAGTCACATTTTGCTGAACTGAAGAAGAAGCTTGGATAGCTGTGAAATGTTGTAAACATTACAGAACAAGTCCTTTTATGTGTCTATGCCTTGGTTCACACTAGGAAGCGGTGCAGTAAACTTGTAAAATCTGTGTGGGCTTCCCATAACGCATTCAAACCACACTTACACTTGTAATCTGCAGCAGGTGTCAGTGCAATGTTAACTACACCCCAAAGTCAGGTTGCAAACATAGTGCATTTGTCTACACTGGATCGCATGGTACAAAATGACAATGCAATCCGGTTGCAGTGCATTTTCAAAATTGGTGCATGCACAATGTGGCGCAATTTGAGCCCGTTCCATATGTATAGGCTCAAATTGCACTCCATTGAATCGCATGTGAATCGCACATTAATGGGGTGCTCATTCCTGTGAGATTCATAGTGTGAACCAAGGCTATCTACCATGATCTGGATAAAATGAACCTTCACAGAGATATTGCCAAATCTGCATTAACAAGTTATCAGTACAGATTCTGATAAAATAATCAGTATTGATTTGTAAACATCATTATTTTCCTGCAAAAAAACAAACCTTTTGTGAATCTGTTATTTATGCAAAATTTTGTAATGTAATAAAGGGAAATTATATTTTGTTAATACATTGATATATGTTTAGATGATTGCAATTTTCTTATTTGCATATTTGCACTGTCAATAAATCTTTTCTAAACAAATTTCTTTATCTTTCATATTTGTGATATTGCATATCTGGTGGCACAAATAACCACACTGGGTTTATTCAGTAAGGCGGTACATAGAGGAAGGATGTGTGTAGTCAGTCTGTGCTGGGAAGGGTCCTATAGTGGGGCAGTGGAAGGACTGATATGTGACATCTAGGGCAACTCTTCAAGTGACCCTGTCTGCCATGATATCAGGAAAGTTGAGCCTCTAGTAAGCTTGATATACTGAATTATGTGTTTAGTGCTGAGTGTAGCAGATAGAGTCCGGCCGCCAGGACTAAATGTGGGCTCTATCCAGTGACTGACCCATAATCAGTTGGTGCCTGGGGGGGGGGTTGTCATAGGTACTCCCACAATATAGAAATATGGAAGTGTGGCCATACAAAGACAGGGATGTGTATCAGTAGCTCTGCTGCTTTTTATTTGTTCTCAGTATAAGTCTTTCTAACATAAAGTATATTCATTTACCAACAAGTTGAGAATATTAAAGCCCAACATTTTTTAACCCCTTCCCACCACCGCTTCCCAGCCCTTTCCTGACACAAGCACGACAGCATATACGCATGGGCTGGCTCCGCCCCCACGCCCAGTTCCAGGATCCGGTTACACTATAAAGTCAAACACCTCCCACTAGGCAGCATTCTCCTTTTTTTCCTCACTGCTCAGCTGGTTACACTGATGCCGAAAGGCAGAAATTTTTCTTTTTCCCTCACCTTGCCGGATTCATCTGGCCAACCGCGCAGGTTCAAAATCTCCTGCTAGCGACGCTCCCCACTGTACAGGGGGTAAATCTTCCTAGATGGGGGAGGCCCCTCCCCCATGTTCCAGGGATTGGGGGGGTGGCAGGCGTCTGGTCTCTAAGGATTGCTTCCTCATCATGTCTCCATGGATGGACTTTCAGTGGACTGCCTGTCGGCCATAAGGCATGGAGTTGGTAAGGCACCACATGGTGCACAAATCGATAGTATGCAGCTACAGTTATGTGATTAGATGTCTGCAGGTATATGCGATTAACCTGCACCTCTAAGCAGAGATCACAAGGTGAAGACTGCTGTTTGGTCATGGTGTCAGTTTAGGCTGTGGTTGTGTCTGCAGGACTGCTAATGATTAGGCTGATAACAGGTGTTGCTGTGCTGTGCTGAGCTGAACCTTTTCCATGAACTGAGCAAGGCTGGTCACTGTAAGCTCAATGCAATGTGTTTATGATCTAATGCTTGGTTGTGATAATATCCTCTGCAGTACATTGTCTAAGGTAGGTAAGCTACTAGTGCCAATTGTATGGGGTCTGTTAACCCTTACTGCTTTCCATGTGACTTATAAATGATGCAGCAGAACCAATAACTGACATATGTACTGACAGCTATTGCTTACATGTTAGTTTTATGCACAGATCCTGTGATTGTTCGCATCAATTCATGTCACTTTGGCTTGAAATGCCTTTACACCTCACCTACGATTTCAGGGGGGTCTATTTGCTGCTGGTAGTCGGAGACTCCTGGGGTGCTGCGACTAGCTGGCTGCGGGCTCTGGGACCTCGGTGCTGGGGCAGATGGTATCCTCCATAGGGGTGTATGGCGTTCTGACTCTGCAAAGGGCTGCAGGGGAGTATGTGGTCTGGGGTTACTTAGGGGCCTACAGTCGCATCACCCTGAACGCACCAGATCGCATTTGATCTGGGAGACTAAGCAGGGTCGGACCTGGTTAATGACTGGATGTGAGACTGCCTGGAGATGCCAGGAGTTGAAGGATACACCGCAGGTGGATATGCGATTAAGTTACTTGTAGTAGTTTACTGCTGGAATGAACAATACTTCCAGAGATTATACCACTAGTATTTTAGCTCAGGGGTGAACCAGAGACGATCAGCTTACATAGAGACCAGCCATGTCCACTAAGGTGAGGGCAGTTAAGTACATCTGAAAAAAAAGAGTGCACAATATGGGCATATGGGTTGCAAAGCTCCCCAGCCCTCAACACCAGCACCACTGCCGAGAGGGGGAAAAGCAACCTGATCCTTCAACAGAGACAGGCCCTCTTTAGCCCTAAAGGAGTCGCTATGGAGTTAACTGCCAGGAGAGGCAGACAAAGTAGAAACTCACTGCAAATCATCGTAGCGACATTGGGATTGTGGTGGCTGTGCGGCCGCCAAGATGCGATGCCAAGTTGCAGGCCAGAGGCGGCAGAAAATGGGGCAGAGACTGCGAAGATCTAAAGTCTCCAATGGTCCAGAGGTAGGTGTGCTTAAAGGGGACCTCTACCTCAAAACAGTTGGCTAAGGAGTCTTGATCCGACTAGCCAGTGAGGTAAGCCTCATAAAGCGGAGGTAACGCTGTTGGATCTCTGTACACCAAACCTCATGTACTAAGCCAATCAAACAACCAAAGTTGTTAAGGGGTACCACTACCTCAAAGAGGTCGGTCTAGGAGTTTCTACCAGAAGAACCAGGGGTGACGTCTGCCTACAGAATCAATATCCTTTTGCAGGGGCTCGGGAACAGTGAATGAGGAAAACTTATACTACTATTGAGTAGCACGTGGCGGTCATCTGTTAAAATCATTTCAGTAGCCTGGGTCCCAAGAGCAGAATAAGGTGGCCATTGAGGCAATTCAGCCACGGTGGAGGCAGAATGGTATACCGTTGAGCTGCTAGTCCAGGCAGGTCAGTTAACCCAACCGTTGTATCGTGTGTACAAAGCAGTTGGTACAACAAAGTTGTATTGTGCAAAACACGCATGCCCAAAGTCAGGAATGGCTGGATGCTAATTACAATCACCTGAACGTTCTTTCCCCGGACGTACGATCGTGTAGTGCAGTCAGTATGCTGCATACAACAGCCAACATACGATTCGACACAATCGTACGTGCGATCGTCGAACCGTGTGTACAGGGCATTACTCTCCATTTCCTCTGGAAAGGATTTCCTCAGGGTGGCCAGTAACTCAGAAGCAGTAGTCCGTAGGGCTAGAGGAAAGGTCTCAGATATCCAAGTGTCAAGCGTAATCAAACTTGTTGCTACCATCTTCAGGCAGAAGGGGCACTTGTCTCCTCACCAGCACTACATGGTGGTCGGCGTCTTTTCAGAGGGATTAGACATCATCCAGGCAGCCTATCCAAACAAGTGTCCGAATTACCACAAGATTGGAAATGGGTTTGAGGTCGAACTGATGCATAGAAGTGGCCCTTCTATAAAGGATCAAACAAGGGGCTCTTCAGGCCTAACAGCAACAGTGGGGGACAGTAGCTGTCCAGTAAAACATTTGTCCTGTGCGGATCAAGTTGTTCAAGAGGGCTAGATGGCTAGGACAAATCCATCAATATGAGTACAGAAACTGCTTACTAGGCAGATGGTTCATCCATGGACAGAACTCAAGGGAGTACCTCCAGAATTAAAAGATAACCGCGACATAGCCTGCGTCTAACACATGTAGGACCATTTTAAAGTGGTCCCAACAGCTTTACCTACAAGTCACATCAGGCATTCAGTGGGATAAAGATAATCCTCCATTTAAACACTTCAGCATTTCCCACCCTTGTCTTTTTGGTGATTGCTAAGTCCCATGCGTATATGCTGTCGTGCTTGTGTCAGGAAAACGGAAAATTGTATACTTACCCGACGGTAATTTTCCTTTCCTGATGCAAAGCACGACAGCATATAGGTCCCTCCCTAAAGGCTTCGCAGTGATAATAAGTAACGAGAATGCTGCCTGGTGGGAGGTGTTTGATTTTATAGTGTAACCGGATCCTGGAACTGGGTGTGGGGGCGGAGCCAGCCCATACGTATATGCTGTCGTGCTTTGCATCAGGAAAGGAAAATTACCGTCAGGTATGTATACAATTTTCCGTTTTAAGAGGCTCTAAATATCGGAGACAGAGGAAATCATTCCAATCATGTGATTGGCAGTCACAGCAGTCACATGACCAGAAAGCTCCTGATCACAAGTATGCATAAGGGCAAGCGCTCCAAGCACAGAAATATTTACATTTAGGGCACATTTGTGCAGCCTCTCGGCATTAACTACTTCCCGCACACCAAATGGCAGAATGAAAGCTGGAAAGTGGTTGCATTATCTTGACTGGGTGCCATCTGACATCCAGCAGGACAAGCCGATCATGCGCGCCCCCAGGAGTGTGCAGGGCGGCGATTTGTGGTGTGTCGATCCGACACACCGCATCTCCGATCTAGGTAAAGAGCCTCTGAGGTAGGCGCTTCACCATGTGGTCAGCTGTGTCTAATCACAGCTGATGACAGTGGTAACTAGGAAGTACTATTTATTGGCTTTCCTCTATTCGTGCTGACAAGCCACGCATAGAGGAGAGCCGATGGGTGGATCTACTGATGGGGGGGGGGGTGTCTGTGCTGATAATCAGCATATCAGTTATTAGTTCAGGCCCATCAGCAATGCCCGCCAGTGATGCCTACCTGTATGCCAATCAGTGCCCATCTGTACCCACATCATATGCCAATCAGTGCCCATTAGTAATGCCTGTCATTGACTCCTCATCAGTGCTGCCTATTAGTGCAACCCATCAGTGCCCATCATTGCTGCCCATCAGTGCCTATCAGTGCTTACTTATTCACAACATTTTATAACAGAAACAAAGAAAAACTTTGAAAAAAAAAACTTTTATGTCTTTTTTTTATTTGTGGCACAAAAAATAAACAAGCCAGTGGTGATCAAACGCCACCAAAAGAAAGCTCTATTTGTGAGGAAAAAGATGAAACATTTCACATGGGTACAGTGTCGCATGACCGTGCAATTGTCATTCAAAGTGTGACAGTGTTGAAAGCTGAAAATTGGCCTGGGCAGGAAGAGGGTGAAAGTGCCCGGTATTGAAGTGGTCAAAGCCCACCCACTGAGAATGTGTATATGTAACTGGCGATGCACAAACGCTATATTATATCAATAAATATATAAATCATCCAGTCTATAAATCGTATTAAGTATCAAAATAGAATAACATATAAGTGCATATTAAGAGTGTGAAAATAATCAGGAGGTAAGTAAAATCTGCTAATGAATCGGCCAACATCCCTAGTATTTAGAGCAATGGTTTCCCCAGAAGAATGGTGGGACTTTAAAAGGCACGAAAAACATACATGAATTAAAAAAATAATTTTATTAGTATCAACAAGACATACTGGGTAAAAAGGGATTTTATTATAACTTACCGTAAAATCCTTTTCTCTGAGTTCACTGACAGACGCAGCTCTTCTTAATTGACACGTGGGTTTTATGTCGTCCTATCAGGAGTGACCAGGCAAAACAGATGCAAAAGCATCAGGGATAGGCTGGCCCCTCCCATGGGGGCCGTCCTCACCTGAGCCTATAAAACTCCCTGCTGGCCAATAGCATTCAGTTTGTCACAAGCAGTGCAACAAAAAAAACAGAGGGGTGGGAGCTGCGTCTGTCAGTGAACTCAGAGAAAAGGATTTTACGGTAAGTTATAATATCCATTTTTCTCTTACGTTCACTGACAGACGCAGCTCTTCTTAATTGACACGTGGGGACTTCCCAAAGCAGTGCCAAAAACTAGAGGGGTGGGCAAACAACAACAACTGTACCCAACAGAACCCTCTCAGGGAGCGCCAGACGCACTCACACCGCTGCTCGCAAAACTTGCGGCCAAAAGCAGCATCCGCAGATGCTGAAACATCAACCTTGTAAAACTTAGTAAACGTGTGCACTGAGGCCCAAGTGGCCGCTTTGCACACCTGAGACACCGAAGCCTGGTGCCTGAATGCCCAGGAGGTACTGACCGACCTGGTGGAATGAGCCGTGACCGGAAAAGGGGGAACATTGCCCCGAAGCTCATACGCATGGGTCACGGTCTGTCTAATCCAACGGGAAATGGTAGCCGACGAGAAAGGCCAGTGCCGAGTAAGGTGGTCCAGCCAGTCATGGAGGACCCGTAAGTCCGTGGTCCGAAGCCACAGAGTCCACACGTTTCGCCGGTGAACCCGGAGTCACGTGTGCAAATGATTCAAAATGTTCCAACTACAAAGTCGTAGACGCCTACGACGAAAACCGGCGTTCAAAACGCTCGTCGCCACACTCACGCAGACCGCGAGGGACTCTCCCAAGACAACCCATGTCAACAACAACAAACGGGTGGGGAGATCAAA
>BLSH010419695.1:290087-317834 GCA_018402905.1 Glandirana rugosa
TCCCCCCCCCCCCCCCCCCGTGAAATCCTTAATGATTTCGTCAAGCTGCGGCCCAAACAAACGACCCCCCTGGAAGGGAAGGTCAGTGAGGCGTTTCTTAGACGCCTGATCAACCGACCAAGACCTCAGCCACAACACCCGTCTGATGATCATAGCAGAGGCTGAAATTTTTGACAGCATGGACATGATGTCCAGCAGGGAGTCGCACAGATAATGGAAGCCTTCCACCACGTGTTGCACCTTATGCAACTCATTCCTCGCACAATTGCAACGCAAATTTTTGCTCACCGAGGAGAGGCACTCAAAAAGAGACTGTGCTGTCATTGCTGAGGCCAGAGCTGGCCGCATAGCAAAACCTGCTACCTGAAAGATAGCCTTAGACACCATTTCCGTGCGATGATCCGCCGCGTCCTTAAAAGAGGGCGAACCCTCCACAGGAAGGGTAGTAGCCTTATTCAGACGGGCCACCGGTGGGTCCACCGAAGGGGAAGCCCACCGCTTAAGGAAAGCATCCTCAAAGGGATAGCGCGCCGCAAAACGCTTAGGTAAGGTGAAGGAATTTTTGGGGGAACCCCATTCCTTAAAAACAGCCCGCTCAAAAAATTGATCATAGGGAAAAGCCCTAGGGGACTTAGGAGGCCTCATAGACCCACAGACATAAGAGGAAGTGTGCGCCTCCTCTGACTGATCAAGGCACAGGGCCTGGTGAATGTCAGCAATTAGCGCCGCTACAATAGCCCTGTCGCGCGCCACTGAGGCCCCCTGATCCTCCTCAGTATCTGAGAGGACCAATTCGCCTTCAGAGAGTTCCACGGGGGTCCCCGTGACAACCGAAGCGACTTCATGATCTGAACCCTCGCCTGAGGAGACATGGGGGGCCAAGCGCTTAGCGGGGGGCTCTAGGGCCGGAGCAGTAACCACCTTAGGAATGAATTCCACAAAAAGAGCCCACAAAAGGTCCAAAGTGACCGCAGGGGCTTGTGCGGAGCGCTGCTCTGCCGGCTCAAATTTAGAGGGCGCTGCAGGGTCCATAGCCGCCGCGTCGCCGTCCCCAGACATAGGCCTGAATGGGACGCCCCCCCCACGCAATCACCACCACCACCTGAGACCACCCAGGGAGCCTGGGAGGACAAGCCCACCTATACCAACACCCCAAGGAGCCAGCCAAACCTGCTGCTTCTAGCCCTGTAGCCTGTCAGCACTGTGAGAGAAAAAGCGCGCCTGGGGACTGTACCACACATGGAGCTGCCGCTTCTCTGAGGAGAAAGAGCGCGCGCGCAGTTACACAGAGTGCAATACCACAAACCGCCACCGGGGAGAAAATGGCGCTCGCGTAGCACGAGCCAACCGCCGCAAATTGGCGGCGGCTAAACGGCAATCCGAACGAATGTTCCCCAGTGGGAACACCGGTACAGGCCCCAGGGCCCTCTAAATCACAAAACGCGACGCCACGCGAACGCGGCAGGCCAGGGGGGGGGGGGCGGGTTGGGGGGGGACGCAAATATTAGGTGCACCCCTGGTAGGGAAAAGCTACCGCTAAAATTAAAACTGCCCCGGATGCCGCCCCCCCCACGCCCTAAGGCGGAGGAGGGGTCCACTCACCAGTCCGACGGGCGTTGCGGGTAGCCACCCGAAGCAGACTTTCCCCCCTTTGTCCCGGGAAGGATTGCTGCTGGCCAAGGCCACTGGAAAGGCAGAAGCCAGACACTGGCCACAAGTGGCAACAGCCACAGGCCGCCCGCACGGAACGGGCCCTGAGCGACGTTGCCCTGTCATTTTAGGGTAGGTCGCCAGGAGGTGGCCGGGCAGGGCAAAGCTTTGGATTCGTGATATCCGCTCTATGCCAAGGCCGGCTACTTGATAGAAGTCTTCATCTTTTCCTTGGAGAAAATTTACATGCAAAAAACGCAGGTCCCCTGAGGGAACCCAGTCAACTCCTTTTGCACTAGGCAAACAAAACTGAATGCTATTGGCCAGCAGGGGGTTTTATAGGCTCAGGTGAGGACGGCCCCCATGGGAGGGGCCAGCCTATCCCTGATGCTTTTGCATCTGTTTTGCCTAGTCACTCCTGATAGGACGACATAAAACCCACGTGTCAATTAAGAAGAGCTGCGTCTGTCAGTGAACGTAAGAGGAAAAATTGTTTCCAATATTAAAAAGCTTAGTTACAATGTGTAAAAACACAAAAATGTGCAACTTTAACCATAAGCAGGTCTATGAGCAGTATGCATATGTTTCTGCACAACTTGATCCAACATGTTTCAGAGTTACTTCTACTCCTTCAGGGAAATTTGTTTATATGCAGTTACAATATTCTAAAGAGATATCAGGAAATATTATAAGTCTGTTAAATATATAACATAAAATGACTGGTTAGTTGACAAGCAATGGTATGATGGTTTGAAACTCGCATGATATGCGACAAAATAAGTCAGAGACCAACAGTGGCACAGGACCATCCAACCCTCCAGAAGAAAGGGAAAGGTGTCCAGCAACAATTTTTTTTTGGCAGGATTGCCAGAAAAAGAAGAAAAAGACAAGAGATATTAATATTAATGGTGTAATCCATATCAAAGCACACACATAAAATGAATGTGCATAATAGTTCATTAACCAATAGTGAATAAACGTGTACAATCCACTTTCTTCTTAACTATCAATTCCTGCGTGACAACATGAAGACAAATGGTGTGCTTCCACCTTGTTGTGACATCTACAGTATCTCACAAAAGTTAGTACGTCCCACACATTTTTGTAAATATTTTATTCTATCTTTTCATGTGACAACACTAAAGAAATGACACTTTGCTACAATGTAAAGTAGTGAGTGTACAGCTTGTATAACAGTGTAAATTTGCTGTCCCCTCAAAATAACTCAGCACACAGCCATTAATGTCTAAACTGCTTGCAACAAAAGCGAGTACACCCCTAAGTGAAAATGTCCAAATTGGGCCCAATTAGCCATTTTCCCTCCCCGGTGTCATGTGACTCATTAATGTTACAAGGTTTCAGGTATGAATGGGGAGCAGGTGTGTTTAAATTTGGTTTTATCGCTCTCACTCTCATACTCATGGCAAAGAACTCTCTGAGGATCTGAAAAAAATAATTGTTGTTCTATATTAAGATGGCCTAGGCTCTAAAAAGATTGCCAAGACCCTGAAACTGAGCTGCAGCATGGTGGCCAAGACCATACAGCGGTTTAACAGGACAGGTTCCACTCAGAACAGGCCTCGCCATGGTCGACCAAAGAAGTTGAGTGCACATGCTCAGCGTCATATCCAGAGGTTGTCTTTGGGAAATAGATGTATGAGTGCTGCCAGCATTGCTGCAGAGTTTGAATGGGGTAGGGGGTCAGCCTGTCAGTGCTCAGACCATACGCCGCACACTGCATCAAATTGGTCTGCATGGCTGTCATCCCAGAAGGAAGCCCCTTTTAAAGATGATGCACAAGCCCCTTTTTAAAGATGACAAGTTGTACCCCATGATTTCCAATGAGTACCATTCATATTTGTGCGACTTCAAGTCGCTCCAACTTCAAAGTAGTCCCCGTACTACTCTGGTCTGACTTTGATGCGAGTTGAGGTCCAAAGACTTCACGTTTACACAGGCTGAAATCACGACAAAATCATGGCCGAGAAATTGCTGTAAAATCACGGCAAAATTGCTTGACTTTCAAGTCATTGCAGTGTGAAAGGGGCCTAACTCTTACATCAAACAACTGTTATAGCTGGGTCACAAAGGATCGATCTGATTTCAGGGGCGACTCTGAGCCTCCCCGCACAGTGTGACTTCAGCGTGTCTTGCAAATGACTTCTGTAATAGAAGTCAATGCAAGTCGCCTGAAGTCGCCCCCAAAGTAGTACAGGAACCTTTTTCATAGTCGGAGCGAATTGAGTCACTCCTATTAGAACGGTTCCATTGCACTGCATGGAGCGCGACCCTGACAAGTCGCCCCTGTGTGAACCGGCTCTTAAAGACATCTTGGTATATCTAATAATACTAAGCATGTTAAGTCTCCAACATCACTTCTGGTCCACTCCACCCACGAGAGGCAACCTATAGGAGTACAGCCGATGGGAAATGGTTAGAGGAAACCTGTACTTGGAGAAATATAGAGTCTACCAACGCTAAACTTGTTCAATGAATGCGGTTTGCATGGTTGTCATGGTGATCAGTGGCTTTGGTATTTTCTCTTTTGTTCGTTGACGGGCACAGCATTTTCATGGACTAAGTGGGTTATACTGCCCTATTCAGGAGTTTACTAGGCAGAACAGGCCGTTCTAACAGCAAAAAGAACAGCAACAGACACAGCACCTCCCAGGGGGCAGTCCTCACTGGCAGATAGCCCTCCACCCAGCTCTGCTAGTTCAGTTTTTTTCTGCCTAGTGCAAGGAGTAGACCCAGGCTCCCTGTTGGGATCTGTGGTACCTTTCTTGGTCCACTTTGGCTGTCCTGCGGGACGGCCTCAGGATGAAGACTACAATCAAGCAGCCGTGGTTTTCAGGTCCAGATAGTCTCCCCAGCCGGCCATTGCGCATGCAGACCTGTTAGCCCCGCGCTGGGTTGGCCCTGACAGGCCCCGAACTGGACGGGGTGGCCCCACAGGTTAAACACCCCATCACCGCACGACGTGCGCCCAGGGCCGACCGCTCCCCCGGCCTGCCGGGTGGGCAGATCTGTCCCGGGTAGGATACCCTCACTGCCCAACTAGACGGGGTAAGTACGCCCCCTCCCCCTCTGGGGTTCTGGGGGGGAGCTGGTGGGTTTGCACCCCCCTCCCCCACCCTCCCTCTCTGGTACTCCGCTGTCTCTGGCCCTTCTCTTTGGGGATCCCAGGGTGTGTGTCGGGCCCTAGCTGGTCCCCTTCCTCCCCACGCTCCTTGCCTCGTGCTGCGGTAGTCAAATCGCTCGGTGGCCACTTTGCAGAGGCCCGGCCGCATGGTAGGCCTCGGGAGCAGCCGGCGGCCATTTTGTTATAGCCGCGGCGCTCTGCTGCGGGGGTTTTGGCCTCTAGAGTGCATGGCAACCATGTTCTTGTGGCCTATACACGTGGGCTGACCTGTGCGTGCTGGGGTGCAGTCCCTGTTGCTTCTTGGCAGGACCCTCACAGGGGATGCCAGTCCCTTTTGGGTCACATAGACTGGCCCATGCGGCTAAGGTTTTCCCCTATGTGACTTGCCTGGATAAGTTTGTTTATAGGGACTGGGCTCGGCCTCAGAGCTCCCTTCCCATTCCAAAACAGTTCGATATGTGTTACCCCTTGGAGGACAAATTATTGAGGAAGTGGGCATCACCCTCCCGTGGTTGATCCCCCCGTGTCCCACCTGAATAGGATGACCACAATCCCTGTGGAGGTACTCCGTCCTTTAAGGACCTGGCTGACAGGAAGGCCGAGGCTTTCGTCAGATCCCTATTTGTTCTGACAGGATCAGCCATGCGGCCCGTTGTGGCTTCTGCACTGGTGTCGCAAACGCTCACTGAATGTGTTGCATCCGGAGTCGAGCAAGGCTCAGGTCCCCCCTAATTGCGTGGATCTCGCTGATCAGCTTGTCCAAGGGCTTCAGTGTCTGTGCGATGCAGCCCTGGACGTGGCCCCCCTGATCTCCAAGGCGTCAGTAACCTCTGTGGTGGCCAGGCGTTGGCTTTAGCTCAAGTGCTGGTCGGTGGACCAAACTTCTAAGAAGGCCCTGGCGGACTTGCCATTTCAGGGTGGGTGGCTCTTTGGAGCCTCCTTGGATGGGATTATCAAGAATCTCACAGGTGGGAAGAGCACCTTTCTCCCGGAGACGAGGAGGGGTACGGAGCCACGCCGCCGACCGGGCCCCTTGTTTTCGGCCCATAGGCGTTTTTTTTATCCCGCCTCCCCTCGGGCAAGGGTTCACAGCCCGCCAAGGCCCCCGCAGGTGGACAGGAGTGTCCCTGGCAGTGTAAGCGTGTCAAACTGGAGGACAAGTGCTCTGCATGAAGGGTTGCCCCCACCTGGCTCTCACCTGGTGGGAGGGGACGTCTCCTGGGGTTCGCAGACCGGTAGTCCTCCCGCATTTAGGACCGCTGGGTGCACCAAGGGGTCTCATCGGGGTACAGAATAGAATTTCACTCCCACACTCCGGACAGGTTCTTTGCGATTTCCTGGCTTCTCTCGGCATCAAAGATGCGTACCTGCTTGTCTCTATATGCACCCAGCACCAGCGCTTCCTACATTATCAGTTCATGGCTCTCCTGTTTGGTCTGGCCTCTGCACCTCGGGTTTTTACCAAGCTGCTGGCCTCGGCTCCGGCTCTCAGGGACAATGTGACAATCTCCTTGCACACTCTGCAGGAGTTCTGCTGGGTGATCAACTGCCCGAAGTTGGTTCTGACTCCGTCTCACTGCTTGAATTATCTGGGGCTGATCCTGGATGCAGCCCAGGCGAAGATTTTCCTTCCGCCAGCCAAGTGACAGACGCTCCAGTCAGCGGTTCGGTCCCTGCTGTCCCAGAAATTGACCTCCCTCCGTTTTTGCATGCGGGTCCTGGACCTCATGGTGGCCACCTTCGAGGCAGTCCCTTACGCTCAGTACCACACCCATGCTCTGCAATGGGAGATTCTGCTGAAGTGGGACAGGTCCCCCTCATCCCTGGACCAGTTGATCAGGATGGATCACCAGGTAAGGGCCTCGCTGTTCTGTTGGCTGTGGGCCCTGGCCCTGCGGTCGGGGGAAGTCATTCCTCCCCCTTCCCTGGATGGTGATCACGACGGATGCCAGGCTGACCGGCTGGGGTGGAGTTCTGGGATTGCTCTCAGCCCAGGGCCGGTGGTCTCCAAGGGAGTCTCGTCTCCCGATCAATGTTCTGGAATTGCAGGCAATCTGGTGCTGCCTCTCCCATTGGACGACGAGGCTACACGGGTGCCCTGACCGGATTCAGTCGGACAATGCCATGACGTGAATCACCAGGGCGGGACGAGAAGTTCAGCTGCGACCTCTGAGGTAGTCCTCCTCATTCTGCTGTGGGCAGAATGCCACGTTCTGGCAATCTCCGCCGTCCACCTTCCGGGCATAGAAAATTGACAGACGGACTATCTCAGTTGTTAGCGCCTGAACCAGGTAGAGTGGTCCCTGCACTCGGATGCGTTTAATCAGATTTGTCTGAGATGGGGTACCCCTGATGTGGACTTGCTAGCGTCCCGTCTCAATTGGATGGTACAGACCTTCGTGAGCAGGACAAGGGATCCCGTGGAGGATGAGGCGGATGCCCTAGTAGCTCCTTGGGCTTGGTAACGTCTCATTTATGCTTTTCCTCCTCTCAAGCTGCTTTGGTGTCTTCTGCACAGAATAGAAGTGGAGGCTATACGACCATTCTAGTAGCTCCAGATTGGTCAAGGGGCCCTTGATACGTCGACGTAGTACGAGTGGTGGTGGACGTCCCCTGGCGACTCCCGCTCAGCGAGGACCTTCTGTACCAGGGGCCCATCTTGCATCCTGCTCTACCCTCTCTGGCTTTAACGGCCTGGCTATTGAATCCCAGGTGTCACGGACTCGGGGATCCCCACCATGTTGAAGGCACGCAAGGCCACTTCCTGTAAGATTTACCACCACACCTGGAAGGCTTACATTGCCTGGTGCGAGTCCGGGGGTGGAATCCCCGTTCCTTTTCGGTATCTCGGGTTCTTGCCTTTCTGCAGAGGGGTCTCGACCAGAAGCTGGCATTGAGTACGATCAAGGGGCAGGTCTCTGCCCTGGCAATCTTTTTTTCAGCGTCCTTTGGCGACGCACTCTTTGATCCGTACTTTCATGCAGGGGGTTCGGCATGTCACCCCCCAAATACGGTCGCCTCTGGCGCCATGGGACCTCAATTTGGTCCTCTCGGTTCTTCAGAAGCCACCCTTTGAGAATATCCGGGAAATATCACTGCAATTGCTTTCGCAAAAGGTGGCTTTCCTGGTGGCTATCACATCCGGTAGGCGGGTGTCTGAGTTGGCGGCTCTGTCTTGTAGGTCTCCATATCTGGTCCTACTCAAGGACAAGGCGGTTTTATGCTCATCACCTCCTTTTTTGTCGAAGGTGGTGTCATCCTTCCATATCAATGAGGACATTGTCCTTCCTTCGCTATGGCCGCGCCCCTCTCATCCTAAGGAGGTTGCTTTGCACTCCCTGGATGTTGTTCGGGCCCTGCGGATGTATCTGGTGACCACGGCCTCCTTTCGGAGGCCAGATGCTCTCTTTGTCGTGGTGGGTGGTCCACGCAAGGGTCTGGCGGCCTCGCCGGCCACTATTTCACGTTGATTAGACAGACAGTGACCCGAGCCTATGCTGTTCGGGGTCTGGAACCTCCTTTCCCAGTCACGGCTCACTCCACCAGGGTGATTAGCACTTCCTGGGCTTTTCGACACCAGCCGTTTGTGTTTCAGGTGTGCAAGGCGGCTACTTGGTCTTCTGTGCACACTTTCTCAAAGTTTTACAAAGTTGATGTTTTAGCATCTTAGGATGCTGCGTTTGGCCGCAAAGTTTTGCAGGCGGCTGTGTGAGACACGGTTTTGGTTCCTCACAGAGGGTTCGGTTGGGTGTAGTTCTGTTGTTGTTCTGTTACCCACCCCTCATTTTTGCCACTGCTTTTGGATGTCCCACTTAGTCCATGAAGATGCTGTGCCCATCAACGAACGAAAGAGAAAACAGGATTTTTTGACTTACCATAAAATCCCTTTCTCTGAGTTCGTTGATGGGCACAGCACCCACCCCTCTTGATGTTGCACTGCTTGCTACAAACTGAGCTAGCAGAGCTGGGAGGAGGGTTATCTGCCAGTGAGGAGGGGCTGTGTCTGGTGCTGTTCTTTTTGCTGTTAGAACTGCCTGTTTTGCCTAGTAAACTCCTGAAGAGGGCAGTATAACCCACTTAGTCCATGAAGATGCTGTGCCCCTCAACAAACTCAGAGAAAGCGATTTTACAGTAAGTAAAAAAATCCAGTTTTCTTTGAGTCATGGATCCAGAATAAATATGCAAAGTTGAGGAATAAAATCTAGGGGGGGCTATTTAAAAAAAAAAAAACTGTGCAAATGTCTCAGCATTCAACAGTCATCATATTTAATCCCTATAATGTAGCTAATATGTTTATTTCCTGTGATTGTCAGCTTCAGCTAGTGGACATAATGTTTTTTCTCCCTAAATACAACATCATGAAAATAACACATATCATAGAAGATAAATCTATTAGACACATTACAGGGATTATTCACAACAGCTGTATGAGGCGATTTACTAAAACTGGAGCACTCAGAATCTTGTGCAGCTGTGCATGATAACCAATCAGCTTCTAACTGCAGCTTGTTAAATTAACTTCTTGCGGACCGCCCTATGTACATCTACTGTGGGGCGGCAGCTCCTTTGTGAAAATCACATACAGGTACACCAGTGACAGGTTGCGGGAGGGAAAGTTGCTTGATTCCCCTATCAACACAGTCATTGTTGATGGAGGAATCCCTCTTATGGATCAATTGTGTTCTGCTTGTGGGGAGCCTTTTTTTTTGATGGATCAACTTAAGTACAACCAGCCTGCCTATAGATGGATTGAATCTCAGCTGCTCCCTGCTCAATCACCGAGATTCGGTCCATCTATAGCTGGCTTAAGAGGGAAACCAAACCCATTTTCACTTAAACTTTACAATAAGTATGGGGAGTTTTGGAAAGAGTAGGGAAGGGTTAGAACCCCTGTTAGGTTTTATTATGGTGACCACTATCACTGAGACTAAAAGTAATGGAAATAACAAAACTTTGAGTTGTCACCAGAACAGGACTTGAGTGGAAATCCTCCCATGGGATCACTTATTTTGGATTTTCCATCTCTTTGAAGAGATTTCGTCACAGTTCATGTTGTATTTATAGGGTACAATGAAAAAATTGCATAAGAAATCAAAACATAGGTTTTGAAAAGCAACAGAAAATCAGCAATTTGACATAAATTAAACTATGAGGATAATATATATATATATATATATATATATATATACACACACACAGTATATAAATATATATTTACAATGATCGTCAGCTCCATCTGGTAGCCATAATGCAGTGTTTTCCTGATTTAGGCTATTCTTATGAATGAAGAACATCCACCACCTGGAGAGAAAATAATCTAATTGCATTGAAATGTGCTGTGTTTTGCAGAGGACAAATGTACATGCAGTTTCACACTACAAACAGATCTTTTTTTTTTTCAATAAATACTCCTTTAGGGTTTAGATCTACATGGTGGGCCATTTATATGGATACACCTTAATAAAATGGGAATGGTTGGTGATATTAACTTCCTGTTTGTGGCACATTAGTATATGTGAGGGGGGAAACTTTTCAAGATGGGTGGTGACCATGGTGACCATTTTGAAGTCGGCCATTTTGAATCCAACTTTTGTTTTTTCAATAGTAAGAGGGTCATGTGACACATCAAACTTATTGGGAATGTCACAAGAAAAACAATGGTGTGCTTGGTTTTAACATAACTTTATTCTTTCATGAGTTATTTACAAGTTTCTGACCACTTATAAAATGTGTTCAATGTACTGCCCATTGTGTTGGATTGTCAATGCAACCCTCTTCTCCCACTCTTCACACACTGATAGCAACACCGCAGGAGAAATGCTAGCACAGGCTTCCAGTATCCGTAGTTTCAGGTGCTGCACATCTCGTATCTTCACAGCATAGACAATTGCCTTCAGATGACCCCAAAGATAAAAGTCTAAGGGGGTCAGATCGGGAGGCCTTGGGGGCCATTCAACTGGCCCACGACGACCAATCCACTTTCCAGGAAACTGTTCATCTAGGAATGCTCGGACCTGACACCCATAATGTGGTGGTGCACCATCTTGCTGGAACTATGATGTCGGTGATAGGGAATTGCTGCCCATCAAGTCGGCTTTGGAGGAATGGCGGTACCTCCTGGAAGGAGCAGCTCACACGGTATTGGTTTTTACTGACCTTAAAAACCATAAAAAAACCATATGCTGTGAAGATACGAGATGTGCAGCACCTGAAACTACGGATACTGGAAGCCTGTGCTAGCATTTCTCCTGCGGTGTTGCTATCAGTGTGTGAAGAGTGGGGGAAGAGGGTTGCATTGACAATCCAACACAATGGGCAGCACATTGAACACATTTTATAAGTGGTCAGAAACGTGTAAATAACTCATGAAAGAATAAAGTTACGTTAAAACCAAGCACACCATTGTTTTTCTTGTGAAATTCCCAATAAGTCTGATGTGTCACATGACCCTCTTCCTATTGAAAAAACAAAAGTTGGATTCAAAATGGCCGACTTCAAAATGGCCACCATGGTCACCATACATCTTGAAAAGTTTCCCCCCTCACATATACTAATGTGCCACAAACAGGAAGTTAATATCACCAACCATTCTCATTTTATTAAGGTGTATCCATATAAATGGCCCACCCTGTACTTTAATAATTGCAAGAATACAATGGGGGTGATTATGTTTGCCATAATAAAATTCTTTCTCGGTGAATGCCATTGATGGAACTCAGTGCCTTTACCTTCACTAACTGGAATATAGTTATAATAACGCCTATAGCACTTCTTGTGCATTATAGCCACTTAAATAAGATAACAGGCCGAAAGCACAGAATCCCTGATACATGTTGCCATTAGTTAACCAAGTCTGGTCAGTCCCTCTCCAGTTGCAGTGAGGTAAAAGAGGGAGGTGACACAAAACATTTAAATAGAAGACTTGTATTGAAGGTTGCAGTGGTGAATTATAAGGGCAAAATGGGAAGCTGCCCCGGGCCCAACTCCTAGGGAAGGTCTGCGGGCATGCTAGAAAAAGTTCTCTACATCTGCACTGTTTATAATTAGTAAATTTTCACTTTGAATGAC
Organism: Glandirana rugosa; assembly: GCA_018402905.1. NCBI lineage: Eukaryota > Metazoa > Chordata > Amphibia > Anura > Ranidae > Glandirana > Glandirana rugosa. The sequence continues at coordinate 301,948 of BLSH010419695.1, forward strand.
TCAGTTGTGCTTTAAGATGATCAAATTGTAATGCCAAATTCATGTGTCTTTCCTCTACCTGGAAGTATTGTTTGGATAATATCTGCCAGTGTTTCGGAAGCAAGAGACCAATGCCTTTTACACCCTCTTTTATGTATGACCCCAATAAATTGGCAGAGGGGCCCATGTATTGTGAGAAAACCTGAGCCCCCAAGGTGCACATAAAGTGTATGAAGTGCTACCCCCATAGGAGCTGCTGGTAGCCCTGCAGCCAGGCACACAGTATTTCCCACAGCCAGGTGCAAAACTTCTGCTATGTCAATAATCAGCCTAGGGGTTGTAATGTGCTTTTTTTTGTTTTGTTTTTTAGTTTAGGAACTTGGATAAGAGAAGGGGGTAGGGGGCGTGGCTAAGCTATGGCGTCCTTTCTAAGGAGCTCCGTGCGGTGCCCGGGAGAAAGAGCCGACAGGAGCCATTACACCTCAACAAACATTCATGTCCCTGCATGACGGAGCCCAGGGCACACCTGCCGCTCACCGGGGATCGGATATTTTGTCCTATTTTCTCCGCAACACGGTGACTCCAACCCCGGCTTCGGCGTCCAAGATGGGGCCGCTGCGCAACAACACCACATGTTCCGGCGCCCAGAAGAAGACGGGGAAAACACAGCAGGCAGTGGGCCCAGCCCCGGGGGTGCCTCGGCCCCCGGAGGCGCCAGACTCTCAAATTTTCCCCCGCTTTCTCAGCACCTGAGCTAGAGCAGTCAACGCCGCTGTCAGCTGGGCTGCCATCTGCAGCGGCCTGGCAGGACCTGCTCGCCCTACTCCCCACAAAGCAGGACATGTCTGCGATGGTGGCAACAATTGTAAGTACCCTGTCCAGGGAGATCCAGGACATTAAACACCAGGTGGAGCAGGTGGACTCCCGGGTCACCGAGGTGGAGACCACCTCCGCAGACTTAGTGTCACAGGTGGGGGCACTTGAGGAAGCCCAGTCCAATTACCACAGGCAGCTAATCCTAATGCAGCTGGCCATAGACGACGGCGAAAACCGTAATAGAAGGAACAACATCAGGCTGCGGGGGTTGCCGGAGGCCACCTCCGGAGTGGACTTGAGGGTGACTGTCACTGCTATTTTTAATGGCCTTTTAGACAGGCCCCCCACGGAGGATCTAGAGCTGGACCAGGTGCATAGAGTGCAGGGTCCCAGGAGTGGTGATGCGGCCCTCCCCAGAGATGTTTTGGCCAGAGTACATTTTTTCAACATCAAAGAGGACATTATGCGTAGAGCCTGGGCCAGAGGCCCGATAGATTTTGATGGGGCCACGGTTAAACTTTTCCCGGATCTATCCAAGCTGACTTTCAGGATGAGGGGCACTCTGTGATCATTGTTGGACAGGGTTAGAGCCTCTGGAGCCACATACCACTGGGGACACCCGTTCCACCTCATTGTTCAAAGAGGCAATGGTACTTTTGTCCTAAGATGGCCGGACCAACTGCCGGATCTCTTCACCTTCCTGGAGGAACCAGAGATTCCGATCCCCGACTGGCTAGACCTCCCCACTCTTTCTGGCTCAGCGGCTTCCAGACCTGCTTCCCTGAGGCCACCAAGAGCCAGGAGACACAGACAGCGCTCTGGGTCCCGGCCGGTGGTTGGTGAAAGGCCCTCCACATTCGAACAGTGAGTGACTGCTTCCTCTTCCACCTGCCCTCCTTGCCGGGACCAGTTGTCACTAGGTTGAACTGGGGTCAGTATCAGCCCTGCAGAACCTTTGCCCCCTGCCATGTTGGCCGGGAAACCCTCCCTCAGGAACTCTGCCCACGAACGGTTCGGGTATCGGTGACTCTGTGGCTGCTTGCTCCCCCTTGACTCTCCGGGGTCATTGGCAGGCAGGCTACATCATGTTAATGTGTGCTTACGTAGATCCGATCACCAGTTCTTAACATGCCTGTACTTGATTTGAGATTGCCTTATGTGTGTTCTACCCGTGGGGCTGTGCTTCTCTCCCTGCCACCTGCACTTTAATTGTGTTCCCTTTCAGATGGTGGGGGGGGGGGTCCGAGCTGTCCTGCGGAGCGGGTCCGAAATGTTATGCTCTGGGGGTGGGGGGTAGAGGTTGTGGCCCAGGTCTAGTGTTTATTGTTTATGATTCCCAGGTGACTCCATCCTCTCGGCCTATGTGTCACTAGCCAGTGGGTCATATAATGCCTGTGTTAAGTCTGAGGCCCTGGGAGGTGATGGTGCCCTCGGTGTACGCAGTCGCACCCGGGCTCCGGAGGTGGGCTGGCATCTCCATGCAGCTTACGCTTTGGGACTTTTGTCGGGCCTCACCCGGAGCCCCAGACCTTCTGGGTTTTTCTCACCCAGGGGCTTTGCCCCACTTGAAAGGTATACGCTCCCGGGTCACTTGGTCAGGGGGGTTCTGGCCGCGTGCACGGTTGCTGGCACCTCTCGGGTCCCCGCTTCACGTGCTGTGCTTCGGGGATGGGGGAGGCTTCCCCCCTGTCGCCGACACCTTTTCACCTGCCTTAGTTAATGGGTGGCAGCTCCACCTCCTCGGTCTCACCTCATTTTCATCTTCCCTTTTCTAATGCAAAAAGAATGTAAGAGAAGATAGGGAGGGACGAAGTACACAATAAAAAAGAAAAACAGGAAGAAAGGGATAGTTAGCAAAGAGCTAAAGGACATAGGAAAAGAGAATTATAGCAGGAGAGGGAGAGAAAAGAGGTGAAGAATATAGTATGGGGGAAGGGGTAAAGTCCGGAGGAGAAATGAGAGGCGCAGGGTGGCAATGGATCTCCCCCAACCGGTCTGGGGATTTGAAGCTGATCTTAAGCTGTACATGGTTTCAAGGGGATGGTACAGTCAGCAGTGCTTTACTTTCTGCCGATAACACAAACCTATTCCACAATCCCCAAGTTTTATTGTATTGTTCCCTATTGTTCTGGGACATAAGGATCAAATCCTCCATTTTATTTATTTGTTCTACTTTGTGGAACCAGCAGGTTATAGAGGGTGGGGTTTGTTTTTTCCAGTATAGGGAGATACAAGCTTTGGCTGCGTTTAGTAGGTGGCGTATAATAGACTTACTATAAATTTTGATAGAGATCTGTGAGACATGTAAAAGGAAAAAGGCTGGATCGTTCGGGATTTGGTATTCCGTGAACTTTTGCACAGTTGTGTGTATTGTTGACCAAAAAGTTTGTAGTCGGGGGCAGGACCAAAATATGTGTAGCATAGTCCCTCTATCCTCCCGACATCACCAGCAGCGATCCGTAGAGGTAGGGAAGCATGCGTGTAGCTTGACAGGAGTGTAGTACCACCTAGTTAGTATTTTAAAGTTTGCTTCCCGAATCTTTGTGGAAATAGATGATTTTAAGGTAAATTTGAGTATTTTTTTGTATTTGGATTGCTGTGAAGGCGCGCCCGAGATCCGTTTCCCACCTAGCCAGGCATGGTAGATGTGGTTGTTCCGTTGGGCTGTTTAAAATCGCATAAGACTTAGATGTGACCCGGGGTAAATCATCTGTGTCTGTGCAGTATACCTCAAATGTCGTTAAGGGCCGGTGAAACTTAGACGGGTTGTGAAGGGATTGTAGATAGTGATGTAGTCGCGCGGCAGGCCAGAACAGAAGTTGGAATCTACCTCCTTCTTCTATTAGAGTCGCGAGTGATGGCCAGTGACTATCTTCCAGGAAGTCCACGGCCCGGTCGTGTCCCCTCTCTATTAGGTGTCGATAGTCGCAAGAGTTGAGGCCTGAGGGGGGAAAAGGGGATTCCCCACAATAGGATATAGTGGGGAGTCCGGAGTAGTAAATGATGTTCGGCTCATCTCCTGAGAACATAAGCGGAGTGTGGTGCCAATCAGCAGATGAGACTTCAAGGTCGAAGGCGACACATCATAGCACCACAGTGCGCTTTTTAGAGGGATGCATGTTTGTGCCTGTTCTAATTGCGCCCACTGTTTATGGTCCATATGTCGACTTCAATTGATCAACCGGCCGATATGTGCAGCTAGATAGTATTTTTTGATATTTGGTACCGCCAGTGTTAGGAGAAGACTTTCCTGAGAACTTGTTTGCATTTTGATTGTTGTTTCCTCTAACTCATGGAGGAGGTGGCTCCTGGCAGCCCTATTTAAACAATGCACTTCCTGTAGCAAGTGCTGTCGGTTCTACAGCGTCTGAGTACCTGTGAGCTACCGCTCTGCTTCCTGATACCTGTTCCTGTCTCTGTGATCCGACCCGGCTTGTCCCGACCTGCTATCTGTCTCCCTGCACCGACCCCGGCTTTCCACGACTATCCGCTTGCCTGACCCCTTGTACTGTGCTGCCAGCCCTTTTATGAACTCTGCTTGGACTTTGACCATTCTCTGCCTGACCTCTCTTGTACCTTGCCTGCCTGCCAGTTGCCGACCCAGCCTGTACGACCATCCATCTGCCTGCACGACCATCTGGAGCTTCACAACACCACCAGTGACCATCCAGCCCTCGTGCCATCCCGCACTCCGGGACTTCCTGTTTCTACTACCAGGGGTCCCCAAATCAGGTGTGTAAGAGTGGTTGTTCCCTGCAAAAGACAGACTGCGCCGCCAGGACCGTGACAGCCAGCCCACCAAATTGTTTAGGCAGCATTAAGTGCTCCCTAGAGAGGCGGGGTTTCTTTTGTGCCCATATAAAGCGGAAAAATAGGGTTTGCACTTGTCTAAGGGCGGCACAGTGGTGTAGTGGGTAGCACTTTCGCCTGGTAACAAAAGGGTCGCTGGTTCAAATCCCCATCACGACACTACCTGCCTGGAGTTTGCATGTTCTCCCTGTGCCTGCGTGGGTTTCCTCCGGGTACTCCGGTTTCCTCCCACACTCCAAAGACATGCTGGTAGGTAAATTAGATCCTCCCTAAATTGTCCTAGTATATGTATGAATGCGAGTTAGGGACTTTAGATTGTAAGCTCCTTGAGGGTAGGGACTGATGTGAATGTAATAAATATATATATGTAAAGCGCTGCGTAAATTGACGGCGCTATATAAGTACCTAAAATAATAAATAATAATAATAAAGTATGCCGGGGGAATTCCTATCGGTAGAGCCTGAAACAGAAATAAGAATTTGGGCAATATAACCATTTTCAGAAGATTGCATCTCCCGGACCAAGCGTGTAGTCCCTTGTGCCATTGATCTAGTAGGATACGTGTTCTAGTCACTAGGGGTGGGAAATTCAATTCAAATACACAATTTAGGTCCGTTGGCATGTAGGTGCCGAGATATTTCAGCGCTGTATGAGTCCATTTAAATCAGAAATTGGCTTCTAACGTCTGCCGAATGTTACTCGGAATAGCTATTTCCATTGCCTCTGATTTGTCAAAGTTGATTTTTAGATTTGCTAGACGCCCGTAGATGGTAAATTCTCGCAGGAGGTTGGGAAGTGATATAGTAGGGTTCGTAATTGTAAACAGAAGGTCGTCCGCATAGGTGGAGATCTTATGTGGGTTACCGGCGACGTTTAGGCCTTGGATGTTGGGGTTAAACCTAATTCTACAGAGAAATGGTTCCAGTAAGAGGGCGAACAGAAGAGGGGAGAGTGGACAGCCTTGTCGTGTCCCTTTGGTTATGGGGAATGGGTCCGATAGTATGCCGTTTGCCTTTACCTGAGCTGCGGGGTGGGAGTATATGCCTGTTATCCAGCCTATCATGGAGTTGCCCACGCCTATATTGCGAAGGACAGAGATCATAAAACCCAATCTACCCTGTCAAATGCTTTCTCAGCATCGGTGCTGAGGAAGACACAGAGAGTATGGGTCTTCGAGGCTAAGTGGATCAGATTAAGGACCTTTGTGGTGTTGTCCCTCGCTTCTCTAGTCGGGATAAAACCCACTTGATCCAGGTGTATTAGGGACTGTAAGTGTTGTGCCAGTCTCGTCGCTATGATCTTAGTAAATAGTTTCAAATCAACATTCAAAAGGGACATTGGCCGATTGCTACCACAGTGTGCGGGGTTTTTACCATCTTTTGGTATCACTGAAATGTGGACTCTCAATGATTCCTGGGGGAAGGGGTTGTCTGCCTTTATTGCGTTGAATTATCTGACCATCTGGGGACCGAGAGTTGGTAATAAAGTCTGATAGTAGGATAGGGTAAAGCCGTCTGGGCCAAGAGCTTTTCCTCTTTTAGTAGAAGCTACAGCAGCTTGTAGTTCTTCTAATGTAATGGGTTGGTCTAATTCTGTCCGGGTTTCCGCCAGAAGCGAAGGGAGAAGGGAGGCCATCTGAGGCGATGTTTCGTCTGGCAGATTGTAAAGTTTAGAGTAAAAGTCTCTAAAAGTCTGGGAAATCTGCTTGGGGAGAGCAGTCTTAGTGCCATTCATGTCGGTGATGTACAGGATGTAAGAGGAGGATTTGCGGTCTCTAACTAGGTTCGCTAGTAATTTCCCGCATTTGTCGCCCAATTCATAGCCTGCTCTCTGGCAGGATTGCAATGCTGCTTTGGCTCTGTATTGAAGTAGGTCAGAGATTTGTTTATGGAGAAGCAGGATTTCAGCATCTAATGTAGGGGTAGAGGCATGTTTATGTTTTGCTTCCAATTTATGAAGTTGCTCTAGTAAGGAAGCTAGCTGTTTATTGTGGTCTTTTTTGATACGTGGTCCGTGCTTGATAAATACCCCCCTGATCACCGCTTTATGTGCTTCCCACAAAATTCTAGGTTTGCAGCCTTCATATTCATTAGTGCGGAAGTAGTGATATAATTCTTGTGTAACGTCGGTCAGCACTTCGGGTGTTTGTAGGAGGCTGTCATTTAGACGCCAAAATCGAGACCTAGAATGGGTTGTGTCAGAAAGGGCGTATGTCAGGGTAATCGCCGCGTGATCTGACCATGGTATATGTTCGATAGAGGTATCTCGTACCGCGTGTAACTGTCCATGTGGAATCAGGAAGAGGTCTATTCTAGAATAGACATTATGAGGGGAGGAGTAAAACGAATAGTCCCTCTCTCCGGAATGTTGCAGTCTCCACACATCAACTAGCTGAGCCCTATGAAGGGATTGCGCAATATTTTTCCTGACGGGGGGGGGGGGGTTATTGATGAGGAGTCTGTGAATGTATCAGCGGACGGGATCAGAGGAACGTCCAGATCCCCTCCCAGTAAGAGTTGGCCTTCCTGGAAATCAGCGAGTAACCGCAGCGTTGATTTAAGGAAGCTATCTTGTTGGTTACTTGGGGCATAAATCGTGGCCAAGGTCACCGCCGCCTCCCCTATTGTCCCCCTAAGGAATAGATATCGGCCCAGCGGGTCTTTACAGACCTCCAGGCAAGTCCACAGAAGTTTGCCTGATATGAGAATTGACACCCCTTTAGATTTGGCTTCAATGTTAGTGGAGTGATAGGCTAGGGGGTAGTATCTATTTCTGAGTATTGGAAGTTTATCATCCCTGAAATGTGTTTCCTGAATAAATGCCATGTCAGCTTTAGCTCGTTTAAGGTCTGTCAGAAGGATACGCCTTTTTTCAGGGGTATTGAGGCCCCTTGCGTTCTGTGATACCACTTTGAGAATATCCATTACCAACCCGCTCCACCAAAAGAAAAAGAAGAAGAAGTAGGATAGAAGGGGGAGAACGAGTCAGTGAAGAAAGGAGTATTAGGAAAAATAAAAAGGTTAGATATTGCCCAAGCCTACTAGGGTTCTAGACCCGGACAATATGCACCAGCTAAGGTAACAAGTAAATAACTTGTGTTAACGCCTATGCTAGCCAACTAAGGCAGCCCCAGGCGAGTCTAGGTGGGTGGGTGGGTGGAGTCGACACGTACAGAGACGAGTCCAACCCCCCCTGCATCCCCGAATTATAACAAATGTGCGAGATATGTTCTATAACAATTGAAAGCAACTGTACACAACGAGGAAAATGAAAAAACAATGAAGACATAAAGAAAATATGACCATTGTGAACCCTAAGTCGTCAACCCGGGGTGGGTGGCCTCCCGTAAGGACAGAAGGTCCCCTCAGTCCCCTGGCTGAGTGGCTAAAGCCTGTTTTGCCATAACCGTTCCACAAATGGGTGTAGGGTAACCTGTGGCACCTTGAAAAGGGCAGTTACACCTAGTCAGCAATATATTTAACAAAAAACAAACTGTGATAGATTAAATGCTTAGTAAAGGGAAGGAATTTTGGGGCAAAGGAGATGGTATCCCTCCAACTCAAAATTGTCCAAGTCAGGACCTTTTGTCTCCATAAACCCCTCAATCCTGAGCCCCAATTCCTCAGCTACGTCTCAGCTGCCACAGCAGTTCTTGCCCAACATAAGGTGAAGGATCAGCGGTACCCACAGAGCAGCGGGTCTGTTGTAGTTTCTATCGCTCCGTATGCTAGTCCACCATTATAGCTGAATGAGGGCATTAGAGATTTCGCTGTGGGAACGGCCCAGGGGTTCCCAACATCCGGGTCTAGGGCACCACACGCATAATAAGGGGAAAAGTATCGGGCATTCCGAAGGACATTGTTCTCCCAATGCCGGGTCCCCCCGGGGTCCATGCAAGGCTATCAGTTTAGGAGCGAGTCAAACTGTCAGTTCCTGAGTTCCCGCATTCTGCCAAAAACACCTTCCACCGTACTAGAGGTGGGGGCCATGCAGGCCATCGTGGGTCCATCCCCCCAATCCCAGCAAAGACTGGAGGAGCGAAAAGGCATATATTGCTCCTAAAGAATAGTCCCCATCATATCATGAGTTTCATTCCATCGCTGCCACCCAGATAGTAAGGCGTTCAGTCCAAGTTTCTCTCCGGGTGTCAGCAGCTGTTCCATCTGTCTGGACAGCTCCGGGAAATTAGTTTTAGGCTGGTTCCATGCCCCCATTTAGTCCCTAGTCAAGGTCGCGTTTTTCATCCCTCCCGTCATGGACAGATGGCAAATGTCTGAATCCTGCCATAGTCGAGGTATAGTTCCCCATTCGTAAAGCCCTTGTCTAAAATTCGTATAAAACGATGGGCACATACCTGCCGGCACTCCGCTCAATCCTCTCTGCTGGGTTCAGCGGACGACCTCCTGGAATGCCTGCGGGTTCTTTATGGTCTGGGTCGGGAATCATTTCTAGTGGCGGCTCCCAGGCGGCTTGCAGGGCGCGGAAGGGGTGCCAGCCAATTTGCAGCGTCGCCCTGGATATGTCCGGGAGGATCTTTACTGACGCTCCATCGAAGTCCATCTCCCCGCTTGCCCATGCCCCGCGGAGGACTGCCTCCTTGTGTGTATACCGATGCAGCCTGCAAATAACGTCCCTGGGCCGTGCCGGGTCCGCGGGATGGGGCGCCAGCTTGCGGTGGATCCGGGAGCTCCCCAAGATGTGGCTAAAGATCTCTGTTGCCGTGGCGGCTAAGTCCTCCAGGCCAGTTGCCTCAGGAATTCCACGGAGCCGAAGATTATTCCTGCGGCTCCGGTCTTCGAATTCCTCCAGCTGGAGCTGCAGCTGAGTAGACGTCTCTGCCTGAGCGAGTTGGGCTGTCTCCAATAACGTGAGTTTAGTGTCCAGGCCAGAAAGCGAGTTCTCGCCAGCGGTCAGTCTATCAGACACGGTCTGGACATCTGCCTTGACAGCCTGGATCTCCTTCCGATGGGCTGCTTCCACACAGCCTATAAGGCCTTCAATGTCCGCTTTTGTAGTTAGTGCCCGTAACAAATTCCTCAACTCCTCGTCTGCCCGCAGGCTAAGAGGAGGAGATGGTGAGTCTCTCGAGGCCAGATGAAGGTCCGGCGGGAGATCCGCAAATGGGTCGGGGCTCGAGGAGGCAGAGGGGGATGACAGGCCCCCCTGTGCCTCCCGTAGGATGCCACGTGCCGCCGCAATCTTAGAGTCACTGGCGAGGTCCCACTGCTGATCTTGAGATGCGACAAAATACTTCTTAATCTTGCCTCTAGATTTAGCTTGGTTGTTGATCTTGGAGGAATATCGGGTTTTCCTCTGCTTCGTGGAGGGCATATCTCGCCAGGTAATGGTGGGTGTATAGGGATGCAGGAGAGACAGTCAGGAGCTCAAGGAAAACACGTCTCTATCTGGCCATGTCCAAACCACGCCCCCCCCACAAAGTGTTATGTTAATGTTCTGTCTGATGTTAAACAAAGTGTTTTGTTAAATCGCCATGTCCTTTCTGATGTTGGGGTGGCGGGGCCCGGGTGGACGGATGTGGGTGGGTAGTCTTGTCCCCTCCCTCCCCCTCGGGTGCGTGGGCCTTTTCTATCTTTGTTCTTTCTCTACTTTCCTTTCGCCTCCAAACCCCCCCCTTTTTTTATGTCCAGTACCGGGCAAGGGCCCACGGCAAACAACCCCTCGGGGTTGTATAGTTGGACCCCCGTGGGATGAAGTATAGGGTCACCTCCCTCAATGTGAGGGGTTTATCCACCCCGGAAGAGAGATCTAGATTACTTTCAGATCTCAAAAGACTGCGCTCGCCCTCCAAGAAACACATTTTAAGCAGCAGTCTATCCCCAGGCTCTCCAACAGAGACTTCCCTATCGGGTATCATGCCCCCTCGCCCTTGGCCCACTCAAAGGGGGTTAGTATTCTGCTTGCCAAGTCGGTACCGTGGACCCTCATACAAGAAAAAGCGGACCCTATGGGGTGCTACCTTCTGGTGAAAGGGAAGATCGGAGACAACACAGTGTAAATGTCTACCTTCCTAACTCAGACCAGCTTGGCTTTCTGAGGGCTCTGGTCCCAGTCCTACTGGAGTTCCGGTAGGGTACCCTCATATTAGGTGGGGACTTCAATTTTGCCCCTGAACCCCTGCTCGATGTTTCGAGGGGGGGCGTTGCATCTAGCGTACTCCTATCTCAAAAAATTGAAGACGGAACTCCTTCACCTTAACCTGGTCGATCCCTGGAGGCTCATGCACCGCGGAGATAGGGACTATACCCACTATTCGGCGGTGCATGGCACATATTCCAGGATCAATTTTTTTCCTTCTACAGCATAGGGACCTTCCTCTGGTCACCTCATCTCAGATCGATATTACCTCCCTCTCAGACCATGCCCCGATCCATATATCCCTGCGCTGGGGGGAGACGTCTGTAAGTCCACCAACATGGAGGCTTAACGAATCCCTGTTGCAGGTTCCTGAGATTTGGCAGGAAGTAGCTCAGGCGCTTTCTGACTACTTTGCCAACAATATTGACCCTTCCATGTCCCCCATAACCATCTGGGAAGCCCACAAATGCGTGATCCGCGGGGTGCTGATCAGGCGAGGGGCTCAGAGGAAACATGACAGGACAAGTCAGATAGACCAGCTCACCTCTCAGGTGCGCTCTCTCGAGATGCAACACAAAAGATCTCAGGCAGAAGCCCACCTTCTTTCTTTGACAAAGGCCAGGGAGGCTTTGAATGCCTTGCTTTTCCAACAAACTGTACACCGCCTGGAGTGGGCGCGGCACTCGATCTTTGGGATTCGCAAGTAAGCCCGGCTCGATGTTGGCCAGAGCTTTGCGTGGTCCAAGGAAGCGTACATTCATCCCCCACATTTCAGACAGATGGGGGAATAGAGTACACACCTCCAAGGAAATCACACAGGTGTTCATGCGATTTCTACAGGCGGTTATATAATCTTCACCCTGACCTCTCCCAGGCGGAGTTGGAAGGCTGCGAGACCTCTGCCAGGGAATATATTGTAAAATCGGAAATGCCAACTCTGTTGCGGGAGATTAGTGAGGCTATGGAGATTGAGATCTTGGCAGAAGAGTTTGTCACGGCCCTAGCTCAGTCGAAACCACACAAGGCTCCCGGGCCGGATGGCTTCACTATAGCGTATTACGGAACTTTTGCCCCTTCCCTGACTCCACATTTCCTGTTGGCCTACAGCGCGCTGAAGGGTGAGGGGACTCTCCCGGTAGATTCCCTAAGAGCATATATCACGCTGATTCAGAAGGAGGGGAAGGACTCTACCCAATGCAGGAATTTTCGTCCTGTTGCCTTACTGAACACAGATTTGAAGCTCTTCTCAACAATTTTGGCAAATAGGCTCCTCCCACATATTCCATCACTGGTGCATTTCGATCAAGCAAGCTTTGTGCCTCTGAGAGAGGCTCGCGACAATACTACTCGGGTGCTCAATCTCATATCCCATGCCCGCAGGTACGGGAAAGCATTATTGCTCCTCTCGACTGATGCGGAGAAGGCCTTTGACAGGGTGGCCTGGCACTTTATGCGGGCCACCCTGTCACACACCGGTCTGGGTCCTAACATGCTTCGCTGGATCTTTCTCTTTACTCTCGCCCCTCGGCGTCAGTGAGGGTTAATGACTGGCGGTCAGATTACTTTTTTCTGGGGAATGGGACGAGGCAAGGTTGTCCTCTATCCCCGATCATCTTTATTTTGTCGTTGGAACCCTTTCTCTGCTCGGTTAGAGGGAACCCCGATACAAAGGGGCTCCAGAAATCCTCCGGTCATCATAAGGTCGCAGCCTATGCTGACGACTTGATCTTTTTTGTGTCCTCACCAGGCGTCTCCCTGGCGAACATTTTGGAGGCTTTACGAGTGTATGGGGAACTTTCAAATTACAGAATAAATGTAGCCAAGTCGGCCGCTCTGAATATTACATCTCCCCCGCCTGAATTAGACAGACTCCGCGCGTCTTTCGCGTTTAACTGGACGACGGCTCCCATAAAATACCTGGGCATACATATCACCCCTGATCTATGCACGGCCAACTTTATTCCTCTACTTCTTAAATTGAAAGCAGAACTCAGACTCTGGCATTCGTTAATCCTGATGTGGTTTGGGCGCTGCGCAGCGGTCAAGATGACCATCCTTCCGCGGATCCTCTTTGTACTACAAGCCATCCCCATCCGGATTCCGCTGGGATTTTTCAAGCAACTAAGAACTTTATTTAGGGATTTTATCTGGTCCCACGGGTTCGCCAGAATCAAGCTTCAGACCCTGTCTCTCCCAAAGGTAATGGGGGGATTGGGGTTCCCCGACTTGCTCAATTACTACAGGGCCGCGCACCTATCATGGGTGGTGGACTGGTATTGCCATGCTGCTTCAAAACAATGGGTAGCTCTAGAAATTGAGGAGGCCTCCTTGCCTCTCCTACCCTCACCGTGGCTCCGGGTAAGCCCGCCGGAGGACATGAGAGAGCACCCGTTGATAGGGGTAACGTTGTGGGTTGTGAGAGCGGCCTTCCGCTCTTCAGACCTTGCACCAATACCATCCCCGATGACGCCGGTCATTGGTAACCCAGACTTCATTCCAGGCCTGACGAGTAGAGGGGTACGGAGGCTGGCACAGCATGGGAAGACACGACTGGTGGATGTTTGCCGCGGGGAGAGATGCCCTCGCTGACGGACATAGCGGGGCTGCTGGACCCCCCGATGGATGACTTGAGTACTTATCAAATTAGGCATTTCTTGCGGTCGCTTCAGAGGGCTCGCTTTAAACCCCGCAATCTTACACCCTTTGAGTCGCTCTGCAAAACAGGGGAACCCACTAGACACACGCTGGCTCTTCTATACAGGTCCTTGTCAGCACCTGGTGGGGAGTCGACCCCCTCCTTTATTCGGCGGTGGGAAGGTGACCTGGGCAGGCAGTTCACGTCTGCCCAGGTTGACAAAATACTTTTACTGGCACACCAGTCGTCCATGGCAAGTCAATACCAGGAGATGGGGTATAAGATCCTCACCCGCTGGTATAGGGTGCCCCGGGTTCTCCATCGGATGAACAGTGCCATCCCAGACGAGTGCTGGCATTGTGGCGCGGAGGGGAGCTCGATTCCCCACATATTCTGGTCCTGTCCTGTCTTAAAACCATTTTGGGGAGATGTATCAAACACAGTCAAAAGCCTAACGGCGGTGGAGTTTGGAGGTGATCCGGCCCTGTGTCTCCTGCACCTGATGCAGTTACCCCTCGCGAGATATAAGAAGACTCTAACGATGCAGCTCCTCAATGCGGCTAGGGCTTGCATACCGGCATTGTGGAAGCAGACTCAGCCTCCGACTAGAGCCATGTGGTTCTCTAAGGTTAACCACATCCACCGAATGGAGGAGTTGTCCGTCTCTTTGTCTAACTCGGAGGAACAGTTTAGGGAAAAGTGGAGACCTTGGAGATACTTTACTGGCACGGAGGCCTCCCTGCGAGATGTAGCCTGATTTATTTTGGTTCCTGAAACCCTTCTTGCTCCTCCCCGGGGGGCTTCCGCCCCCCCCCCCCCAGGTACAGAAGCTCCCCCTTTTTTTCCCTCCTTCTCTTTATTTCTGTATCTTAATTCTGTTTATGCTTTCCTCTTTGTGTGATGGGTGGCCTTTGAAGGTTCCTGGCGAAAAATCTGGGTACTGCTTTGGGGGAGGGGGGCGTGGTTGGGGGGCCGCTACTGGTGGGCAGTTTGGTTCGCCGGGGGCGGCCTCTGGGCGCGCGTCGCCCTTCGGGTGGTCAGTGTTCAAGTCTCAGTTCCGAACACCTGCCAGTCTGGGGATGGGAGAATCCCCGGCTGGATTTGGGTGGTACTGTTAATCGCTGTAACTTAATTGCTTTACGTTTGTTTTTGTGTACTTATAGCGATAATTCAGTTCAGCTCTGTTGACGTAATTGTATGTGTCTGGACACGCGTCTTTTATGCTGATATAATGCTCTATTTTGTATCTGATGGAATCAGTTGCCTTAAATAAAGAATTTAAAAAAAAAAAGAGAAGGGGGTATAGTGGGATACTCCAATTAAACTATGCACAATTGGGGACAGCTTTCTCAGTAGAACTGTGCAGCAAACAGTACAGAATGCTAGTAGAAGGACTTAGGAGAACCTTGCTCCTCAAGACACCAGCCAGTGTCCCCTTAACCCACACTCAGCAGCTGACTTCTAGCACCCAGTGGGGGATTTGGCAACACCAGTCCCTAGGATCCCTTCATGGGGGTCTGTACTCACAAGGCCCTGGTCACAGGTTACCTTCCTCCATGATACCAGACAGGATCCATGGACATCCTCCCTCAGTCAGCTCTCAGGAGAACCCTGGGTTTCAGCTTTGTGTTCAGGCCCTCAGGTCATCCACCTGAGGCCACATGGCAGCCTGTGCTGAGGAGAGGTGGTAGGCTCCCTCCCCAACTGGACCTTTCTCTCTGGAGGAAGACCCAGATCACATGTGTTCACCCAATATAAATACCAGCACCCAGCATGCTCAGGGGCACCAATCCCTGTAATTGGCTGAGAGGGCATTCATATTCATGCTGCTGCTCTGCCTGGGTCACTCCTGCTCATTCAACACTTTCCAAAGCAGCCCGGATTCAGAGGAGCCAATCGCAGCAGCAGCACTGTGGGTCACACAGGATACTGCCACTAAAAAATGAAAACTTTCTGTTAAGCAGACAAGCTAATATGTTTTGCTTATTGATCTCCTGTTAAGCAGGAAACCACACTATGAACTATATTGCACCTACCTAGGAGGGTGCTACACTTAAACCTGGGCACGTGTTTCGTTCCAGGTATTTTCTGTGTACAGAGACACTATTACCAGTGTCCCTGTGTCTTTCGTTACTTTTGGAGTGTACCTTAATTTGGGTAACATCTTTTTGATTTGTTTTTTTTTTATATACATTCACATCGTGGGAGGATCCATCCACGTTATATCAAGTATCACACCAAAGGACGAATTGTCCTCTAGTTATTCGTTTTGTATAATCGAACAGACGAATTGTCTTTCAAAAGTAAAAAATCACCGTCATAGGACACACTGGGTGTCACGACGACGACGCTAACCGAGGAGACTTAGGCCCGACGAAACCTTTCACAACTTACTCGTCCTCACTGGGTCCGTCTCGTCGTCGTACTTATACTTACGGGAGAGTCGGTTAATGTCCCTAACCACGGGGACTCGTACGACCCACGACCATAAATATAACCCACTTGTGTACACTAGACCCAGAAGGAGGTCTCTCTTTCCAGGTCAACCCC
>BLSH010419695.1:330803-347044 GCA_018402905.1 Glandirana rugosa
ATATATAACATGTAGAAGATAACGTCCAGTGTGACTGTTCCGCACACCAATGGTTGCTTCAGTGATTAGATACTCTTATTCTTCACCACTAGCGCTCAAATGGTGAATGTCCACTCCCAAGAGATGTTTGACTCCTTTTTATAGATAGGTCAAAATAGGTTTGTGAAACCACAAAATAGCTAAGATCCCTCTGATGAGAAGCTCCACTTCATTCCTCCATTAGAGTGGAAAACTCATAGAGAAAATGACTCTGCAGGAAGCAACATACTTAAGGTGTTTAGTTCACCTATAAAAGGGCAGCCACATTTCTTTCACATTTTTCACAATTTGGCACCACACACTGGTATTGTATTTATAATATGTGGGAATGTTTGATCCTTCTTCCAGAAGTGCATTTGTGAGGTCAGGCACTGATGTGGACGAGAAGGTCCATAGACAAACATCCTAAACCTTGTGGACAGCCTTCCCAGAAGAGTTGAAGCTGTTATAGCTGCAAAGGGTGGGCCAACTCAATATTGAACCCTGCAGACTAAGACTGGGATGCCATTAAAGTTCATGTATGTGTAAAGGCAGGCGTCCCAATATTATTCTAACC
Source organism: Glandirana rugosa (assembly GCA_018402905.1). Taxonomy (NCBI): domain Eukaryota; kingdom Metazoa; phylum Chordata; class Amphibia; order Anura; family Ranidae; genus Glandirana; species Glandirana rugosa. Next base: position 331,399 of record BLSH010419695.1, read on the forward strand.
TGCTCTGTTTTGCACAAAGTGGCCTCAGTTCCACTCTTCTGGCTGCTCCCGCCAGTGCTCCTGGCTCTTCCTCTTCTCCGTGTGCCACCATAGGAAAACGCTTCCTATGATTGCACATGTGCGGGCTCAATGCCAAGCCACACTATGTGTGCCTATTGACACACACAGTGTGGCTCGGCCCTGAGGGATTTTTATTGACGGCAGCAGGAACTAATGGCTTCCTCTGCTCTCACTGATTTCAGTGAGGAGGTAGAGAAAGAGAAGTGCTACTGCTCTGAATGGAGATTGAGCTCAAGTAAGTATTTCAGGGGGCTGATGGGGAGCTGCACATAAAAGGTTTTTTCTACCTTAATGCATTTTCTGCAAAAAAAAAAAAAAAAACTGATGCCTTTACAACCACTTTAAGAAATCTAAACTGGAATCCTAGTCAAAACCATTTGTTTTAGTTTTTGTATTTTAAAGTGCAGAAAGTTTGGGGAACATTTCCTTTCACTTCCTGTCACAGTGGCAAAACAGGAAGTTACATCAATCTCTCCAAAAGGAACAAGCACAGAAATAACATCTCTCATATTATGTTTTTGGTGAGCTTTAGTCACTTGCCTACTGGGTACCCTTCACCCCCGCCCAGGCCAATCTTCAGCTTTCAGCGCTGTCGCACTTTGAATGACAATTGCGCGGTCATGCAACACTGTACTCATGGAATTTTTATCATTTTTTCACACAATTAGAGCTTTCTTTTGGTGGTATTCAATCACCAATAAGGGTTTTTATTTCTTGCTAAACAAACAAAAAAAAGACCAAAAATTAAAAAAATAAAACATTTTTATAGTTTGTTATAAAATTTTTGCAAACAGGTAGTTTTTCTCCTTCACTGATGTGTGCTGACGAGGCTGCACTGATGGACACTGATAGGTACTGATGAGGTGGCACTGATGGGCACTGATAGGTGGCACTTATAGACGACACTGTTGGGTACTTATAGGTGGCACTGGTGGGCACTGATTAGCAGCACTGGTGGGCAATGTTTGGGCCGATGTCTCTTAACAGAGGCCGGTTAACTGGTGTTCTGTCAAAATAGCCAATTCATTGAGATCTCCAATCAAGTTACTTAATGGTACTGCAAACCCTCAGTAATTGGAGATTTAAACGATTTGCTGTTATGACACAACACCAGCAAATATGTACACTCCGGTACACAAAATTATGAGCGGACATTGTTAGTACACCCGATACTAACCAACAACATGGCCGCCTCCAAGGTGGCGACAACTTTTTGTTCCTTAGCCGCTGTTCTGTCAAAACAGCAAACTCTTCAGTGTACACACTTGCCGGTGTTTTGTCAAAACACCAAATCCTCTAAATCTCCAGTTACTGAGGGTTTACAGTAGCTGTAAGTGACGTGATTGGAGATCTCAGTGAATTAGCTATTTTGACAGAACACTGGCTTCTGTTTACATCCTGTGATCAGCTGTCATTAGCTGACAGCTGATCACATGGTAAAGGGCCGCTGTGATTGGCCCTTTAACCCGATCTGTAATCAGCTGAGTTGGAGGGATCACAGAGCGTGCCGCCCACATGCTGCAGGGGCACACGAGCAGCAGGAGCACAGGAGGACGTCCATGTACATCCTCCCGACATTGTAAGCCTGAGCTGTAGCTGTCTTTTGGCAGGAACTGGTTTATAGCATTAACCTCTCTCCATATTTGTGAACAAAAAAGTTTTAATTTTTCATTTTGGCATATTTTATAGCTGTCTCTGAGTTCCATCGCCCATAAAACTTTTTCTCTCTTTATCCCTCAGAAAGTCACTCACTCAAGTATTATATCTCTGGAGTCTCCTCTCCGGGATCCGGACTCCCTATGTACTCTGTGGTCGGATATGTGGATGATAAGGAGATAGAGAATTATAACAGTGACACCCGTCAGTATCTTCCCAAGACTGAGTGGATGAAGAATCTGGGATCTGAATACTGGGAGAGAGGCACAACTCTGAATCAAAAACAGGAGCCTATTTTCAAGCAAAATGTGCAGATAGCAATGAGCCGATTCAACCAGACTGAAGGTCAGTTAAAGTGGTAGTAAACCCATGCATTTAACAGGTTAAAAACCAGTCACATTTCCAGCATGTGCCGGAAATGTAACACTCCCATTGGTTGTGCTCTAAACCAAACTGTCAAACCATCCAATGGCTGGTGTCATAGATGATCACATGTGCAGCATCATGGCAGTTGTAGATTAAACAGAGGCCAAGATGGCAACTTCCTTGGCTGAAAATGATAGGAGGGTTTACTACCACTTTAAGTTTTTATTTTTAAACTTTATGAAAAAAAAAAAAGATTTTATTTTTTATCTTTGAAGGCCAACAATGTTGTATTTCAAAATCTAATATGCTATAACACAAGCCTTCTTTGTCTCATTTTTTTCTATGTACAAGAGCAAATTCCTCTTAGAGATGAAAGTCTGGTAGGAAAGGGTGAGAACCCGTGTCAGGTTATACTGCTATCTGGGACTTGCTCTAATGGTTTAACCAGACAGTAAGTGTAGGGAAATCTGCAACATGGACAAAGACAACATTAATATGCCGACAGGGGTTTTGGCCTTCCCCTACTCTACTAAAAAAAATCTGTTGCCATTCTCACTTCATGTCTGGTAAACCAAAGTCAGAAGAACATGAAATAAAAATGGACGGGGTTCCATACCTTCCATGCTCTATTCAAATAAGCAAGTTGGTTGCTCACTGATACATTTTTGTAAAACCTAACCCTGAAATTCTTTCCTAGTTCCAGTATTTCTCTATTTGACCTCACTAGAGAAACTTTCCATAATGTTCCATCTCTGGATTGCCCATACAGGAAACAGGTAAATAGTGTTTGGTTGTCAACAGGACAGGAAGGCATGGGCATCAATAAAAATCACTGTCAGTATTTCAGTTCTTCACTAAAACCTTCTGTTTTTTATATGCCCAGTTGGAGAGATTTCCCATCAATCCCTGTTCTGATAGAAAGTTTGCCATCAATTCCTATTGCTGCAGAAATTAAAGCGAAATTTTCCCACTAATGACAATAATGACATTTCCTAATATTGGCAATAAAAACTTGAAAGAAGCTCAAATTATTTTCTTTTCTATTAAAAATAAAATTAAATAAAATTATTTTTTCTTAACTTGGGCTTTATAATAAATTGAAATAATGCTAATAAAATGTAAAACAATTACAAACTATAGCTAAATATTAGCCAGTTGTTGTAACAGTTGAATATCAATAGAGGGGCAGAGTTGTTCCTGTTCCTGGTCCTAAACTGGGGCTATAATGTAAATGTAGTTTTTGGCTGGACTGTAGGCAGCTCAGACTGGTTGTACAGTTTATATCTGGCCTTTCCCTAATCTCAATTAGGTTATGCATTTCTCACTGTTGCCAGTAGGTGTCACTGGTACCACTGGCCAGTACAACTAGGTTGAGTTATGAATATTTATTCTTCTCCCGGCCAGCCCAGAAGGAGGTTCCTGGCCACAGGTGCATTCTGGGAGAGGATATTTATTTGGGTGGGGCCATGTGCTCGCTCTCTTACCTCAGGTCCTCCTGGCCTGGGGATGTGCTGCTGAAATGAGCTCTGCAAGTAGGCCCAGAAGCCTGTTTTGGGCCTACTAATCCTGAGGTGGTCCTTAGGCTGTCTTGCCCAGCATGGAAGAAGCCAAGCCAAAAAGAGAAGATCCAGGGGAGGACCCTTGCTGGAGAGAGCCAGGATGAAGGCTGGTCTTACAGAAGGGCCTGGTGACTCGTTTGGAGGATGCACCTATGTCTAAAATGTGCTTACAGTGTTGCCGGGTCAGCTTAAATGTTCTGCCACTGTGAAGCTGGATCTTGGTCTACATTAGAAAGTGTGTTTGCAGTATCACCATTGTTGCCCAAACCTATATATTATGATATTTAATATTTTCCTGATATGATTTGGTAAATGAGAGTTCTTGGACCATAAGTGAAAGCTTTAAAGTGGTTGTAAACCCTTTACAATCACTTTTACCTACAGGTAAGCCTATAATAAGGCTCACCTGTAGGTACCATGAATGACATCGCATGACATGCTGGTGCCACCCAAACACACTGTAGCAGGCAAACAGATGCTCTCAGCCAGCTCCAGACCATGCACAGTAACAAGCTGAGCGTCACAGCCATATTTTTTACTGGTAACCTTTTCCTGTAACTGGCATTTACTGGCAGCAGAAAAGTTCATGTTTTTTACTGGCTGTCAATAAAAATACTGACGGTTGGCATTACTGCTCAGCTTACAATGCAGTCGGTGGGTGGCCGTGCTCGAGAGCAAAGCAGGCTTCATATGCAACTTTGGTGCCTTAGATAGAAAAAGAGCATTTGTGTAATGTATGTTAGCCTAACATTGCAGTTGGTTGCAGGTAGCCACGAGTGTAATTGTTCTTTTAATGTTAGGCTAACATACATTAAACAAATGCTCTTTATATCTAAGTTGCATATAAAAAAGCATACTTTAGACTACAAAAGGAATACAAATGACCTGAGGGATCTGGAGTGAAAGTTAGAAAAAATGAAACCTCAAGGCGAATCTAAAATGAGCTTCCCCTACTTCAGTGGTTCTCAGCCCTATCCTCAAGTACCCCCAACAGGTCATGTTTTGGGAATTTCTCTTAGATAAAATAGCTGTCCAAAGTACCAAGCCATTGGCTCTGATTTAAAGCACCTGTGCAAGATAAAGGAAAACCTGAAAACATGGCCTGTTGGGGGTTCTTGAGGACAGGGTTGAGAACCACTGCCTTACTTGATATGTACAAATCCATGCACAAAGCAGTGAATGCGCAAAACTAAATTCAGCCATAGAGAACTACTATTGCTTAATGCACCTGATGTCTGTAACACAATAACCACTTCAGCCCCGGAAGGATTTCACACTTTAGAACCAGAGCACTTTTTGCGATTCGCCACTTTAACTGACAATTGCGCGGTCGTGCGACGTTGAATCCAAACTAAATTTGCATCCTTTTTTCCCCACAAATAGAGCTTTTTGGTGGTATTTGATCCCCTCATTTCTGATCGCTGCTATAAATAAAAAAAGACAATTTTGCAAAAAAAAAAAACAGTTTTTCTTACTTTTTGCTAAAATACAAATCCAAAAAAAAATGTAGAAAAACATTTTTTTCATCGGTTTTGGCTGAATTATATTCTTCCTCATATTTTTGGTTAAAAAAATTGCAATTGCCGCTTATTGATTGGTTTGCGCAAAAGTTGCCACGTTTACGGATGATGAGAATTCATTTCTGGGGTTTTTGTTTTTTACTAGTAATGGCGGCGATCTGCGATTTTTAGTGATATTGCGGCGGACATGTAAGCCCATTTTGACATTTTTTTGGGAGCTTTGGCATTTATACAGCGATCAGTGCTATAAAAATGCACTGATTACAGTGTAAATGTCATTGGCAGTGAATGGGTTAATCTGGAGGGGTCGCTCTAAGGGTTAAATGTGTTCCCTCACTGTGTTCTAACTGTATTGGTGCTGAGCTGGCAGGGGGAGGAGAGTGATCATGGCTTCCATATACAGGAAGCCTGTGATCACCGCCCTTCCCCCTCTGTCAGAACGGAGATCCGTGTTTACATACACGGACCTCCGTTCTTTCACTGCGGGGGGGGGGGGGCCATCGCGGGTAGCCGGCTGCGATCGAGTCCACCCCACCCACTCCCTGCGCCCCCGGACACAGTGAGCGTGCTTACAATGCTAGTTATCGCGGCCGCCATCCTGTGACGGCAGTTTGCGATAACGAGCCACCTTGCCGCCGTCATGCTGCAGTGGGCGGTCGGCAAGTGGTTAAAGGAGGACTCTGCACTGCAGCGTTCAGTATTCTGTCCAGGAGTCAGGTGCTTGGGGCTTCACGGCTGTAAGACAAACCGAACACCGGCAGCTGGGGGTAACGTCAGCGGCAAAAGGCTGGAAAACATGGCTGGCTAACACCCACGGCTCTTGCAACTAGGAAGGGGAGAGGGCTTTATCCACCACTTGCTGTGTTTCTCTAGGAGAGGCAGGGCACCGTGCAGCACGCCGGGATGGCGTCATCATCAATTGATGCAGCCATTCTCTGCATCATTGAAGAATTCCAAAAGTCTGCATCGGGTGTGTGATTTTCATCCTGGGACACTGTATTGTCCCAAAACGAGGGTGTCTGGGACAGACCTGCAAAATGCAGGACTGTCCCAGGCAATCCGGGACACGTGGTCACTCTATATCCAATAGGAATGTGCAGGAGGAAGCAAGCAATCTCATTACTATGAAGAAGTGTGCAAGATTTTTACGGGCATGGAATTCAGCTGTATCTGGAGGCTTTTTGCAGCCACTGCAAGTGCATTCAGAGAGCTCCAGGTGTCTGCATTTTATACTAAGGTTTTTTTTATTTATTTTTAGAGACAGAGTTTCCTTATAGAAGATCTATTGCAATATGTAGCGGTACCCCCGAAGGAGCTGCTAATGAAATTTATATTTTCCCGAGCCTCCCACTGAATATTCTTGCAGCCAGTCACTATGGTATTTCCACACAGCCAGGTGCACACACAGTCCTGCTTGTTTCCAATGACCAGTCTAGGGGATGAATTTTCAATGCTTTATTTGTTTAACTTGGATAGGAGAAGGATAGGTATGAGATACTCCAAGTAACTGAATGTAACTGAGGACAAATTCTCCCTAGGTTCTGTACAGCAGGCAGTCAGTGGCTTCACACAGCAGACTGACTCCAGAGAAACAAGTCCATCTTCAAGCAACAGAGGACATGCCGGACTTTGTTTCTTCAAGACACCAGCCAGTGTCTCCTTTCTAACTCAGTGTAGCAGACTACCAATGCACTTTATGGCAGGCTGACTTTAGCAGAACAGGTCCCTTGTTAAACAGTAAGGACAGAAGCTGGACTCTGTTCTTCAATGCTCTCCAGTGTCTCCTTTCTAGCTGGCACACCCAATAAAGCTGATATGAGGGCAGGGGAAATTCTAGCACACAGTCTCAGGGATTCTCTCACAGATCTGTACTCACACCATGTCCTGGGACAGTGTGTAGCCTGTTCTGCCAACCTCCAAGCGACACTTTGCCACTGCGGTATCAGACCGAATCCAGAGACATCCTCCCTCTGTCAGCTTTTAAAGAACTGTGGGTTGCAGCTTCAGCATCCGGATAGGCCTCGATTAGGCCTAGCAGCCGGAAGCCTCCTGGATAGGCTCTCGGGCCTAGCAGCCAGGAGCTAAACATACACCTCACCCCTCAAGCTTGGGTGGGCTGGGACTCCTAACCTTGAGCCCATGTGCTCCCTTTTATATGAAGGTGTTCACCCACGATGCAGTGGGGTCACCACTCCCCTGCTAGCTGCTCAGAACCACCTCCAAATACACCTGCTGTCACTGGCTGAGGCTTTTCCCCTCTGTCCAATAGGGACCCACACTACTGGACAGGGTAAAAGATCTCCAGACCATATGAAACAGCACCAGAGCACATAGAGCAGACCTTACTTAAATCAGGCTCCCTGATAAGCAGACAGCATGTAAATTTACCTGTCAGCTCTTCTGTTAAGCAGATAGAGCCAAAAACTATATACACTCTCTAGTACCCAAACTAGGAGGGTGCTACAAATACTTAAAGTGCTGTGTAAGGCAACAGTAGCATTGATTTGTTATTAAAAAAAAACTTCCTTTTTAAATCTCATAAACACATTCCAGGTGCATAGAAACAGAATGTGCAAAGTTTTACAAATAGCTTTTCTTTAGGCTCCATTCACCCCTGAGCATATCGATTTACTGGTGTTTATCTGGCTTTTTTTTTACACTTTCTTGCAGATTTTTACAAGCTTTTTAGAAGTGTATTATGTGCATTTTACAACTTTAGGTGTTTTTTTTACCCAATAGAAAGCACTAGAGGGAGGAAACGGAAAGGAAATTAGGGGTGGAAAGCTGCTATTTGAGCAGAAAATGCTTGTAAAAGTCAGGCTTTTCTTTTGAAGTCTATGGGCCCAAAACTGCCAAAAAAAGCCCTATATACTTTTTTGAATTTCTCTTAATCTAAAACAGATTTACCCGCGCCTTGGAATCAACAACAAATCAATTAATATCAAGAGCAGCTGGTATCAATATAACCATAAATTAGTTACATATGATAAACTGAAAATTCCAAAGTATACCGCGCTCATTCAGCAGCCACCAAACCCATAGAGATAAGCAATTCTCTCATATGTGTATTATTCTCTCTGGTATTCACAACAAATCCAGAGGTGGTAATGCTGCATTAATAAATCATGGCGCTTACAAACTTTAATGTCCTTGAACACAAATGATATATATATATATGTGTGAGCTGGATATAACCATATCACATAAAAGTCCTATAAGTGGAGGAGCTTCTTAGTGATCTTTAAGATACGAAATTCCTTCTCCAGAAAGAAGGGGGGGATTCCCGTTCACAAGGTGATTTACATCCAATTTAAGATATACTTTTTTGAGTTTCAGGCATTTTGCTTAAGGCGACAGAATACTTAAGGGGCCATTGAAGAATGGAATTTGGCTTGTTGAGCGTTTTAGAGCTACAAGTTTTAAGCAGAAAATCACTCAGGTGTGAACGGGGCCTAAAGCCTGCCCCCTGTCAGCATAGAGCAGAGTGGGACCCTTGCTCTGTGTGTGGAAGGTATGTCAGCAGAGGTCCAGCATACTCTCCTTGTTGAATCAGGGCTAGAGCTCCCCAAACAGCAAATCCCATGCCTCCTGCTAATTGAAGGGGTCCCATCTGACTCAGCAGGAAGTGTCATCATAGCTCCCAACTGTCCCTGATTTCGAGGGACTGTTTCTGATTTGGGACAAAGCCTCTCTGTCCCTCTTTCCTCCTCATTTGTTCCTCATTTTGGTCTGATCTACAGTGCCTTGAAAAAGTATTCATACCCCTTGACATTTTCCACATTTTGTCATGTTACAGCCAAAAAAGGTAAATGTATTTTATTGGGATTTTATGTGATAGACCAACACAAAGTGGCACATAAAGTGAAGTGGAAGGGAAATGATAAATGTTTTTTTTACAAATAAATATGTGAAAAATGTGGGGTACATTTGTATTCAGCGCCCCTGAGTCAATACTTTGTAGAACCGCCTTTGGCTGCTGACAGCTGGAAGTCTTTTTGGGGATGTCTCTACCAGCTTTGCACATCTAGAGAGGACATTTTTACCCATTCTTCTTTGCAAAATATCTCAAGCTCTTTCAGATTGGATGGAGAGCGTCTGTGAACAGCAATTTTCAAGTCTTGTCACAGATTCTCAATCTCAATTCGATTTAGGTCTGGACTTTGACTGGGCCATTCTAACATATGAATATGCTTTGATCGAAACCATTCCATTGTAGCTCTAACAGTATGTTTAGGGTCGTTGTCCTGCTGGAAGGTGAACCCCCACCCCAGTATTTTGCAGACTCTAACAGGTTTTCTTCTAAGATTGCCCTGTATTTGGCTCCAATCATCTTCCCACCAACTCTGACCAGCTTCCCTGATGAAGAAAAGCATCCCCACAACAAGATGTTGTCACCACCATGTTTCACGGTGGGGATGGTGTGTTCAGGGTGATGTGCAGTTTTAGTTTTCTGCCACTCATAGCATTTTGCGTCTAGATTAAAAAGTTTGATTTTGGTCTCATCTGACCAGAGCACCTTCTTCCACGTGTTTGCTGTGCCCCCCACATGGCTTCTCGCAAACTGCAAACAGGACTTCTTATGGCTTTCTTTCAACGATGGGTTTCTTCTTGCCACTCTTCTATAAAGGCCAGATTCATGGAGTGCACAACTAATAGTTGTCCTGTGGACAGATTTTCCCACCTGAGCTATGGATCTCTGCAGCTCCTCCAGAGTTACCATGGGCCTGCTTCTCTGATGAATGCTCTCCTTGCCCGGCCGGTCAGTTTAGGTAGATGGCCATGTCCTGGTAGGTTTGCAGTTGTGTCATACTCTTTCCATTTTCGGATGATGGATTGAACAGAGCTCCGTGAGACATTCAAGGCTTGGGATATTTTTTTATAACCTAGCCCTGCTTCAAACTTCTCCACAACTTTATCCCTGACCTGTCTGGTGTGTTCCATGACCTTCATGATGCTGATTGTTCACTAAGGTTCTCTAACAAACCCCCGAGGGCTTCACAGAACAGCTGTATTTATACTGAGATTAAATTACACACAGGTGGACTCTATTTACTAATTAGGAGACTTCTGAAGGCAATTGGTTGCACTAGATTTTAGTTAGGGGTATCAGAGTAAAGGGGGCTGAATACAAATGCACTCCACACTTTTCAGATATTTATTTGTAAACAATATTTTAAAGCCATTTATTATTTTCCTTCCACTTCACAATTATGTGCCACTTTGTGTTGGTCTATCACATAAAAATCCCAATAAAATACATTTAAGTTTTTGGTTGTAACATGACAATATGTGGAAAATTTCAAGGGGTATGAATACTTTTTCAATACTTTTTCAAGGCACAATATAGTTGGATATAAAATGCACTACTAATGTAGAAAAAAAGTATTTCCCAGTGCTAAACCTTTCATCCAATTTCTACATTTCTGCATTTGTGAATTACAAAAGCCAGTATAAATGAATAGTAGTAGTAGTAAGAAAAAGCACATGTGGGTTTAACTAATCATTTTTTTTGTAAAATTCTCCTTTAAGGGGGTGAGTTGGAGGAGTGTCCTATGCCAACATACTTTTCCTAATAGTTGTCCCTCATTCCCATCTCAGAAGGTTGGGAGGTATGGTGTCAGACCTCTGCAGAGACACCACTGCTTTCACTATGAGGGCAAGGGTTCCACTCTGCAGCATGCTGCCAAGGGGACTGACTTTTCTACTGAGGCTGTGGCTGCTTTATAATGAACGCAAATGTAAGACTTTGAATGGCTTTTGTTTGATTGCACTTGACATGTATTTAGCTAATTTAAACTATAGGTTCAGTTCTGGTGTTGTGTTTAACGCCTATTTTCCAGTGCATAGAACAGCCTTTCTCAACCTCTTCAACACAGAGGAACCCTTGAAATACCTTTCCGGTCTCAGGGAATCCTTGCTAAAAATGTCTATATCTAACTCATAATATATTAGTCGCAGGGGTAGGCAACCTTGGCCCTCCAGCTGTGGTGAAACTACAAGTCCCATGAGACCTTGCAAAACCCTGACAATCACAGGCATGATTCCTAGATGCAGAGGCATGATGGGATTTGTAGTTTCACCACAGCTGGAGTGCTGAGGTTGCCTACCCTTGTGATGGTCAGTGATAAGAATGCTCCTTTACTTGTGCTCATTGGGAAGAATGGCACCCTTACAGACAGTGTGACAGACCCAACCAGGACAGAGGCTTTTGGAGAGGACTGGGGGCAAGCCTCCTACCCACTGACTATGGCCCTGGCATTTGAGGGAGCTACAAGCATTTAGGAAGATGCCCTGTTATATAATGCAAAAGGACATTATTACATTTAACAGTCAAGGAAACCATGATGGTCTCTGCCAACTTGAAACTCAGTGAACAGATGTATGTAAAAAGAAAGCTGGTAAATGAGACTTGGACAGCACTTGGTCTTCTTGAATACTGTTACCGGATAGTTTGAAATGGGGTGAGATCACCAATTGTTATGTGTTTATTGTTAAGTAGATCTTTCCCATTGTAAATTGTGGAAATTGAGACAGTTTCTGTCTATTGACTAATTTGCCTAACTCTTGGCGGTATCCATGATGGAATTAGCCATGTGTCAGCTCTACCTCATTATCTAAACCAATGTTCCTCAACTCCAGTCCTCAAGGCCCACCAACAGGTCACGTTTTCAGCATTTCCCACAGATGAATCTGCTGTCGTAATTATTAAGACAGTGAAACTGATCAAATCACCTGTGCAAAATAATGGAAATAATGAAAACATGACCTGTTGGTGGGCCTTGAGGATTGGAGTTGAGGAACACTGATCTAAACCATTGCGTGATGTTTTGGGTAAATATTTGGTTTTATTGTTCATGCAGTGACTGACATACTTTTCAAGTGCATAAAAAGCCTGTATTTCTATTCAAAACAGTCATTCCTTTGGATTTTACCTCAACACCTTGTCTTAGGACGATGCTAGGGGTAAAGGCTGGTATTAGCTCTCAGCCTGCTTGGAACACTTTGGAGGGCAGGAGGCACTGTTTGTTGGCAGGAAGCACCTAGTCGGGGTGAAAAGCGGTTCCGTCACAGATAGCTAAAAAGATCAATAGTGTCAATGGAAACTTATCTGAGTAGGTAGAAATTTCTCATTGCTCAAGGAACCCCTAGCAACCTTTGGAGGAACCCTAGGATTCCATGGATCCCTAAATGAGAAACCCTAGCATAGAATATAGCTGGAGTATTGGGAAGAATGAGAAATATAACTGGGAAGATGTAACACCTAGATAACCAGAAAGACAGAAGTATTACTGGGTGATTTGGTGTTCCATCTTCTGGCCCTAACTGGAATACTAGATCTGGTTGGATTGACTTTAGGCACACCTTGTAACTGTTTCCTATTATCTCCAGAATAAGTGATGACTTTATCTGCAGCAGGCTATACTATACCTACCATAACCTCTTACACAGAAAATATGCAGGATGTAACATATTCTTGTGCTGTACGCAGGGTTCCATATTTTCCAGTCAATGCATGGCTGCATGCTGGATGATGACGGCACTGTCTTGGGGTATGAACAGATCGGATATGATGGGAGAGATTTCATGTATCTGGACACACAGAGATGGTTCTGGATCCCGACCATGTATGAAGCTGAGATCACCACACAGAAATGGAACAGCCCAGAAGAGAGTCAAGGAAACAAGAACAAGAACTATCTGGAGAATGAATGTATTGAGACTCTGAAGAAATTCATCCAACTTGGGAGAAATGATCTGAGCACAGGTGACATTGCATTACATACATAACAGATGTCATATCAAAGCATTAACACTAAGGCCTCATGCACACTGGAGGTTTTCATTAACTCCACTAGAAGCCTCCTCCTAGCAACAGCGTTTTAGCCAAAAACACACCTGAAGCTTGTAAAAAATGTATAATGTGTTTACCCCGTCAAGCGTTTGGGTGTTAAAGTGGTAGTAAACTCTGTATTACCACTAGCAAGGCTATAATAAGGCTTACCTGTAGATACTATGAATATTTCCTAAACTTGCACCGTTTAGGAGATATTCAGAGTGCATGCAGCTGATGACATCATCGACGCATGCTCTCTGAAGGTTCGGCTTACAGTTCCGAACCTTCAGAGCTGTGCCAGAAATGGTGGCTCCTGAGCAAAAGCGCCCCCCGACGGGGCTGACCCAGGTATTTAAGGAGACCTGCCCCCTGCCAATCTAGATTGGGCATTGGACAGAGCTCCCCAACATACCCCAGGCAGCTCCAGCTATCTTCCCCAGTAGTGTTGCCACCTTTTCTTCAAGCCAAACCCGAACACATTAGCAGCACACGGCAGTTTTTTTTTTTTGTTTTTTTTTAGTAGCACATTAAATTCATTACCTCTGTACAATGCAAGGCAATTTTTATGTAGTATACATGATGCATATATTTTATTGATTAAAAAACATTTCTAATCATATGGAGTTAATCACAAAAGTCCGCCTTTACATCAGAGTCGACAAAGTTGAGACTCTTGGCTTACAATTGCAGTGAGTAACCCTACAAGGTAGCCACAGTCTGAGCCAGGGGCGGACTGACAACTCATGGGCCCCCTGGGCAATTGGAGATCATGGGTCCCCCAGGTTTAAGATGGCAGCCATCTTTGTGACCCAACATTAATGTGGCAGGCCCAAGTGTAGAGGCACCGAGCTCTGTGACATGCAGAGTGGCAGAAGAGGAGTGTGGAGGGTATGTTGGGTGCAGTATGGACAGGAGAGGATTGCGGAGGGTATGATGGGGACAGTATGTACAGGAGAGCAGTGCGGAGGGTATGATGGGGGCAGTATGTACAGGAGAGGAGTGCGGAGGGTATGATGGGTGCAGTATGTACAGGAGAGCAGTGCGGAGGGAATGATGGGTGCAGTATGTACAGGAGAGGAGTGCGCAGGGTATGATGGGTGCAGTATGTACAGGAGAGGAGTGCGGAGGGTATGATGGGTGCAGTATGTACAGGAGAGGAGTGCGGAGGGTATGATGGCTGCAGTATGTACAGAAGAGGAGTGCGCAGGGTATGATGGGTGCAGTATGTACAGGAGAGGAGTGCGGAGGGTATGATGGGTGCAGTATGTACAGGAGAGGAGGGCAGAGGGTATGATGGGTTCAGTATGTACAGGAGCGGAGTGCGGAGGGTATGATGGGTGCAGTATGTACAGGAGAGGAGTGTGGAGGGTATGATGGGTGCAATATGTACAGGAGAGGAGTGTGGAGGTTATAACAGTGGCAGACAGGGAAGGGGTTTCTTGCAGTGTCTATGGGGTGACCAGGGAGTGATGTTGGGAAGAGAAGGGAAGGAAAGTGACTATGGAATGATGTCCCTCAGCTGGGGGGTAGGAAGCAGCTCTGAGCCTAGGTTCAGACTTGTGTGATGTCAGACATTGCATGTGATTCACACCGTACCACAGGTGCCGATCAGATGCGATGTCTAAGCAATGTGAGTTCAGCCATACAGTTTGTATGGCTGAACTTGCATTGGATTCGCACAGAAAAAGGTGCAGGGACTTTTTTTCCCCGCACTGGAATTGGATCAAATGGATGTTCTCACCTATGCGATCCGATTCCTGTCTGAATCCACAGTTCGCACTGCAATGTAATGCAGATACAATGCATTGTAATGACACCTGCAACGGTTTGCAGAAGGCAGTGTGAACTACCTGAGGGAAGGATGCGACGCAGGAACCGGCGCATCGCACAAGTGTGAACCCGGGCTTAGTGATGTCTGCCAGCTGGATGTATGAAGTGGTCTGGGGATCATGAAAACTGGGGGGAGTAGGGGGCCAAGATATAGTGATGCATATAATTAAAAAGCTACTATAATCATCCACTAATATTTACAACAGTACTACTCAATGAAACCAACTGCCAGCTCCTAGCATTCTGTGTGGCCAGATGATGTGAAGGTGATGTATGACCATTCATATAACCCTGTATTATCCAGGCTCTGAGTTGTAAACTGACCACACACAGGATAAATGAATGGTCATAAATTACTTCACATTATGTGGACTGAGGATGGGGGGTATGTTTGTATAGGCAGTGATTAGAGTTGAGCGAACACCTGGAAGTTCGGGTTCTGCTGGTCCGTCCGAACTTCGGGACAAAGTCCGGGTCCGGGTCCGGACGGAACCCGAACGATCGCACGGGGGCTTCAAGCCTGCCTGGTCGTCTTGGGCTTGAAGGTCCACAAGCGAGTTGAGATTAGTGACGGATATGTTTGTATGGGGGGTAGGAGTCAGGTGTATTACACTTCATTAAATACTGGTAAGTAAATAGGACACACACCAGTCAAATGTTGAGTCTCGGACCTATTATGTCCCAATATACTTACCAGTATGTAGTGGAAGTGTAGTAGACCGGTGTGTCTTACGATCCTCGACCGTCAACCAAAGTAACTCATCATGACAACATTTATAATCACCTACTAATATCATCGAAAAATTAATATACGTAGTGAT
>BLSH010419695.1:365670-382781 GCA_018402905.1 Glandirana rugosa
CCTCCTCTCAGAGCCTCCACTCAGTGACTCCTTTCAGTGCCTCCTCAGTGTCTCCCCTCAGTGCCTCCTCTCAGTGCCTCCCCTCAGTGCCTCCCCTCAGTGCCTCCTCTCAGTGACTCCTCTCAGTGACTCCTTTCAGTGCCTCCTCTCAGTGCCTCCTCTCAGTGCCTCCACTCAGTGACTCCTCTCAGTGCCTCCTTTCAGTGCCTCCTTTCAGTGCCTCCTCTCAGTGCCTCCACTCAGTGCCTCCTCTCAGTGACTCCTTTCAGTACCTCCTTTCAGTGCCTCCACTCAGTGCCTCCTCTCAGTGCCTCCTCTCAGTGCCCATCACTTTTTCGAGACGGGGGTACTTAGGACATTTTTTTAGACTTGCAGGGGTACTTCACCGTAAAAGGTTGAGAAACACTGGGCTAGGGTAGTAATGGGTGCAGGCTAGGGTAGTATATAGACAAGCTATAGGGTAGTATATAGCCAGGCTAGGGTAGTATAGGGGCAGGCTAGGGTAGTATATAGACAGGCTAGGGTAGTAATGAGTGCAGGCTATGGTAGTATATAGACAGGCTAGGGTAGTAATGAGTGCAGGCTAGGGTAGTATATAGACAGGCTAGGGCAGTGTAAGTACAGGCTTGGGTAGTATAAGTGCAGACGGAGTGGCCGGAGGGTAGTTGTCATCATGACACACAAAACTGCTGGAAAATAAATCTTGGTGGTCAATTTGCTGGGTAAATACGTTAGAAGAGGAGAGGTGGCCATGGTTCAATTAGCTGCCCCTCTCAAAGTGCTGATTGGGTCCAATGGACCCACTGGGACCCATGATAGGGCCAGCCCTGTTGGTAAATCTAAAGGAGATTGTAGAGAAATTGTACAAAAAGATTGTATAAGGTATGGCCAGCTTTAGATGTATCGGGAAGCCTATTGTACAATGCTTGTCTTGCTTACATTTACTGTTTGTGTAATGTAATTTGACCATCTGTATTCAGATGCTAAAATTTTAAACACTTTTGGTCCTTGTGTATTGTACTTGTATACTTAGTTTCACTTGTATTGTACAACATAAAGTACCCAATTTCTTTTCAAAATGAAACATTCATAAAAAACCTGATAGGAGTTCTTATTCTTCTCTAACCACTTGCTGATCATATCACTTACATGTACAGTGGCAAGACGGCTGTGCTGCGCTGGATCACGTACTAGGTACATGATCCGGCACTTCTGGTTAGGGGGCGTGTGCGCGCGTTGCCAGCAACCCAGCTGTGCTGTGATTAGACACAGCAGTTGCTGATCAGCGGATGCCGGCCAATGCATGACCACCGGGAATCAGGAAAACACACAGGACAGAGCTCTGCCTAATTAAACAAGGCAGAGACCTGTCCTCTCAGAGGGGAACCAATGGATTATCTTTCCCTGCAAAGCAAGGGAATACAATCTATCACTTCACTAAGTAAAAGCACCACACAGTGTACACCAAAACACTGGTTAGGCACACAATTAACCCTTTGATCACCTCAAGCAAGGCAGAGACCTGTCCTCTCAGAGGGGAACCAATGGATTATCTTTCCCTGCAAAGCAGGGAATACAATCTATCACTTCACTAAGTAAAAGCACCACACAGTGTACACCAAAACACTGGTTAGGCACACAATTAACCCTTTGATCACCTCAAGCTGTTTAACCCCTTCCCAGTCAGTGTCATTAGTACAGTGACAGTGCATATTTTTAGCACTGATCACTGTATTAGTGTCACTGGTTCCCACAAAGTGTCAGTTAGTGTCAGAATGTTTGCCGCAATACTGCAGTCTTGCTATAAGTTGCTGTTCACTGCCATTACTAGTAAAAAAAAAAAAAAAAAATTCCAGTATCTATCCCATCGTTTGTAGATGCCCTAACTTTTACATAAACCAATCAATATACGCTTATTGGGATTTTTATTTCACCAAACATATGTAACAGAATAACAGAATGTTTTTTGGATATGTTTTATAGCAGAAAGTAAAAAAGATTGTTTTTTATTTTTTCAAAATTGTTGATTTTTTTTTATAGTGCAAAAATAAACAAATGCAGTGGTGATCAAATACCACCAATAGAAAAGCTCTATTTTGGGGGGGGATAACCTAAATTTCATTTATGGACAGCATTGCACGACCGCACAATTGTAACTTAAAGTAACGCAATGCTGTATTGCAAAAAATGGCCTGGTCATTAAGGTGGGTGAATCTTCCGGAGATCAAGTGGATATTCTATCTATTAGATTTAGAAATGTATAAAATAAAAAATAACATAATTGACTTATTCCCCATGAGGTTCCCTCTGGGTCTTTTCTAAGCAGCTCCGGGTTACAGTGCTAAGAGGCTTCTCAGAATGTTTGTAGACTTTCTACTGTATTTCCAGCTCTGGCACAGATGTACATAGTTGGTATTGGAGTAACAATTACAGTGGAACCTTGGTTTACGAGTAACGCGGTTAACAAGCATTTTGAAAGACGAGCATTTAAAAGAAAAACAAATCTGACTCGGCTTGTGAGCGCTGTCTTGTAAAATGAGCAGAATTAAGCCTCATGTTGCCAGAGGTGCAGGAGTGCCTCGGAGACCCTCAGCAGCCATTGTAAATACTCGGAAATACTCGAAAATACCGAAAGTGCAAACAGTTCCTGAGCATTTCCGAACGTTTCCGGCCCTTTCCGAGGCTCACCAGCACCACCACATCTCTGGACACATACTGTATTGCATACACCAGTCGCCTGCCGATCTCTGGCTACATACAGTACTGCATTGACAAGCAGTGCTGTGGAACGAATTATGTGAGTTTACGTTGTTTCCTATGGGGAAACATGCTTTGATATACGAGTGATTTCGATTACAAGCATTCTTCTGGAATGGATTATGCTCG
This sequence comes from Glandirana rugosa, assembly GCA_018402905.1. NCBI lineage: Eukaryota > Metazoa > Chordata > Amphibia > Anura > Ranidae > Glandirana > Glandirana rugosa. The sequence goes on from BLSH010419695.1 coordinate 368,557, forward strand.
CAATCCAAGGGTCCACTGTACAGCGTTCTCAGCGGTCCCTCATTCGAGAACAAATCTCTCTGTCTCTTGTGCAGCCTCAGTTGTCCCACTCTTTAGTCTGATGTGCACATCACTATAGAATATAAGCAATTTTAGTATCCGAAGTGGTATGCTGGACTAACAGTTTTATTCAACCTCTATATTTGTCATTTTAAAAAGACAATATAAAGGAAAAACAGAGGTCATAAAAGCATTTGTGTGGTTTAGCCAATCATTTTCTTCATATTGGATTTCTCTGGTCAGTGTAACCAGGGCCATGGCAGAAACGCGCCTTCTTGTTTCAGAAAGTTGGGAGGTATGACAGTGAATATCTGTTCAGCCAACACCCACATACATATACATTTCCACACTTGACTGTTTTATTCTGTAACAATAAAAGGGGTTATTTTATGGGTTTCATAGTAGTTTTGCACACTTTTCAAGAGCCTTGATCGTGTGGACTTTACTGCAGGTAAGTAGACTTTGATCTCTCTCTTTACCGCACTTTCAGTAACACTCAATAAGAACATTTCTTTATTGGAATATACAGTATCTTATGTGATAGTTTTGATGTTAGAAAAAGGGATATAGACCTGTTTTTTACTTTTCTCACTGCTGTTATATTGGATGGCGTGTTTTATTTCTATCATATAAAGGCCAATATGTGCACTGGTGACACCACACCATTAGTAGAACCACCCACATGCACAAACATCTTATCTAATGGCCATTGTTCTCTTCATGCACACAGGACTTTAAAAAAACGTCCAAAAAACATCAGTAGCTTATCAGTGTTTTTTTTCAGCTTTTACCAGCGTTATATTACCACTGTTTTTCGCATTCTTTCACGTTTTTAAAGGGCCAATTTCCAATTGATCTAAAACGTCCAAAAATGTTGGGGGATCAACTTTTTGGGCGTTTTTGAGCGTTTGAACGTTTTTACAGCTGAAAAACCTCCAAAAGAACCCTCTGGTCTTGGGTTTTTTTACAGCTCAAAAACGTCACTGCTAAAAACAGTTGATAACAGCCTATGTGTGCATGGACACATAGGATAACATGGAGAGTTTATTGACTGTAGAAAAAAATGTCTGCAGCTAAAAGCAGCTGCTGTAAAACAGTCAGAAAACGTCATGTGTGCATGAGGCCTAAAGCTACAGAATTCCAATTGTTAGCTACATAGTAGCTAAAGTTTCAAAGAGTTCTTGTACAAACTGAACCTTGCTCCTTAAGCTGGCCATAGAGGGGTTTGAAACTCAACTGGTTCAGCAGGAACTTCCCTAGATTTGAACCATGTATAGCCAGGCTGAAGGTACCCAAGTTGATTGATCAATCAACTTGGGTACAAACAGCATGCACGATTTTACATATGATTATTGCTAGCAGCTATCATAGCTGCTAGCAATAATCACTATGTTCTCCCTATGGGGACAGCTTTCCCTGTGTTGACTGTATTGATGGGGAAATCAAACGATTTTCTTTCCTATGGCCAGATTTAGTATAGGTTATTTGCAGCAGGCATTGGGAAAGTCTTACTAAAATGCCAGACCCCTACACCAAGAACATTTTGACTTCCAATGTATATAGGCACAAAACATGCTGATTGATACATTGTTGTTTTAAAAGCTATTATATATGTCTTATTCCTTCATAGCTCTCTTTGACAGAAAATGTCTCCTTGTTTTGGTCTGTAGCCACTTTAAGGGCCGGTTCACACTGGAGCGGCGCGGAGCGCCGCTCCAGGCGATCTTAGGCGGCTTGCGAGGAGACTTCTATCATAGAAGTCAATGCAAGCTGCCTGAGATCGCCCTGAAAATAGTGCAGGGACCATTTTTCTAATGCGGAGCGAAGCGATTCGCTCCTATTAGAATGGTCCCATTTGCACAGCATTGAGGCGAATTGTCAGGCGACTCGAGTTGCCTGACAATTCGCCTAGATGTGAACGGGCCGCGCAGTCGCGCCGCTCCAGTGTGAACCGGCCCTAAGAGTATCTCAGTGCAATATTTGTGAAAGTGGTGGAGGGGTCAGGACTGAAGGTGGACCAAGCCAGCTTCTAAACACTTCTTGGTGCTCTGAACAAATGGACTTTTACTAAGGCTGATTCAGTGGAAGATGGAGTATAATGATGCCTCCTGCTCAAGCACATTCTATTTTAAGAATGCTCCCCCTTTGTGTAATAAAGTCATTTTCAGGCTTCTGAGGAGTTTCATTCTATTCTTTTTGTTTCAGCCCATAAACTGAAGAATGTTTCACTGTTTTACTCATTGCAATTCATATGTCATGTTTTTGTTGCATTTTGTTTTCTTAGGGTACAAAGCAGATAAGGAGCAAAACTCTCATAGTGACAGCTATTCTAATATTGGCCTCATTGTTGGGCTTGTTGTTGCTGCTGTTTTTATTGGTGTTCTTGGACTCATTATTTGGAAGAAATGCTCAGGTGAGTGAGTAATGTCACAGGGTAGACCAGTTAAGATCTTGCGAGCAACTGTATATAATGTGATGATCTATAGCAGCAGCTGCTAGCACTTCTCACAACCCCATATTGATGTGCATCATACCTAAACAAAACATAAAATTAGGTTCTATTGCCCAGTGTAAATTAAAAAAATAATATAGGTGTAATCTATACAAAAAATGATCATAGAATGTATCCAAATCCCTCTCCATGATTAATCACACCAGTGTAACTATGCAACACTGCTGCAGCAACGATGTTACCAATAAACCATATACTGTAAATTAATTACAGACATATAAAAATAATAATACAAATATTTACGCAATATAAGTGCCAGAAAAATTTTGTTGAGGAGTTAAATAAATATTACAGTCTCTGATATAAGATCCAGTGAGGAAAGTATATTTATATTGCCATATGGCTATCCACCAGTGGCCCCTTGTGATTTTCACTCCGTTCTCTTTTAGCCATGTTAAGCGCTCAAACAAACTGCCAGTGCACCAATTCACTCATACTCCCCCTGTGGGTGTCCTCTCACCTGCACAAATGTGACCTCACATCATGACAGTCTCACCATGTACCTACATTAGCTCACAAAAGTGAGTACACCCCTCACATTTTTATAAATATTTTATTCTATCTTTTCATGTGACAACACTGAAGAAATGACACTTTGCTACAATATAAAGTAGTGAGTGTACAGCTTGTATAACAGTGTAAATTTGCTGTCCCCTCAAAATAACTCAACACACTGCCATTCATGTCTAAACCGCTGGCAACTAAATGGAGTATAAGCGGTCCCCTTGTTACAAACATCCGACTTACGAATGACTCCTACTTTCAAATGGAGACAACAGGAAGTGAGAGGAAATCTCCCCCCAGGAAGGGAAATTCACTCCTGTAAGCGTTATTAAGGGAAAAAGGAGTCTCCATTGATGCTTTATCACCAAGCTTTGTTTCCACAACAACCTAAATGTTTCAAAATCCAATTATCATTGGGACAGAATGTGAGGTGAATTCTTCTGAACAAAAACATAGACAGCAAAACAAACATTACAGGGGTGTTACCCCTTCCCTCTGCTATCCAAAAAGCTTAAAAATAGTTTTTTTGGCTGAAGCTACACTTAAAAAAATGTACCTGTTCCCACTTACAAACAAATTCAACTTAAGAACAAACCTACAGTCCTTATCTTGTTTGTAACCCAGGGACCGCCTGTACGCCCCTAAGTGAAAATGTCCAAATTGGGCCCAAAGTGTCAATATTTTGTTTGCCCATTATTTTTCAGCACTGCCTTAACCCTCTTGGGTATGGAGTTCACCAGCGCTTCACAGGTTGCCACTGGAGTCCTCTTCTACTCCTCCATGATGATTTCACTGAGCTGGTGGATGTTAGAGACCTTGCGCTCCTCCACCTTCCATTTGAAGATGCCCCACAGATGCTCAATAGGGTTTAGGTCTGGAGACATGCTTGGTCAGTCCATCACCTTTAACCTCAGATTCTTTAGCAAGGCAGTGGTCATCTTGGTGGTGAGAGTTTGGGGTCGTTATGTTGGAATACTGCCCTGCGGCCCAGTCTCTGAAGGGAGGGGATATGCTCTGCTTCATTATATCACAGTACACTTTGGCATTCATGATTCTCTCAATGAACTGTAGCTTCCCAGTGCTGGCAGCACTCATGCAGCCCCAGACCACCACCATGCTTGACTATAGGCAAGACACACTTCTTTTTGTACTCCTTTGTGTTGGGATCCGTGTCCTCCTATCCCCCCACCCCTTCCCCCATGTTTGCCTCTTTGTACTCCTCACCTGGTTGCCGCCACACACGCTTGGCACCATCTGAACCAAATAAGTTTATTTTGGTCTCATCAGACCACAGGACATGGTTCCAGGAATCCATGTCTTTAGTCTTCTTGTCTTCAGCAAACTGTTTGCAGGCTTTCTTGTGCATCATCTATAGAAGAAGCTTCCTTCTGGGATAATAGACATGCAGACCAATTTGATGCAGTGTGCAGCATAAAGTCTGAGCACTGACAGGCTGACCCCCCATCCCTTCAACCTCTGCAGCAATGCTGGCAGCACTCATACGTCTATTTCCCAAAGACAATCTCTGGATATGATGCCGAGCAACCTTGCTGGTCACAGTTGCCTACCGATAGAAGACATCTGAGGACAAAAGAGAAACCAGGAAATAGTCCATTCTGCTATAAGTAGCGTGTGTTGTTGAGTAGAATGTGAAATCTTTGGCCGTGGAGTAAGGTATATACCAGAGGTCAGTGAGTTTTGAAAGTTATGAAATTGACATTAAGGACATTTGAAATGGGACATTGAGCTGTGGGGTTTACCAGACATAGTGTCCAAAAAGGGATCTAAGGTCAAGTTTGGGTCACTCCCAAGAACAGTCACCTCTTCCTAAAAAGCACTGAGTTTGTGTAGCAAATAAGCTAACATAGATGCTTAGCTGTGGTTGGGTACATACACATTGGCTAAAGTAAATTGTTGGTTGTAAATTTTGCATTAAAGTAAAGTGAATCTACTCTCATCATCAACAAGATCCTGTACATCGGAGACTGGGAGAGAAGAGTGTTGGCTTATTGCCATCCCCTCTAGATTTGTTGGGAGGGTTATGGCTTATATGCCAGGTAAAATAGTATCTAGTAGATATACTAATAGCCTGAAAAGGCCTTAAATTGGGTTTCCTGGAAAAAAAGGATTTGTACCTTTTGTTTGTGCATGTCGTAAAGTACCCGTGATCTCTTTTGGTTAGTGGGGGTATTTAGATCTACTTTAACCAAATCCCAAGGCAACAAACAGATTATTGCAACCACCTTTTCAGCCTTTTGCTTATTTTTTAGGAATTTTGGCTGGTGAAGAGCTTCAGGTAGACTCATATTTACCTATTATGAAGAGAAGTGTATTGACAATTTTTACATCTGTGTAGAAGGAGGCTTTAAAGTGATATTAAAGTCTTGTTGTTTTCTCTATAAAAATAACAAACATGTCATACTTACCTGCCCTGTGCTGTTGGTTTTGCACAGAGCAGCCCAGAGCCTCCTCTTCTTGGCTCCCCCCACTGGTGCTCCTGGCCCCTCCCTCCTGTTGAGCGCCCCCACAACTTGCTGTGGGGACACCCGAGCAGAAGCGCAGCTCTGGGTGCCCATTCAGCCGCAGTTTGGGGCTACCCCCTCGCTCTCCTGATTGGCTTACTGACTTTGATTGACAGCAGTGGGGGCCAATGGCATAGAATGCATTAAGATAAAAAAAAACCTGCCTTTACAGCCACTTTAATTGTAATATCTCTAACAAAGTATACATGTTTCCCTTTCTTTACAGGACACAGAATGAATGAAGAAGTTGGGATAGATACACTCACCCTTCCATTTTCAGAAACATAGGAGGCAAATACAATTTTACTGAAAGATTCCCATCCATCAGTTTTTTGACTTCCCATTTTAGTCTATATAATTAGGAGGTCTTTCTCAAAGCCATCTGTAATACAGACAATAAATCTGCTGAGTCCTGGTTCTAATGCAGCTGGGATGGCCAATGCTGTATTAAAGACCTGAGCTCAAAAAGTAAAGATTTGATGTGATATGGGGACATTTATGAAATGTCAATTGTGCCCAAGCAGTCAGTGGGTCTCAAACATCTGTGCCTACAGAGATTTGAAGTGATGAAGCTACAGTGGTGCTCTGATGACTTGTATGGGACTGTTACCTTTAGAGAACTTCACCTAATTAGATTGTAAGATCCTATACCTGGAGACCTTAAAATAGCTATGTATTACTATAGCCCACAAAAATATAGCTGGCCACTTAGAGCCATACTACCTCATTAATTGTACTTGGTCATTTAGTACTCGCTTACTGTTTGAGATGGTATCCTACATGATATCCTAAGCGTGTGAGTTTGTTACAAGGCTACTCAGTTTCTCTCTATTCTCTATATTCCTATGGTACTGCCTCTATCGAGGAATTAACCCCCGGCCATTGTCTATTAATATATTTGCCTTGGAAAAAATATAATAAGCTCCTGAAGAAGCGTGATATCACAAAACATGTTGAGCTTTCATCCTTAACCTTATCTTGCTCCAGCTCTGCTGAAGAAATTTGTTATACTCACTGGCCCTGGTCCAACGGTCAGAGCTGGATGTGCTAGTTACTGTTTATATGAGTTTGTACTATTTTTTATTGCTTATGAAATTTATGTAAGTTTATTACTAATAAAATGTTTTATTTTAATACTGGTGCCTGTAAAGTCCATAATATCTCTCAAAAGTACATATTCTACCAATATGGCTGCTTCCAGACAGAGACTTATGCCAGCCATAGACGGTTTGAATCTCAGCTGGCTCAGCAGGAACCTGCCAAAATTCAAACCATGTATGGGCAGGCTGAATGTACCCAAGTTGATCGTATTGTCAAATTGTACATGTGATTATTGCTAGCAGCTGTTATAGCTGCAAGCAATAATCATTGTGTTCTCCTGGCGGGGAACCCTTCCACCACAAGGAGAGCACCATAGCTCTGCGGGAGGGATTCTGTTGTCAACACTCTCTGTTTTGATGGGGGGAATCAAGCAAGGTTGCAGGAAAGAAATTTGCTCTGTCTATGGCCGGCCTTAGTGCAGAACAAGGCAATGTTGTAATAATTGGTAGCCAGACACCATGTGATCTAAACTGCCTAGGCTGGGATCTAAGAAACAGTGGATTTCTAAGCCTGGCAAGAAAAAATTCACATGTCGGCAGTAAAAAAGTGCTGACGCATGACAAATACTAGCATTGCAGCTGAAGTGACAGGTTTTTTTATTTAACAACTGCTGGGATATTTATTTTTTTAATTGGGCTTATACTGCAAGGTTTTGCATGTATTTATTTTGATTGTTAATGCCATGATTATTAATAAAGGTACTTTATCTGCCTCAGTCTATTTTATTACAGATCTTACCCATAAACAGCCTTAGCAGCATAGCACCACATAATGTTTTTTTGAGATAAGGAAATTCAACAATTCTTTCGTTTTTCAGCTATTACCACAATAATGATTTCTGTTATTCAACAACCCTGTTCAGTGTTCCTTCTGCCTGATAACTACTGACCAACATGGGTCTACTTATAAACAAATGCATAGCTATTAACCACTTCAATACCGGACATTTTCACCCCCTTCCTGCCCAGGCTAATTTTCATATTTCAGAGCTGTCACACTTTGAATGACAATTGCGTGGTCATACAACATTGTACCCTAACTCAATTTTTAGCATTTTGTTCACATAACTAGAGCTTTCTTTTGGTGGCATCTAATAACAGTTTTTTTTTTCTGAATAAAAAAAAATTTGAAAAAAAGACGCTTCTTCTTCGTTTCTGTTATAAACTTTTGCAGATAAATAATTGTTCTTCATATATTTTAGGCTAGAATGTATTCTGCCGCATTTCTTTGCTGAAAATAACCAAAATCAGTGTATATTATTTAGTCTGTAGGAAATTTATAAAGTCCACAAACTATGGAATAAACGTGATAATCGATCAATCCTGGTGTACTGACCTCAGGCCCAAAAATGTCAGGACAATACAAATACCCCCCAAATGACCCCTTTTTAGAAAGTAGAGACAGTCCAAGGTACTTAGTAAGAGACATGGCGAGTTTTTTGAGGCTGTCATTTTTTGTCATAAGGTTTGGAAAATGAAGAAATGTACTTTTTTTTTTTTTCCAGTGCAGTACAGCGTCATCATATAACAAGTGTGGTGGTGATCATGGACACTGACTGGTGACAGTACGAAAAAAAAAAATCACATTTTTTTTTTATTATCATTATTTTTTTTTTGTTTTACGATTTTTAACACAATTTGACCAGAGCAATATAATAGTAACATTGTACTACTCTGGGGAAGTTATCAGTGTTTTTTTTTTTTTTTTACACGTTATCTTTGCATATAGCTGTGCATTACATGGCTATATGCAAGCATTTTACTGAATGAAATAGATTAATTCAGTTTATTTTGTTGTGATTAGGTATAATTGGTCAGAACTAACCACATGGTACAGATGGACTGTGATTGGCCCAGTCTGTAACATGTGTCACACTGACCAATCACAGCTAGCAACACAATTGTATTTAATGGCGGGCTTGAAATGAAGCCATCCAATGTTTACAACTGTCATGTGATCTGCTGTGATTGGTTACAGGGGTCACAGGGTACCAGCAGCGGCTGGTACAATGATGGAGAATGCGAGTGCCCTAGTGGATACCATCTTGTTACCACATGTATTGACGCTACCGTCATACATCAGAGATACTATGGACTTGCTTACTCATATAGAGGGCCTCAATGTTCCCCCAGGTTCCCTCCTTGTGACATTGGATGTGGAGGCCCTCTACTCCAGCATCCCTCACGAGAAGGGAATCAAGATAGCTCGCCTGTTTCTACGAGAGGTGGATCATAACCTCTGGAAATATGCTGATTTTGCTATTGAACTATTAAGGTTCATCTTGACACACAATTGGTTTTGTTTTTTGGATACCCACTACCTCCAGATACAGGGGGTTGCTATGGGGACCCGCTGTGCGCCCTCATATGCCAACCTGTATCTGGGGGGATGGGAGAGAGAGATACTATCTGACGAAGAACTTGGGCCCTATATGGACCAGGTTCTCGTCTGGTATCGATTTATAGACGACATTTTCATAGTGTGGACGGGAAGTGCGGGAGATCTAAATAGGTTTGTGGATTCACTTAATGTGAACAACTATAACTTAAGATTCACCCTAAATTATGATGCTCGTCTTATTACATTTCTGGATCTTACAATTTTTGTGGACGAGCAACAATGTTTAGCTACGACCCTATTTCGCAAAGAGACGGCAGGAAATACTATACTACATGAAAAAAGTGCACACCCCACGCACCTTAAACACAGTATACCCTATGCCCAATATTTACGAATCCGTCGAAATTGTACGGGATTAGACGACTTTTTATCTCAGGCAGCCTCTCTGCGTGAGAGACTCCTAAATCGGGGCTACAGTAAATCCCTATTAAAACGAGCATTCCATAGGGCCTTAATGCAGGACAGACATAATCTAATCTATAAATCAAATGTCACTTCCCGATCACAAACCACATCTACAGTCAAACTTATAACCAAGTTCTGCTCACAACATGCTCAAATACGTCAATTATTAAATAGACATTGGCACCTTCTCACTGAAGATCCCATTCTCAACAAATATGTAAAAACCCATCCTGAAATTGTATTTCGTAGAAACACATCATTAAAGGATCAATTAACCCATAGTCACCATGATCCCACCCGTCATTTTAGGAACCAAACGAGGGGTATCACCCGTTGTGGCACCTGTGACGTGTGCCCCTGGATATGGGAGGGCACGCGCTACAGGTTGCCGAACGGAGAGACCTTTCGTCCTACTTTTCTGGCCGACTGTAATACTCAAGGACTAGTCTATTTAATGTTCTGCCGATGTGGAGCCTTCTACGTCGGCAAGACAAGACGACAACTCAAACAGAGAATTGGAGACCACATATATTACTCAGGTAATGGGAAAATGATCACCCCTGTTAGCCGACATTTGGATCTTTATCACAGATTCGACACACGGGTGATCCGATTCATAGTACTAGAGACTATACCGGCCAATCCAAGAGGGGGCCCATGGGACAAGCTAATCCTCCAGAAGGAAACTTTCTGGATCGAACGCCTGGAGGCCACAAAACCTCCGGGCCTGAATGAGGTTCTGTCCTACAGACCATTCCTATGACCGCCCCTAGACATACACTGGTTGCTATGGGTGGTGTTTTCCTCCTTTTTTTTTTTTTTTTTTTTTTTTTTTTTTTCCAATCCCAATATATGCGCCTGGCCTATCAGGTACCCCCTTTTTAGAATTTGCTGGCAGAGATAATAATGTCTAGTTAACTGTAAACTACAGATGGACACATTTTCCAGCTTCCTAGTGAATTTGATTTATATATGTATTCACATATGTTCAATGTGGAATGAATGTAAATCTTATGTTGATATATAAACTTTTCCTCTTTTTCCTTTTTTTCTTTTCGTATAAAAGTGTACATGGGATATCAAATGCACTTAGCTATATCGTATTAACATATTCCAGCAGTGTTGATATTTCCTTCCCCCTGGGGTCCAGCCTTCTTCCATCTTTGGGTGGAGATCACTGTGTCCCTCTTATTCCGTCCCTCTGAGCGGACTGGACATCACGCGCCTTTGGGCTGGCATGCGGCTGAAGGCGCCGTAGTTCCCTGCACGGTGGCTGATCTTCATTGATCTGCCCTGTGCCATGGAAACTGCGGCAGGAGAGTTCTCCCACTAGGGGGAGCTCCCCAGCCACTGCGGTGCGTGGACGTGTCTTCCCTTCGGTCCTGGAACGACAAGCGTCTACTTCCCTTGACGCATCCGTCGCCTAGGATACGGGGGGAGGTCCGCACACGCGCAGTGGGTCAGCCGGGTTGATGGCGTCACACGCCGCCGTTTTGGCGGGTTGTGGAGACGCACGCCATCAATTGGGGCCTATGGGTACTCTATATAAGGTAGGAAGGGAATAGCAGACAAATAAGCCATCAGACAGCCCACACAGGACCCTTGAGATACCTGCTTTGACATAGGCATCATTCCATAGGCGACCAAACCTGGTGAGTCATGTAATAGGTGATACACCTTGTGATTCATGTTCTCAATACTTTGTATATGACCTTTGGGGTCATCTAATCTTATGGATATGCTTGTGTGTTTGCACTCTATAGTATGGCATCCCTGGAGTTGGACGTATTCCACTTTGGCCGGGATGGGCGTTAAAATGAAGTGACGGCAGTCTGAAGTCCCATAGAGTTGTTTCCTACAAAATATTTCCCTTACTACAGGTTGCAATACTGACATTATTGTTCTAAGGGAACTAAAACAAAATATATATATATATACATGCCCTGTGGTGTATCTGGTTCTTGGGACATCGTGCCTTACAACACAACACCCTCAGGTAATCACGGATTGTGGTTTTATATTACATACCATTGAGGTCAATGACCTGTGAGTTGTATCAAGTATCACGTTTGTCTTACTTTTACACCTAGACCCCCGTGCTAGCCTGGTGCAGTTCTGTTTGCTGGTGGGGGACGTTGATCGACATGGTGATAGTTTCCACCCATTGAGGGACCCTCCCCCAACTGGGGTAGCAGTTCCCTAGGACACCAGGGGAAGGACCTAACACTGTTGGCATACGAATACATGGTACTTATCATGTGAGTGGTTTCCGCTTTACATGTATTGGTTGCAGCATATTAACAAATGAAAAATAATACTTTTGTAGACATGCTTTTTCTAAACTCTAACATGTATGTTGTCCATTCTATTAGATTGACCTCTACGCTCCAGATGAAGCGCTATGCGCGAAACTAGTTGAGCGAACAAGACATTATCCTTCATTCTATCCACTGGGAGTCCCGTCAATGTAGCCTACTTTACCTGCATATTCATAATACTCTGTATCAAGATCACGGTTGTATATTGATAGACCAGGTTATGATGGGACACCACCCAGAATAGTGGGGATCGATTTCGTGTTGATTCACCGGGGACTCAGCTTCCCAGTTGAAAGACCCCGGATAGTCATACACGAATTGATGCCTAACTGTTTTAGGATTTTCATGAATCCGAGAATTATGCATGCATTTTTTATTGATAATTTCCCCTTTTTTAATGATTAATATGTATTGTGAGCACATGGATGCTATTACTTGTAACAAATAAAGTATACTATATTTTTCTACCTGACATGCCTTTAAAGTCCATTTTCTGAAAAAATCAACTAGATTCTAGGTTTCAATCCAGGATGTGGCATGTTTATTTTTCCACCATCATAGTTCCACCCTATGATGGATTAGTTGCCTAAGAGAAATATATACAAATCTAATGGTACAATGATGGGTTATTGGTTGTGATGACAGAATGGCAGTCTGCCTATGCAAACAAGGCAGACCGCTGTTCTGCCAGACAGGAAGAGAGAGGTCTGTGATTCCTACTAATTAGGAACACAGATCTCTCTCTTTATCTAGTGTCAGCATCCCTCACACAGTAAAGCCTCGTACACACAGGACGACGATCGTACGTACGATCGTCGCAAATCGTATGTTGCGTAATGTAACTTGCATGCTGATTGCACTACATGACCGTACGACCACAGAAAGAACGTTCAGGTGCATGTAATTAGCATCCGGCCGTTCCTGACTTCTGAGCATGCGTGTTTTGCACAATACAACTTGTTGTACCAACTGCTCTGTACACACGATACAACGGTCGTATGAGTGCTTGTTGGTACGACCAAGTTTTCTAGTCTGCTCATACAACTCCCCTTGTATGACCGTCGTATGTTCGGCTGTTCTAATCGCGCATACGAACGATCGATATCGCATACAACGGTCGTTAGTACGACCTGTTGTATACAATCGTTAGTACGACCTGTTGTATACAATCGTTAGTACGACCTGTTGTATACGATCGTTAGTACGACCTGTTGTATACGATCGTTGTCCCGTGTGTACGAGGCTTAAGAAAGCACACATAGGAACACAGTTAACCCTTTGATTGCCCATGATGTTAATCCCTTCCCTGCCAGTGTGACTTGTGGGTTAATTTGCTAAAGCTGGAGAGTGCAAAATCTGGTGCAGCTGTGCATGGTAGCCAATCAGCTTCTAACATCACCTTGTTCAATTAAGCTTTGACAGCAAAAACCTGGAGCTGATTGGTTTCTAAGCAGATCTGCACCAGATTTTGCACTCTCCAGGTTTGGATAAATCAACCCCACAGTGTCCAATTTGTCTGCCGAAATGTTGCAGTTTTGCTAAAAATCGCTGATCCCCACCATTACTAGTAAAAAAAATATATATATTAAAAGTCCATAAATCTATCCACAGTTTGTAGACGTGATAACTTTTGCGCAAACCAATCAATATACACTTATTGGGATTTTCTTTTTACCAAAAATATGTAGCAGAATACATATTGGCCTAAATTGATGAAAAAATTTGATTTTTTTATATTTTTTTAATTGGATGTGTTTTATAGCAGAATGTAAAAAATATTGTTTTGTTTTTTTCAAAATTGTTGCTCTTTTTTTGTTTATAGCGCCAACAATAAAAACCGCAGCGGTGATCAAATACCATCAAAAGAAAGCTCTATGTGTGGGAAAAAAGGACATCAATTTTATTTGGGTACAATGCCGCACAACCGCGCAATTGTCAGTTAAAATAACACAGTACCGTATTGCAACAAAATGGCCTGGTCATTAAGGGGGTAAAACCTTCCGGGGCTGAAGTGGTTAAGCATATTTTCTCTTCTGATTGAATGCTCTTGTATTTTCCCTTAAATATGTAGCATCCAGTACTGCTTATATTTGCCAGTGAAACACACAAACATGTATACTAGTTAATTTTAACTATTTTAACCACTTCAGCCCCGGAAGGATTTGCCCCCTTCCTGACCAGAGCCCTTTTTGCGATTCGGCACTGCGCCGCTTTAACTGAAAATTGCGCGGTCATGCGATGTTGTACCCAAATGAAATTTGCGTCCTTTTTTCCCAACAAATAGAGCTTTCTTTTGGTGGTAATTGATCACCACTGCGTCATTTCTGATCGCCGCTATAAACAAAAGAAGAGCGACAATTTTGCAAAAAAACCCAAATTTCTTACTTTTTGCTAAAATACAAATCCAAAAAAAACAGGGGAAGG
>BLSH010419695.1:382791-402579 GCA_018402905.1 Glandirana rugosa
CAATTGTCAGTTAAAATAACACAGTACCGTATTGCAACAAAATGGCCTGGTCATTAAGGGGGTAAAACCTTCCGGGGCTGAAGTGGTTAAGCATATTTTCTCTTCTGATTGAATGCTCTTGTATTTTCCCTTAAATATGTAGCATCCAGTACTGCTTATATTTGCCAGTGAAACACACAAACATGTATACTAGTTAATTTTAACTATTTTAACCACTTCAGCCCCGGAAGGATTTGCCCCCTTCCTGACCAGAGCCCTTTTTGCGATTCGGCACTGCGCCGCTTTAACTGAAAATTGCGCGGTCATGCGATGTTGTACCCAAATGAAATTTGCGTCCTTTTTTCCCAACAAATAGAGCTTTCTTTTGGTGGTAATTGATCACCACTGCGTCATTTCTGATCGCCGCTATAAACAAAAGAAGAGCGACAATTTTGCAAAAAAACCCAAATTTCTTACTTTTTGCTAAAATACAAATCCAAAAAAAAAAACTGTTTTTTTCATCGGTTTTGGCAGATTTATATTCTTCCTCGTATCTGTGATAAAAAAAAAAATCGCAATTGGCGCTTATTGATTGGTTTGCGCAAAAGTTGCCGCGTTTACAGATGATGAGAATTAATTTCTGGGGTTTTTATTTTTTTTATTTTTTACTTGTAATGGTGGTGATCTGCGATTTTTAGCGGTACTGCGATATTGCAGCTGACATGTCGGAACATTTTGACACTTTTTTGGGACCATTGGCATTTATACAGCGATCAGGGCTATAAAAATGCACTGATTACTGTGTAAATGCCATTGGCAGTGAAGGGGTTAACCTGCAGGGGAGCTCTAAGGGTTAACTGTGTTCCCTGGGCGTGTTCTAACTGTATGGGGGCTGCCCTAGCAGGGGAAGGGAAGTGATCACAGCTTCCATGTAGAGCAGTGGTTCTCAACTCCGGTCCTCGGGACCCCCCAACAGGCCAGGTTTACAGGATAACTGAAATACATCACAGGTGATATCATTTGCTGCTCAGTGATTGCAGTGTTCTAGTCTGCATATCCCCAAGGTAATACTTAAAATCTGGCCTGTTGGTGGGTCCCGAGGACCGGAGTTGAGAACCACTGATGTAGAGGAAGGCTGTGATCACAGCCCTTTCCCCCTCACAGAATGGAGGTTAGGGTTGCCACCTCATCCCTTTAACCACTTCAGCCCTAGAAGGATTTCCAGCTTTAGGACCGGAGCCCTTTTTGCGATGCGGCACTGCGTCGCTTTAACTGAAAATTGCGCAGTCGTGCGACGTTGTACCCAAACTAAATTTGCGTCCTTTTTTTCCCACAAATAGAGCTTTCTTTTGGTGGTATTTGATCACCTCTGCGTCATTTCTGATCGCCGCTATAAACAAAAGAAGAGCGACAATTTTGCAAAAAAACCCAAATTTCTTACTTTTTGCTAGAATACAAATCCAAAAAAAAAATTTTTTTTCACAGTTTTTGGCCGATTTATATTCTTCCTCATATTTGCGATAAAAAAAATCGCAATCGGCGTTTATTGATTGGTTTGCGCAAAAGTGGTCGCGTTTACGGATGATGAGAATTCATTTTGGGGTTTTTGGTTTTTTTTTACTAGTAATGGCGGCGATCTGCGATTTTCAGCGGTACTGCGATATTTCAGCGGACATGTCGGACTATTTTGCTATAAAAATGCACTGATTACTGTGTAAATGCCATTGGCAGTGAAGGGGTTAACCTGCAGGGGGCACTCTAAGGGTTAAGTATGTTCCCTGGGCGTGTTCTAACTGTATGGGGACTGCACTATCTGGGGAAGGGAAGTGGTCACAGCCTCCATGTACAGGAAGGCTGTGATCACAGCCCTTCCCCCTCACACAGAACGGAGGTCCGTGTTTACATACACGGACCTCCATTCCTTCGCTCGAAGCCACCGCACCCGCTCCCTGGCCCTCCCCGAACACAGTGAGCGCGTGGGCGCGCCTCCGGCGGCGCGCGTTATCGCAGCCGCCGTCGTATGAGCGGTTGGCGGTCGGCAAGTGGTTAAACCCGAACACATATGAATTACACAGGTTGTTTTGAGGCTGATTTAATGCATATGAGGCACCAAGTGAGTTTAATTACCACCTTAATCAGCCACAGAACCTGTGTAATTAATATGTGTTCGGGTTTAAAGGGATGAGGTGGCAACTCTAACGGAGGTCCGTGTTTACTTACACAGACCTCCATTATTTCACTCCGGGGGGGCCATCGCGGGTAGCCGGCGGAGATCGAATCCGCCGCACCCACTCCCTGGCCCTCCCCGGACACAGTGAGCGTGCAGGCGCGCCTCCGGCGGCGCACACTCACAGTGCGCGATCTGGCAGCCGCCGTCTTATGACGGCGGCTTGCCTGGGAGAGCCACCTTGTCACCGTCAACCTGCGGTTGACGGTCGGCAAGTGGTTAATTACATTTGAATTGACAAAACTGGAAGACATCCCAAATGAATATTATACTTGCACTGTAAAAGACAATTTAAAAATTGAGAAATAACATTTCACAGATATTAAAACATTTGCAAGGATTTTATTCTGCTCTGCTTAATGCACCAATGTGGTTACTCACTCCTACTGAGCTTGTCTTATGTTTATAGTGCTAATATGTGGGGCGTCTCTATGTATCCCACCCGGGAGGATGGAGATGCTCCTCATTTTGCTTATTATGGGGTGTCAGAATTGTATTTCGATGAGTATAATTTGTGCAAATAATTAGTAGAAATTAATATTCATTTACTTTAACACTCTCTAATAAGCCATAAATGAACATTTAAAAAGTTTATAAAGTCTTTACAGGAAGCCTACGGGCAACCCCTGAAGAAAAGGTTTGTGGCTGCTCTGTGCAAAACCATTACACAGAGCAGCTAAGTATGACTTGTTTGGTATTTTAATTAAAAAGGAAGCTTTAATGTTGCTTTAAGGTTTGAAGCGCAAAGGTCTCCCTAACTCATATGTGACTTATTTTGTAAATAAAACAGTTGAAGCCTCCATGCTCCAGAAATTGTTCCTGCTCATCTGACTGCTCTTGGTCAATGGAGGCCTTCAAGTGGAAGTTTATTCTGCTTATATTTTTCCTTCCCTGGTTCCTCCCCCTTAACAACGTGCTAATGACATTTTAAATAAAACGTGTCCATGTTCATTACACCTTAGTTTGGGGGCAGTGATGTAATCACTGGGCCTCTTTGCTTCTCTCTGCAATGGGGGAAGATCATGGCTGGTGGGAGGGGTCAGCAGGGTGCTTTACAGAGCTATCTGAAAACATCCCAGCATCCTGTCTCAGTAACACTCCCAAAATTCCTCAGCCCTGATGTAAGCAGTGGGCTGGCCCTTGGGAGTTGTGCAAATATCAAAATGTCTTGATGGGCGAGTGTCAATCTGGAGGAGTTGGCATTCCTTGTCAGACAATATTTGCATGAAGACCACCTTATATAATGCCCATATGTGATGTTGAGCCACCATTATTGAAAGAACTGAAATTCAAAGCATGAATGGGATGGGTCAGGGACAGTTCGACTGAAAGGGAAAGGGTTGGATGATACTGGATGTCCTCCAGCCAAGAAGGTGGGCTCTATCTGGCTTGTTGAAGTTTTTTAATGCACATTGTCAGAAACGTATAGTATGCAGTGAAATCAGAGTAAGAAAGCCTCTTGCTACAGTCCAGGTCATGGTCTTCCCGAGAAGCACGCCTGACAACTTGTCTGATGGTCACCTTATGGCTCTTGTGGGTGGCAACTCCTCAGCAGTAAGTTATAGAAAGGGAAGTGTCTGCTCTTCTGTCCACTCCTGGTTAGACATGTGCAGAACGAAAACATTTCTTTAGTTTTGTTTCAATGCATTATTTACATACATTTGTTTAGTTAAATTTGTTTATTTTGTTTCCAGAATTTGTTTTGTTTATTTAAATTTGAATAGATTCAAATTTTCTGAATTCAGTTGAATTGAATTCCATTCTAAATCCATTTGAACTCTATTTCTCTTTCTGTTGGGGTACCCCAAGGCTCTGTCCTTGGGCCCCTCCTATTCTCCCTCTATACCTCTTCCCTGGGCCAGTTGATAACTTCCCATGGCTTCAATTACCACCTCTATGCCGATGACACCCAGATCTATCTCTCAACTCCTCAACTCTGCACCTCAATCTCCTCACGCATCACAAACTTACTGAATGACATATCAGTATGGATGTCACGCCACTTCCTCAAACTCAATCTCTCTAAAACTGAGCTTGTAATATTTCCTCCTCCTCGGCCCCTCCTCATGACTTTACCATTGAGATCAACGGCACAACCATTGGTTCCTCCACACATGCCAGGGTCCTGGGCATAATTGTAGACTCCGACCTTTCTTTCAGCCCCCACATCCAATCACTGGCTAAATCTCAACCTCCGCAAGATCTCATAAATTCGCCCCTTCCTGACTAACAACACTACAAAACAACTTATTCACTCCTTGGTTATTTCCCGCCTTGATTACTGCAACTCCCTCCTCACCGGCCTACTGTTACACAGGCTATCCCCCCTTCAGTCTATCATGAATGCTGCTGCCAGACTTATACACCTTACTAACCGATCCACGTCTGCTGCCCCTCTCTGCCAATCCCTTCACTGGCTTCCCCTACCCCACCGTATAAAATTCAAAATACAAACCACAACATACAAGGCCATCCACCACACTGCCCCCAGCTACATCGCCAATCTCATCCGCAGATATCACCCCCGTCGTCCTCTACGCTCCTCCCAAGACCTCCTTCTCTCTAGCTCCCTTGTTACCTCCTCCCATGCTTGCCTACAGGACTTCTCCAGAGCCTCTCCCATCCTCTGGAACTCCCTGCCCCAGAATGTCCGGTCATCCCCCACCCTGTCTGCCTTTAGGCAATCTTTGAAAACTCACTTATTCAGGGAAGCCTACCCCACCTCCACCTAAGACCCGTGCTTGAGCCAGCCCTATCAGATCATCCCCTGCAGCCATTACCTTTTGTACCACCTCCCCCTCCCTTTAGATTGTAAGCTCCACGAGCAGGGCCCTCCTATTCCTTCTGTCTTGAACTGTATTGTAATTGTACTCTGTCCCTTCTTTATTGTAAAGCGTTGCGCAAACTGTTGCCGCTATATAAATCCTGTATAATAATAATAATAATTTTAAATCAAATTTACTCTATTCAAAATTATAATTTTTTTAATTATAATTATAATATTCTATTCAATTCTATTCTATTTGTTTTTCTATACTATTTTATTCTATTCCTTTATTTTCTATTCTATTCTAATCAAATTCAAATTTATTCTATTTGAAATCCGAATTTAGGAAGATGGTTATATTCTTTCTATTCTATTGTTTTTCTATTCTATACTATTATTTTATTTTCTATATCATTATTTTCTATTCTGTTCTATTATATTTGCTAGTCTATTCAAATGTATTTGATTCAAATTTAGGAAGATGGTTATAGTGTTATATTATTTCTATTCTATTGTCTATATCTATTCTATTCTTTTATTTTCTATTCTATTCTAATCCAGTCTTTTCTATTCTATTTGAATTAACATTTATTCTGTTTGAATTTTGGGAAATGGTTATATTTTTTCTATTTTATTTTATTTTATTCTATTGTTTTTTACATTTTATTATATGCCTTTATTTTTTGTTGAATTTTTTTCTATTCATTTCTATTCTATTAAAATTCAAATGTATTCCATTTGAATACAACCAAAAGGTTATATTCTTTCTATTTTATTCTATTGCTTTTTTTCTATTCTTTTTCCAATTATTTTATCTATGTGCTATTTGAAATCTGAATTTAAGAGGATGGTTATATTCTATTTTATTCTATTCTATTATTTTATTCTATTCTATCCCTTTATTTTCTATTCTACTTTATTCTATTGTGTTCTGTTTTACTCTATTCCATTCTATTCTTTTATTTTCTATTCTATCCCTTTATGTTGTATTCAATTTTTTTTCTATACTTTTATTTTGTATTCTGTTCTGATTTACAACTATTATTTTCTGTTATATTCTTTTCTATTTTATTCCTTTTTTTCTTATTCTATTTTATTCTTTTTGGAAATTCAAATTCAATTTGAAAACAATTCAAATTAGATTAGAATTTTAATTTCATCCAAAAATTCGCTTTGTTGTTTTTTCAGATTCGTTCCTTACTATTGTCATTCAGAATTTCCGATACATCCGAGTTTCCAAATAACAACATTTTTTCCAAATTTTGATTAGGAACAAACTGAATTGCACATGTCTACTCCTGGTCTCCCCCAGCTGACCACATGATAATGTTCACCTTTTCTGCATATCGGGGTCTGTGGAACTCTCAAGGGGAACTCAATAAGGCTGCTGCATCACTTTTCTGGCATTAATCTCTCTTGTAGCAAAACAAGAAAGAAAATAAAAAAAATCCCTTACTGGAGGCCTTGATAGTGGACTTTAATGGTGCCGTACACATCACATACAAAATAATTTATAAAAAGTATATATTTTATTACAGATTATCCTTTTTGAAAGAAAAAGAAAACACATTTACATAAATGGCTAAAAACGTACACAAGGCTAGAATCGGACATCTGTATAGTTTATGGTCATGATGGATATTTATGCACTTTTTGTAAATCCAACATGTTTTGCGGATTACAGATGTATCACCGCTTCCTCAGGAGTCTTTTATACAGAAGGGTGTGCAGAGTTAATTTTGATGCCTGTGTCATACTGTAACAGTAAATAACTAAATACATTAGGTAACAATTATACCTACGCATATATCTCCAATAGGGAGTAATATAACATATTATGGTATTATTTGTTATGCATTGGTGACCCCATAGAAGCCCCCTTACCCATGGTGCAGAAGGAGAAGACCTGGATCGAAAGATGCAAAGGGTAAGGGAAAATGGTATCAAAAGATAGGTTGAAAATAACATCGCAATAGCATCCAAAAAGTCAGGAAACCTAAGGGTATGGGGCAATGCATACATAGGCCTTATAGATGTACAGCATGTATAAATGCATAAACCTGTGTGCAGCAGCATGGCGTGCAGGAGGCAGCATGTGTCTCCACACGTCCATGCATGCGCGCACCCATGTATCTGCTTGACCTACTGCAATTGCAGTGGCTGTATTTAAAAATCCATCACTAGTATATAATCATATATAGTTGTTTAAGTGCATAGGTATAGGTATATGCTAAACATCCCAATAGGTTGCCAAAAAGGGGCAAATGCATATAGTTACCTTATGGAAAGGGAAGCGATAGTATGAAAGCAAACCACTGGGGTAGAACAACTGTGTCTCGTAGAAGCATCAGGGGAGTTCTTTGAATAGGTCTTATTGCAGGACAATCTAAAATAATATTGGCCACAAAGCTAGGAGGTGTTATTAGAGCATAAGCATAACTATTCTAATTTTTTAAGGATAAACAATGTTTAGGATGCTCACCCCTATAGAGTGGTATCGGTGCTCCCTACATGTCTGGGAGATTTCTCCCTTTCCTAAATTTCTGTCTATGCTAGGACGTGGCAGTATTTTCCTGTCTCCTTAGAACCACTCCCTTCCATAATTCTAAATTGTCCAAACTGATGTGTCCACTGTCAAAAGGGGGACTGGCCTTCCCGGACTGTTATAAATACTATTTGGCTTCGCAGCTTGTGACAGCAGCAGGGTGGATGAATCCGGATGGATTTAATCCAGCAACTATGTTGGAGGCTGCGATAGTACAGTCTGTGGAAGCACTTCAGTTGCTTTTATTCCGGGGGCTTAAAGTGCCACATAAATTAACCCCTTCAATGATAACAACTATAAGAGCCTGGAATAGGGGCTTGTCTTTTGGGAAACATCCCGGGCTCGACCTATCTCCGAATGCCCCCTTGTGGGGTAATCCCCAGCTAGCTCACTTAAGGTCAATTCCAGATCCAGGATGGTGGGCTAAATATAAGATTAAAGCGTTAGGACAGGTTTAAGCCAGGGGGTGATAGTCCCATTTAGGGACTGTATGGAGAACTTTAATATGTTAGGAAATCAATTCTTTCGTTATATGCAACTTTCTCACGCCCTACGCAGTCAATTTCCAGAGGGACCCCCAGAGTTAAAGGAGTCCGGCTTAGAGCAGGTATTAAGAACGAGATACAAAAAGGCCTTTAAGGTGTTCGTTTCCCTTCGAGATAAGTTGATTCAATTCAACATAATTAATCGGGCATACTACACACCAGATAGGCCGAACAGAATGAACAGTTCACACTCTCGGTCTTGCTGGAGATGTGGATGTATACCTGGAAACTATCTGCATATATTCTGGCTATGCCCAGCTATAGGGGAGTATTGGGGAGAAATCTTAGAGATAATTGCAGATACTACGTCAGTCACCCTAGATAGGCATATGGAGGTATGTCTCCTGGGCCTAGTGGTAAACATTACAAGAAGTATGGGATAGAAAAGTCTGTTACTATTCTATGCGAGGAAAGCAATAACGTTAAACTGGAAAAAAGCAGCCCCTCCTTCAATAATGTATTGGAAAAAATTAGTGAATAAGAATGTTCTTTTGTATAGAGATACATATTTTAATAGAGGTTGCCCAGGTAAATTTGAGAAGATATGGACTAGCTGGATAAGTGACCCTACAACGGCAACAGAATTAGGGCAAGATGCAGTGTACAGTGATGTAAACAAAGGGACAAGTACTGGGAGCACATAGGTGGTGGAGGCACAGCGTGAGGAGAGATACCTTCCCCCTTAGGGAGAGTTATTGACTAGTTTTTTTGGGGGGGTTTTTTTCTTTTCTTTTTTGTATTCTGGAATCTATGATCAATGGGCTATGATGCTAGGCTTAAGAGCCATATATGATTGTAAACTATGTATGAATTGTATGTATTTTTTATATAATAAACTTTAAAAAAGATTAAAATAAAAAAAAAAAAACCCACATCATAGAAAACTCTCAATAAATATTGAATTACATGCTGTTCATACTCACTTACCATGAGATCCGTTTTCTGTATTCTTCAAAAAACCTGGTTGATCCAGCTGTTCTCTATCCCCTCTTCTGTCCATGTCCCCAACTCAGCTAGGGATTTTGCAGCTGTGTTTGAAACTCTGCACATGCTCAGTTTTCAGTAAGTTTCTATACTGAGAATTTCCTCCTTATCACATCTGAGCAGCCCATGTGACTATAGAGTCACACATGTGGGTTTATACACAGTGGTGAATGACAGCCCACTCCCTCCCTCCCTTCTCCTCAATGCCCACTAACCAGCTAAATATATCCCTTCTACATATGGTTTGGTCCTGTCAATCCCTCTGCTCTTTTTGGGCGGCGGTGCTCACTAATATTAATTGGGTTGCTAATTTAACCCCCGTGTCGGATCCCAAACTGCTGCTGTTAAATGTCTTTGGCACCAAACCCATGGGCCATTACATAGTTGGTAAGGCTAAAAAAATACCTCGGTCCATCCAGTTCAACCTGTGTGTGTGAGTGCTCATTAAGGTACCCATCTAATAGTTTTTTAGGCTGGGTTCACACTAGAACCGCAGCGGCTCACAGCAGGGGTCTGGTGCATCCGGGTTCACAATTTCAGGTCCGATTTCAGCCCGAATTTTGGGCTGAATTTAGACCTGAAAACTGACCTAAAGTCGCACAGCGTTTTTTTGCAAAATGCACCAGAGCCGCTGCAGAGATATGTGAACCTGCTTCAGGTCAAAATCTCCTGCTATTGCACATTGGATGCAGGGAACTATTGATGCTCCCTGCTGAAACCACAGCTTGTGGAAGAGAATTCCACATCCTTACTGCTCTGACAGAACCCTCTACGCATTCTAACTACTTCAGCCCCGGAAGGATTTCACACTTTAGGACCAGAGCACTTTTTGCGATTCAGCACTGCGTCGCTTTAACAAACAATTGCGCGGTCGTGCGACGTTGTACCCAAACTAAATTTGCGTCCTTTTTTTCCCACAAATAGTATGGTATGGTATGGTATTTGATCATCGCTGCATCATTTCTGATTGCAGCTATAAACAAAAGAAGAGCGACAATTTTGCAAAAAATCCCAAATTTCTTACTTTTTGCTAAAATACAAATCAAAAAAAAAATACAAAAAAACATTTTTTTCATCGGTTTTGGCTGATTTATATTGTTCCTCATATTTGTGATAAAAAAAAAATCGCAATTGGCGTTTATTGATTGGTTTGCGCAAACGTTTACGGATGATGAGAATTAATTTCTGGGGTTTTTATTTATTTTTTACTAGTAATGGTGGCGATCTGCGATTTTTAGCGGTACTGCGATATTGGGGCAGACATTCGGACCATTTTGACACTTTTTTGGGACCATTGGCATTTATACAGCGATCAGTGCTATAAAAATGCACTGATTACTGTGTAAATGCCATTGGCAGTGAAGGGATTAACCTGCAGGGGGCACTCTAAGGGTTAACTGTGTTCCCTGGGCGTGTTCTAACTGTGTGTGGGCTGCCCTAGCAGGGGAAGGGAAGTGATCACAGCTTCCATGTAGAGGAAGGCTGTGATCACAGCCCTTCCCCCTCTCACAGAACGGAGGTCCGTGTTTACTTACACGGACCTCCGTTCTTTCAGTGTGGGGGGGCATCGCGGTTAGCCGGTCGAGTCTGCCGCACCCGCTCCCTGGCCCTCCCCGAACACAGTGAGCATGCGGGCGCGCCTCCGGCGGCGCATGTGCACTCACAGTGCGCGATTTCGCAGCCCCCGTTGTATGACGGCGGTTTGCGATATCGAGCCACTTTGTCACCATCAACCTGTGGTTGACGGTCGGCAAGTGGTTAAGGTTAAACTGCTTCTCTTTAATTTTAGTGAATGGCCATGTGTCTTTTTAAATTCCCTTTCACCGAAAAATTTTTTCCCTATGCTAGGACCACCAGTACAGTATTTGTACATCGCTATCATATCCCTTTTCAAGCATCTCCTCTCCAGAGAGAATAAGTTCAATGCTTGTAGTCTTTCCCCATAGCTGAGATGCTCCAGTCCCTTTATTAGCTTTGTTAACCTACTCTGGACCCTCTCCAGTTCCAGTACAGCCCTCCTGAGGACTGGTGCTCAGAACTGGACGGCATACTCAAGATGCGGCCAGACCAGAGTCTTATAGAGTGGAAGAATTATTGTTCTATCTCTGGAGTTAATGCCCTTTTTAACGCATGCCAATATTCTGTTGGCTTTGCTTGCAACAGCTTGGCATTTCATGCCATTGCTGAGCCTGTCTACTACTAGGACCCCCAGGTCCTTTTCCATCCAAGATTCCCCCAGAGGTTCTCCCCTAGCCAGCAATTTGCATTTGTATTTTTAGCACCCAAGTGCATTACTTTACATTTTTCAACATTAAATCTCATTTGCCATGTAGTCGCCCACTCCATTATTTTATTTAGGTCTTCTTGTAAGGTTTCCACGTCCTGTGCAAAAGTTATTGCCCTGCCTAGCTTTGTATCATCCGCAAATACGGAGATTGAGGTGTTTATCCCATCCTCTATATTGTTTATGAATAAATTAAACAGGGTTGGTCCATTATGCCAAATTGTTTATTTGTTATGCCACATTTTATGCTCAGAGGGAAACATTTATCAATTGGAAAGATAGTACTCCACTGTTGGTTTCCACCTGGCGCACAGTGTTGAATTCGGTTCTTCCACTATACACTGTAAGCTCACTTATACAACAGGAACTGCCCAAGAAAGTTTGACAAAATGTGGTCAGACTTGGTAGACGCTTGTGGCTCTATGGGAGATGTTGACTCTCCTAGACGGGATGATGAGTACAGCGACAGTGCATATTTTTAGCACTGATCAAAGTATTAATGTGACTGAAAGGAGAGAAACTAAGTGGGACTTTGAGTGAGGTCATGTGGGCTAATGACCTCCATCCCTTGTATACTAAACCAAAGAGGGAAGGGGAGAGGGCGGGACTTTGAATAAAGCACACAGGTTATTAGAACAGATATTTTTATTAGAATAAATATTGTTATGATATAATTCATCAATATTAATATAAAAAGGACATAATAATCAATTCATATACATGTATTCATACAAGATTTCGGACACTGAGCCTCAACATATCAAGTAGTACATATGAAATTGTGACCAGTCCATAATTTATATGTTATACATAGAATATTGGCACGGCATATATAGCGCTCTACGCGTTTCGTGGAGATTTTAACCCACTTATCAGGAGCATATGCGTGACTGGCAACCGTAATGCATAAAAAGAATGTATATTAGCACCAAAAGATCAATTGGAAAGCTGGCAGGTAGGATTGGAGAATGTTATAAACCAACATACCTACAAACCGGGCCTCGCTGCTAAATGCGATACACAGACCCGATAGATCCCCAATAGGGGTATCCCTCCCAGGAGCTGAGATATGGGGCACCACACAGGCCATAACCGAGACCACCTCCATGGAAGAACCATATCCGAGAAGTGCCCATAACTAGCAGTGAGTGGATGAGCTGCCCTAGAAAAGGGAGCCTATATAGGAAAAAGTAGTGAGTAAGTGAAAGCAATGCCCAGAGTGATATTGCATAAAGGCTGGCGTGTAGGATAGGATATACCATACCTGCATAGGTAGTGAGAGGCTGGTAAAGGGTGATGGTGAAGAGGACATGCGAAAAGAAGACAAAGCGCTATAGTATAAGATGGAGGTGACTCTTATAGGGTCCGGTAACCACACCCCCCCATCAACGTCACGCCGGCGGGAGGGAAGTGGGAGGGAGGTGCCAGCAACCACGGAGGGACCCCCCGCTGGCTCCGACTAGCCCAACCCCCCCACAACACACATGCCGCTTGATGACAAACAAGCCGGAAGTGCAGTACCTCGTGCTGAGCCACACACACATCAGGTGCGGGAGGTGTGACGTGGACGCCAAGGACGACCCGTCCACCCATCCCAAAGGGGAAAGGGGGAGGACCCGTCAACTCAGCGTCCCAGCTCCCTGGGGGGACCGGAGCCCGAGCCAGGCTCCCAACACCGGGCCGCGCGGCACACCCAGCGCGTGCCACAAGGAAGGCACTAATA
This sequence comes from Glandirana rugosa, assembly GCA_018402905.1. NCBI lineage: Eukaryota > Metazoa > Chordata > Amphibia > Anura > Ranidae > Glandirana > Glandirana rugosa. The sequence continues at coordinate 395,846 of BLSH010419695.1, forward strand.
AATCACATAGGGACAAGAAAAGTAGGCCCTATGGTCGATGTTAGAGTACAGAGTCAAACTAGTTAAATATTTGAAAAACATGGTAATAAACCCGTATTTAGGCAGTAGGACACAATGCAATAAAAATAACTAAATGATAATGATGTATTATAAATATAAGAACCTGTGTGCTTCCATCCCTTTGTGTGTATGAAAGGAGAGAAACTAAGTGGGACTTTGAGTGAGGTCATGTGGGCTAATGACCTCCATCCCTTGTGTACTAAACCAAAGAGGGAAGGGGAGAGGGCGGGACTTTGAATGAAGCACACAGGTTATTAGAACAGATATTTTTATTAAAATAAATATTGTTATATTTTTATATTAATACTGATGAATTATATCATAACAATATTTATTCTAATAAAAATATCTGTGTGCTTCATTCAAAGTCCCGCCCTCTCCCCTTCCCTATTAATGTGACTGGTTCCCACAAAGTGTCCATTATTGCCAGAATGTCCGCCGCAATACCGCAGTCCCGCTATAAGTTGGTGATCACCGCCATTACTAGTAAAAAAATAAATTCCAGTATGTATCCCATCGTTTGTAGATGCCATAACTTTTGCATAAACCAATCAATATAAGCTTATTGGGATTTTTTTTCACCAAAAATATGTAACAGAATACATATAGGCCTTAATTTATGAAGAAATGTGATTTTTTTTTTTTACAAGTTTTTTTGGATATGTTTTATAGCAGAAAGTAAAAAAGATTGTTATTTTTTTCAAAATTGTTGATTTTTTTATAGTGCTAATCAAATACCACCAATGGAAAGCTTTATTTTGGGGGAAATAATATGACCTAAATTTCATTTATGGACAGCATTTCACGACCGCACAATTGTCACTTAAAGTAACGCAGAGCTGTATCGCAAAAAATGGCCTGGTCATTAAGGTGAGTGAATCTTCTGGAGGTCAAGTGGATATTCTATCCATTAGATTTAGAAACGTATAAAATAAGTAATAACATAATTGACTTATTCCCCATGAGGTTTCTCTTTGGGCCTTTTCTAAGCAGCTCCAGGTTACAGTGCTAAGAGCCTTCTCAGAATGTTTGTAGACTTTCCAGCGCAGGCACAAATGTACATAGTTGGTATTGGAGTAACAATTACAGTGGACCTTGGTTTAAGAGTAACGCGGTTAACAAGCATTTTAAAAGACGAGCATTTTTTTTTTTAAATTCTGACTCGGCTTGTGAGCACTGTCTCGCAAAACAAGCAGAATTAAACCTCTGTGCATGCAATACCGCATGTGGACAGAGGTGCAGGGGCGCTGGTGAGCCTCGGAGACCCTCAGCAGCCATCGGAAATACAGAAAATGTAAACAGTTTCCGAGCATTTCCGAACGTTTCCGGCCGTTTCCGAGGCTCACCAGTGCCACCACATCTCTGGCCACATACGGTATTGAATACACCAGTCACCCCCAGACCTCTGCCCACATACAGTGCTGCAGTGACAAGCAGTGCTGTGGAATGAATGTGAGTTTCCATTGTTTCCTATGGGGAAACTTGCTCTGATATACAAGTGATTTGGATTACAAGCATTCTGCTGAAAACGGATTATGCTCCTAATCCAAGGTTCCACTGTACATAGTTCTCAGCAGGCCCCGATTCAAGACTAAGGTGTCCTTTTATAAAACTGTGATCAGCGGTGATCCCAAGGATCACCGCTGATCACAACTCATTCTCGGTTTCTAAAGCAGAGATAATGGGGAGAGAAGCTGTTCTCCACCGATTATCTCTGCACATCTCCAACTGTCATTCACTGACACAGGAACGGCCAGTTTATAAAGCGGTGATCTCCGCAATTCACTGGCGATCTCGGTCAGAATTCACCCTCCCCAATTCGCCAGCTCAGAGGTGGAGAATTGGGGGGGGTGAAGAGGGAATCCCAGGAAGGAGGAAGATTAGAGACTTCCCCCTGCCTCGTTCAGACCCCCCAACACATCAGCCATGTCCCCCTGCCCTGTAAATGTGTATATATGTACATACATGTATATGATGTATGTGTGTATATACATGTACATATAATGTATGTGTATATATATGTATATATAAGGTGTGTATGTGCTTATATATACATATATAGTGTAGGGGGGCTAAAAATTTTATTTACTATTTGGGCGGGCTCCTTGGAGAATGTCCGTTACTGAGCAGTGATAATTTATCACTGCTTAATAAACGGACATCTCTGAGTTTCTGTGAATTTTGGTGCCGTAATCTCGTAATGTCTCACGAGATTGGGGCGTTCTCCACAGTTTAAAGCGTTTGTAGATCACTTCACTTCACAAACTGTGAAGGGATCTACACGGCTTACTAAACAGGCACACAGAGGAGAACTGTGCAGTGGATTTTTTACACTGCTTTATAAACGGACACCTAAATCTCTGTGCAGCCTCAGTTGTCCCACTCTTTAGTCTGATGTGTACATCACTATAGCATATTTACAATTTTCGTATCCAAAGTGGTATTCTACACTAACATTTTTATTTAACCTCTATACAGTTTTTGTCATTTTAAAAAGACAATATAAAGGAAAAACAGAGGTCATAAAAGCATTTGTGTGGTTTAGCCAATCATTTTCTTCATACTGGATTTCTGTGGTCCATGTAACCAGGGCCATGGCAGAAACGTGCCTTCATATTGTGTTCTACAAGATGTCCCTCTTTATTGTTTCAGAGAGATGGGAGTTATGACATTGTATATCTGTTCAGCCAACACCCACATACATATACATTTCCACACTTTATTGTTTTATTCTGTAACAATAAAAGGGGCTAGTTTATGGGTTTCATAGTAGTTTTGCACACTTTTCAAGAGCCTTGATAGTGTGGACTTTACTGCAGGTGATTAGACTTTGATCTCTCTTGTAACCGCAGTTTCAGTAACACCCAATAAGGACATTTCTTTATTTTATTTATCATGTTTTATTTCTATCATATAAAGGCCAATATATGCATTGGTGACTCCTCCTTAGTAGAACCACCCACATGCACAACCATTTTATATAATGGCCATTGTTCTATTGTTAACTATAAAGCTACAGCAATCCAATTGTTAGCTAGATAGTAGCTAAAGTTTCAAATAGTTCTTGTACAAACTGAACCTTGCTCCTTAAGCTGGCCATAGAGGGGTTTAAATCTCAGCTGGTTCAGCAGGAACTGCCCTAGATTTGAACCATGTATAGCCAGGCTGAAGGTACCTAAGTTGATCGATCAATCAACTTGGGTACAAACAGCCTGCACGATTTTACATATGATTATTGCTAGCAGCTATCATAGCTGCTAGCAATAATCACTGTGTTCTCCCTATGGGGATGACTTTCCCCATCGCCCCTCCCACTGGAAGAACACAATGGCTCCGCGGGAAGGATTCCCCCATCAACACTGACTGTGACGATTTTCTTTCCTATGGCCAGATTTAGTATAGGTTATTTGCAGCAGGCATTGGGAAAGTCTTAGTAAAATGCCAGACCCCTGCACCAAGTATCCTTTTTTGACTTTCAATGTATATAGGCACAAACATTGCTGATTGATACATTGTTGTTTTAAAAGCTATTATATATGTCTTATTCCTTCATGGCTCTCTTTGACAGAAAATATGTCTCCTTCCTTGTTTTGGTCTGTAGCCACTTTAAGAGTATCTCAGTGCACTATTTGTGAAAGTGGTGGAGGGGTCAGGACTGAAGGTGGACCAGGCCAGCTTCTAAACACTTCTTGGTGCTCTGAACAAATGGACTTTTACTAAGGCTGATTCAGTGGAAGATGGAGTATAATGATGCCTCCTGCGCAAGCACATTCTATTTTAAGAATGCTCCCCCTTTGTGTAATAAAGTAATTTTCAGGCTTCTGAAGAGTTTCATTCTATTCTTTTTGTTTCAACCCATAAACTGAAGAATGTTTCACTCTTTTTTTTCCTAAAAAATGCAAAAACCTCTCAGGTGCTCTTTGCAATTCATATGTCATGTTTTTGTTGCATTTCCCTAGGGTACAAAGCACATAAGGATCAAAACTCTCACGGTGACAGCTATCCTAACATTGGCCTCATTGTTGCTGCTGTTTTTATTGGCGTTCTTAGACTCATTCTTTGGAAGAAATGCCCACGTGAGTGAATAATGTCACAGGGTACACCAGTTAAAATCTTGCAAGCAACTGTATATAATGTGATGATCTATAGCAGCAGCTGCTTGCACTTCTCACAACCCCATATTGATGTGCATCATACCTAAACAAAACATAAAATAAGTCATTGGTTCTATTGCCCAATGTGAGTTAACAAATTAATATAGGTCTAATCTCTACAAAAAATGATCATAAAACGAATCCAAATCCCTCTCTCCATGATTAATTACACCAGTGTAACTATGCAACACTGCTGCAGCAACAATGTTAACAATAAACCATATACAGTAGTGCTCATAAGTTTACATACCCAGGCAGAATTTATGATTTCTTGGCCACTTTTCAGAGAATATGAATGATAACACAAAAACATTTCTTTCACTCACGGTTAGAGTTGACAGACTTTGGGGTGTCAGTGTCCCGAACCCAGACATTTGAGAAAAAGTCCAGGTTCGGGATCGGTATTCGGGTATTTTTTGTGCCTTTTCAATAGCTGCAGGGCAGCCAATCAACAAGCGTTTCACTTGTTTGCCCATAGAAGCCATCAAAGCCATGCCTACTAATGGCATAGCTGTGATTGGCTAGTGCACCATGTGACCCAGCCTCTATATGAGCTGGAGTCGCGTAGTGCTGCTTGTCACATCGTCTTGTACTGGAGTAGGGAGAGGATGCTGCCGCTGCTGTGAATAAAAGATTAGCGTTCTAATATCATCTCATCCTGCATTAGAGACAGGTTCCTGGCGGTGCTGTGAGGGGAAAGATTAGCGTTCTAAAACCATCTGATACTGGAGTAGGTACAGTTTCCTGGTGCTGTGAGGGAAAGATTAGTATTCTAATATCATCTCATCCTGCATTAGAGATGGGTTCCTGGCGGTGCTGTGAGGGGAAAGATTAGCGTTGTAAACCATCTGATACTGGAGTAGGTACAGTTTCCTGGTGCTGTGAGGGACAGATTAGTGTTCTAAAATCATCTCATACTGGTATAGGAAGAGGTTCCTGTTGCGAGGGACAGATTAGTGTTCTAAAATCATATCATACTGGTATAGGGAGAGGTTCCTGCTGATGCTGTGAGGGACAGATTAGTGTTCTAAAATCATCTCATACTGGTATAGGGAGAGGTTTCTGCTGCTGCTGCTGCTGCTGCTGCTGTGAGGGACAGATTGGTGTTCTAAAATCATATCATACTGCTATAGGGAGAGGTTCCTGCTGCTGGTGTGAGGGACAGATTAATGTTCTAAAATCATCTCATACTTGTATAGGGAGAGGTTCCTGCTGCTGCTGTGAGGGACAGATTAGTGTTCTAAAATCATCTCATACTGGTATAGGGAGAGGTTCCTGCTGCTTGTGTGAGGGACAGATTTGTGTTCTAAAATCATCTCATACTGCTATAGGGAGAGGTTCCTGCTGCTGTTGTGAGGGACAGATTAGTGTTCTAAAATCATCTGATACTGCTATAGGGAGAGGTTCCTGCTGCTGGTGTGAGGGACAGATTAATGTTCCTAAATCATCTCATACTTGTATAAGGAGAGGTGCCTGCTGCTGGTGTGAGGGACAGATTAGTGTTCAAAAATCATATCATACTGGTATAGGGAGAGGTTCCTGCTGCTGCTGTGAGGGACAGATTAATGTTCTAAAATCATCTCATACTGGTATAGGGAGAAGTTCCTGCTGCTGGTGTGAGGGACTGATTAGTGTTCTAAAATCATCTCATACTGGTATAGGTAGAGGTTCCTGCTGCTGCTGTGAGGGGCAGATTAATGTTCCTAAATCATCTCATACTGGTATAGGAAGAGGTTCCTGCTGCTGCTGTGAGGGGCAGATTAATGTTCTAAAATCATCTCATACTGGTATAGGGAGAGGTTCCTGCTGCTGCTGTGAGGGACAGATTAGTGTTCTAAAATCATCTCATACTGGTATAGGGAGAGGTTCCTGCTGCTTGTGTGAGGGACAGATTCGTGTTCTAAAATCATCTCATACTGCTATAGGGAGAGGTTCCTGCTGCTGTTGTGAGGGACAGATTAGTGTTCTAAAATCATCTGATACTGCTATAGGGAGAGGTTCCTGCTGTTGCTGTGAGGGACAGATTAATGTTTTAAAATCATCTCATACTGGTATAGGGAGAGGTTTCTGCTGCTGCTGCTGCTGCTGTGAGGGACAGATTGGTGTTCTAAAATCATATCATACTGGTATAGGGAGAGGTTCCTGCTGCTTGTGTGAGGGACATATTAGTGTTCTAAAATCCGTCCTTGGAGAGGGATATGGTCATACTCTACTAAAATCTTGTGATTAGACAGGGAGTGTCGTCGTCGTCCTTGGAGAGGGATATGGTCATACTCTACTAAAATCTTGTAATTAGACAGGGAGTGTCGTTGTCGTCCTTGGAGAGGGATATGTTCATACTTTACTAAAATCTTGTAATTAGACAGGGAGTGTGGTCGTCGTCCTTGGAGAGGGATATCGTCGTACTCTACTAAAATCTTGTGATTATACAGGGAGTGTGTTCGTCGTCCTTGGAGAGGGATATGGTCATACTATACTAAAATCTTGTGGTTAGACAGGGAGTGTCGTCGTCGTCGTCGT
>BLSH010419695.1:402589-414357 GCA_018402905.1 Glandirana rugosa
TTGGAGAGGGATATGGTCATACTCTACTAAAATTTTGTAATTAGACAGGGAGTGTCGTTGTCGTCCTTGGAGAGGGATATCGTCATAGTCTACTAAAATCTTGTGATTAGACAGGGAGTGTTGTCGTCGTCCTTGGAGAGGGATATCGTCATACTCTACTAAAATCTTGTGCTTAGACAGGGAGTGTGTTCGTCGTCCTTGGAGAGGGATATGGTCATACTCTAAGGTTCCTGCTGCTGTTGTGAGGGACAGATTAGTGTTCTAAAATCATCTGATACTGCTATAGGGAGAGGTTCCTGCTGTTGCTGTGAGGGACAGATTAATGTTTTAAAATCATCTCATACTGGTATAGGGAGAGGTTTCTGCTGCTGCTGCTGCTGTGAGGGACAGATTGGTGTTCTAAAATCATATCATACTGGTATAGGGAGAGGTTCCTGCTGCTTGTGTGAGGGACATATTAGTGTTCTAAAATCATCTCATGCTGCTATAGGGAGAGGTTCCTGCTGCTGGTGTGAGGGACAGATTAATGTTCTAAAATCATTTCATACTTGTATAGGGAGAGGTTCCTGCTGTTGCTGTGAGGGACAGATTAATGTTCTAAAATCATCTCATACTGGTATAGGGAGAGGTTCCTGCTGCTGCTGTGAGGGACAGATTAGTGTTCTAAAATCATCTCATACTGGTATAGGGAGAGGTTCCTGCTGCTTGTGTGAGGGACAGATTCGTGTTCTAAAATCATCTCATACTGCTATAGGGAGAGGTTCCTGCTGCTGTTGTGAGGGACAGATTCGTGTTCTAAAATCATCTGATACTGCTATAGGGAGAGGTTCCTGCTGCTGGTGTGAGGGACAGATTAGTGTTCTAAAATCATCTCATACTGGTATAGGGAGAGGTTCCTGCTGCTGCTGTGAGGGACAGATCAGTGTTCTAAAATCATCTCATACTGGTATACGGAGAGATTCCTGCTGCTGCTGTGAGGGACAGATTACTGTTCCTAAATCATCTCATACTTGTATAAGGAGAGGTTCCTGCTGCTGGTGTGAGGGACAGATTAGTGTTCTAAAATCATATCATACTGGTATAGGGAGAGGTTCCTGCTGCTGGTGTGAGGGACAGATTAATGTTCTAAAATCATCTCATACTGCTATAAGGAGAGGTTCCGGCTGCTGGTGTGAGGGACAGATTAGTGTTCCTAAATCATCTCATACTGCTATAAGGAGAGGTTCCGGCTGCTGGTGTGAGGGACAGATGAATGTTCCTAAATCATCTCATACTGGTATAGGAAGAGGTTCCTGCTGCTGCTGTGAGGGGCAGATTAATGTTCTAAAATCATCTCATACTGGTATAGGGAGAGGTTCCTGCTGCTGGTGTAAGGGACAGATTAGTGTTCTAAAATCATCTCATACTGGTATAGGGAGAGGTTCCTGCTGCTGGTGTGAGGGACAGATTAGTGTTCTAAAATCATATCATACTGGTATAGGGAGAGGTTCCTGCTGCTGCTGTGAGGGACAGATTAATGTTCTAAAATCATCTCATACTGCTATAAGGAGAGGTTCCGGCTGCTGGTGTGAGGGACAGATTAGTGTTCTAAAATCATATCATACTGGTATAGGGAGAGGTTCCTGCTGCTGGTGTGAGGAACAGATTAGTGTTCTAAAATCACCTCATACTGGTATAGGGAGAGGTTCCTGCTGCTGATGTGAGGAACAGATTAGTGTTCTAAAATCATCTCATACTGCTATAGGGAGAGGTTCCTGCTGCTGGTGTGAGGGACAGATTAGTGTTCTAAAATCATCTCATACTGCTATAGGGAGAGGTTCCTTCCTGGGGCTGGTGTGAGGGATAGATAAGCGTTCTAAAATCATCTCATACTGCTATAGGGAGAGGTTCCTGCTGCTGGTGTGAGGGACAGATTAATGTTCTAAAATCGTCTCATACAGGTGTAGGGAGAGGCTCCTGCTGCTGGTATGAGCGGTGCATCAAAAATAAAAAGTGTGTCTACGTTGCTGTTTTTAAAAAAATAATAATGATAATTTATTATTCTTTTTTTTAGTATTAATAAATAGTGCTACATAGTACATTTGCACCTTGCTGTGCATTTCTTGCGCAAAAATAAAAAGTGCGTCTACATTGCTGGTTTAAAAAAAAAAAAATTGAAATACTACATTTGCGGCCAGCAGTGCATTTCTTGCACAAAAATAAAAAATGCATCTACATTGCTGGTTTAAAAAAAAAAAAGAATAATAATTTATTATTCTTTTTTTATTATTAATAAATAGTGCTACATAGTACATTTGCGTCCAGAATGAGGAGAGCGTCAAATAAGGGATGTGGTCGTGGTGCTGCTGGTGTTGGTGGTGTTGGTGAAGTTCCTGTTGCAAGGAGAGGACATGGTCGATTTGTGCCAGCTACACGCACATGTGAAACACCTTCCTCAGGTACAAGTAGCCGACAGAACCTTCAAGGTTATATGGTAGGTCCGAATGCTGCTCAACGAATGGTGAGGCCAGAACACGTACAGGTGATAGTAGATTGGGTGGCTGACAATGCCTCCAGTTCCTTCACATTGTCTCCCACCCGGTCCCTTGCTGAAAGCTCAGAGTTGGCACCTGAACCCCATGGCCATCTGTCTTTCACCTCAGCCCCTTGTAAATCAGCCAAGCAGTCTGAGCCCCAAGTCATGCAGCAATCTCTTATGCTTTTTGATTACTCTGCTAGTGTGCATTCCGTGGGCCATCCACATATCCCTGCCACGGAAGTGGCAGACATTGAGTGCACTGATGCCCAACCATTTCTGTTGCAGGATGAAGACATGGAAACACCACCGCAGCATGTCTCTGATGATGACGAAACACAGGTGCCAACTGCTGCGGCTTTCCACAGTGTGCAGACTGACAAGGAGGGCAATGGTGAACGGTGGGTGAAAGATGATGTGGCGGATGATGAGGTCCTAGACCCCACATGGAATGAAGTTCATGCGAGTGACATGTGCGGTTTGGAGGGAGGGGTGGTGGTCACACAGAGGCACCAGCACAGCAAAAGAGGAAGCAGGTTGCAAAATTGGAGCGACCGTCCCCTAGACAGTACGCCTGCTACTACCCACCGCACCCAGGGACCTAGCACACCAAAGGCAGCTCAAAGGCGTTCCCCGGCATGGCAGTTCTTCAGACAATGTGCTGATGACAAGACACGAGTGGTTTGCACGCTGTGCAATGAGAGCCTGAAGCGAGGCATAAATGTTCTAAACCTGAGCACAACCTGAATGACCAGGCATCTAAATTCAAAGCACGAGCTGCAGTGGAATAAGTACCTCAAAATCCAAGAAAGGTCTTTGCCTCCTCCTGCTTCCTCTTGTGCTGCTGCCTCGGCCTCTTCCTCCACCTCTACAGTGCCAGTGTCACCTGCCACCCAGCAAACAGACGATGTGACAGCAACGTCACCATGTCCGCCACCGTCCCCAAGCATTTCCACATGGTCCCATGGAAGCTTACAGCTCTCCATCTCCCAAACACTGGAGAGAAAGAGGAAGTACCCCCCTACCCACCCGCGATCCCTGGCCCTGAATGCCAGCATTTCAAAATTCCTGGCCTTTGAAATGCTGTCATTCCGTATGGTGGACACGGACAGTTTTGAAAACCTGATGGCGGTGGTTGTCCCACAGTACGTGGTTCCCAGCCGCCACTACTTTTCCAGGCGAGCCATCCCTTCCCTGCACAAACAAGTCGGGGACAAGATCAAGTGTGCACTGCGCAACATCATCTGTGGCAAGGTCCACATTACCACTGATACGTGGACCAGTAAGCACGGGCAGGGACGCTATATCTCGTTAATTGCACACTGGGCAAATGTAGTGGCGGGTGGGCCTGAGGCGGCTAGCCGTTTGGCGCCTGTCCTTCCGCCACCGAGGATTGCAGGGCATTTCTCTTTGCCTCCTGTTGCCTCCTCCTCCTACTGCGCTTCCTCCTCCTCTACCACCTCCTCATCCAGTCAGCATAACACCTTCACCACCAACTTCAGCACATCCAGGGGGAAAAGACAGCAGGTTGTTTTAAAACTGATATGTCTGGTGGATAAACCCCACACTGCGCAGCAGCTGTGGACAGGCATTGAACAACAGACCGATGAGTGGTTGTTGCCACTGAGCCTCAAGCCCGGCCTGATGGTGTGCGATAATGGGCAAAATCTCGTAGCAGCTCTGGGCCGAGCCGGTTTGACACACATCCCTCGCCTGGCGCATGTGCTGAATTTGGTGGTGCAGGAATTTCTAACAAACTACCCCGATATGTCAGAGCTGCTGCAGAAAGTGCGGGCCGTCTGTGCGCGCTTTCGGCATTCTGACCCTGCTGCTGCTCGCCTGTCTGCGCTGCAGCGGAACTACGGCCTTCCTGCTCACCGCCTCCTATGCGACGTGCCCACAAGGTGGAACTCCACCTTGCACATGCTGGAGAGACTGTGCGAGCAGCAGCAGGCAATAGTGGAGTTTCAGCTGCAGCACGCACGGGTCAGTCGCTCTGTGGAACAGCACCACTTCACCACCAATGAGTGGGCCTCCATGCGAGACCTGTGTACCATATTGCAGTGTTTCGAGTACTCCACCAACATGGCCAGTGCCGATGATGCTGTTCTCAACGTTACTATCCCACTTCTATGTCTCCTTGAAAAAACACTTTGGGCGATGATGGAAGAGGATGTGGCACAGGAGGAGGCGGAAGAGGGGTCATTTCCACGGTTATCAGGCCACTCATTCACAAGTGGCTCGGAGGGTGGGTTTCTGCACCAGCATAGGCCAGGTAAAAAAATTTCAAGCCAGGGCACAGTTTTGGAGGATGAGGAGGACGAGGATGATGAGGAGGAGGAGGAGGATCCCTGTTCACAGCAGGGTAGCACCCAACGCAGCTTGTGGGCATCACTGGAGCGTGGTTACGGGGATACGCAGGACACAGATGATACACCTCCCACAGAGGACAGCTTGTCTTTGCCTCTGGGCAGCCTGGCACACATGAGCAACTACATGCTGCAGTGCCTGCTCAACGACAGCCGAGTTGCCCACTTTTCTAACTTGTGCTGATTACTGGGTGGCCACCCTGCTGGATCCCTGTTACAAGGACAACGTGCCGTCCTTAATGCTGGTAGACGCGCAGCTGAGGGCATTCCCAAATCACACTGGGGGCTCAGTGGAAGCACAAGGCGAAGGCAGAGGAGGTGGAGGAAGAGGTCGCCGACGCAGCTGTGGCACCACCAGCACCTCAGAAGGCAGGGTTAGCATGGCCGAAATGTGGAAAAGCTTTGTCAGCAGCCCACCACAACAAACAGCACCACCAGCTGATAGGCAAGGTCTTAGCAGGAGGCAACATTTTAGCAACATGGTGGAACAGTATGTGTGCACACGCCTACACATACTGACTGATGGATCTGCCCCATTCAACTTCTGGGTCTCCAAATTGGCCACATGGCCTGAGCTTGCCCTTTATGCCTTGGAGGTGCTGGCCTGTCCTGCAGCCAGTGTATTGTCTGAGCTGTGTTTAGCACGGCAGGGGGCGTTATCACAGACAAGTGCAGCCGCCTGTCCACAGCCAACGTGGACAAGCTAACGTTTATTAAAATTAACCAGGCATGGATCCACAAGACTTGTCTGTACCTTGTACAGAATATACATTTAGACCGGCCTCACACTCCTCCTCCTCCACCGCCACTTCCACCTACACTGCTACGGTCACTGCCTCCTCAACCCCCTACTCCACGTCCACCTCCATTTTTTATTTTTTTTATGTGATTTTAAGTTATTTTCCTATCCACATTTGTTTGCAGGGCACTTGTCCTACTCTTCCCCCATTTTGCTTCCTTTTGCAGCCCTCTAACCCTTTCCAGGACTTTTTAGAGCCATTTTTGTGCCCAAAAGTTCGGGTCACCATTGACTTCAATGGGTTTCGGGGTCTGGGGTCAAGTTCGGTGCCGAACTCGAACTTTTTCGCGTAGTTCGGCCGAACCTGACGAACCCGAACATCCAGGTATCCGCTCAACTCTAATTAACAGCTTTCCCTAACCAGCCTGCAGTGCCCTACAGCCTGTCCACAGTGAATTAAACCCTGCCCACAGTGCCCTACTGACTATATGCACAGAATGAATAATGTTATAAAAGGAAAATCCAACTGGGAACCCTAAGGTAAGGAGGACACTGATATAAGGGGGAAAGCAAACTGGGGTGTAAAGAGGAACTCTGACATAAGAGGGGCTCTGTTACCAGACTCCCTTACATCAGAGTTGCTAGTGTTCCCCCTTAAATCATGGTGCCTAGAGCCCCTTTCATCAGAGTTCCCCTTACAGTATAAAGGGGAACTCTGCAAATTCTGATGAAAGGCTCATTTAGACAGGCGCAGAGTCCCGTCCTTCACACAGAGCTTCTGTCCGCTGGAAGGGAGGGGGGGTTCCCAGGAGGATGGTGGGGGGGGGGGGGGGCACCAAAATGCACCTTTGCCTGTGTACACAAAAATCCTTGCACTGGCCCTGGGGGTCTCCAAACTATGGCCCTCCAGTTGTTCAGGAATTACAATTACCATCATGCCTAGTCATGTCTGTGAATGTCAGAGTTTTACAATGCCTCATGGGACGTGTAGTTCCGCAACAGCTGGAGGGCCGTAGTTTGGAGATCCCTGCGTTTAAAGAATCTTGTTCTAGATGATCAGGATTCCAGGGCATTGTCCTGAGTGTGTCTGTATTTCAGTGGGGAGTCATTAGATTGTAAGCTCCTTCTCTGGTGTGGAGGGTTCTCTGTAGATCAATAAGTAGAGATCTCTCCTGTGATTGGTCTCTGGTATTTTGCTGTGGATCTCTCCCATGCCCGGTATTAGGAGAGTATTGGGGGATTCGTAGATTTCTATTGGTGGAAGGTCTCCAGGTTTCACTTTCATTTTGTGACTTTTCATTTCCAACTTTCTCACTGTCATTCTGCCCAGGAACTGCTGATCCTCCATCTCCTCATTTTCCTATTGGAGAGAGAGGAATCCTCCTCCAATCAGCACAGAGCTCCGCCTTCCTGTACACAGACTGTGCTGAGCTGGGTGAAGAGGAAGGGGTTGTGTTTTGGGATCTCTCTAAAGAGGACAGCGGGGAGGATGAAGATGGTGACCCCCCTCCTCCTGATTATTCTGGGGGTGTCAGGGGTGCAGTGTGGTAAGTAGAGGACAATATAGATGACATCTTGTCAGTGGGGGGATTTCCTCCAAGTGTTGTATAGAATGGTAGAAATCAATGTTTAGTGATAAAGGTAGAAGTATTGTGGAAGTGACAGCCATGTCCTGTCTGTGTGAAGAGGACAATGCGGCTCTCCAGGCTCTGAAGGATCTTTATTGATCTTCTGTACGGAGCTGGTGATTGGAGGGAGAGCTCAGGGGGTCAGAAGACATTACAATGTATCAGCTGACAATATTATTATTATACAGGATTTATATAGTGCCAACAGTTTGCGCAGCGCTTTACAATATAAAGAGACATTACAGCAACAGTACAATTTAAAACAAGAGGGTAAGAGGCCCCTGCTCCTGTGAGCTTACAATCTAAGAGGGGGGGGGGGGGCTGGTGAAACAAAAGGTAGGGACAGTGGGGGATGAACTGATGAGGGGAGTAGAAGATTCCATTGTTAGCTGGAGGCAGGATAGGCCTCCTTGAAGAGATGAGTTTTCAGGGATTGCCTAAAGGTGTACAGAGTAGGGGATAGGCGGACAGATTGGGGTAGAGAGTTCCAGAGGATGGGAGCAGCTCTGGAGAAGTCCTGGAGATGAGTATGTGAGGAGGAGACAAGGGAGCTAGAGAGCAGAAGGTCTTGGGAGGAGCGAAGAGGACGGTTTGGGCGATATTTGGAGATAAGATTGGTAATGTAGCTTGGGGCAGAATTGTAAATGGCTTTGTATGCCATGGTTAGGGTTTTGAATTTGATTCTTTGGAAAATGGGAAGCCAGTAGAGGGATTGGCAGAGAGGAGTGGCGGACACCGAACGGTTGGTAAGGTGGATGAGTCTGGCAGCAGCATTCATGATAGACTGAAGAGGGGATAGCTTGCGGAGAGGGAGGCCAATTAGGAGGGAGTTACAATAGTCAAGACGGGCGATAACAAGGGAGTGAATAAGTTGCTTAGTAGTGTCAGCGGTTAGGAAGGGACGTATTTTGGAGATATTTCGGAGGTGAAGTCGGCACGATTTGGGCAGTGATTGCATTTGGGGCTGAAAGGACAGGTCAGAGTCTAGGATTACACCTAGTACCTTTGCATGAGGGGAGGGACAGATAGTTGTATTATTGATCTTGATGGAGAAGTCAGTGGGAGGGGTACGGGCTGGAGGAAAAATTATGAGCTCAGTTTTAGAAAGATTGAGTTTGAGAAAGTGGTGTGACATCCATGCTGATATGTCAGTTAGTAATGCGAGAGGAGACTGAAGGAGTGAGGTGAGGAGTAGACAGATAGATTTGTGTGTCATCAGCATAGAGGTGGTATTGAAAGCCATGGGAGTTTATTAACAGACCAAGGGAGGAGGTGTAAATGGAGAAGAGAAGGGGTCCAAGGACAGAACCTTGAGGTACCTCAACTGAAAGAGGAAGTGGAGTGGAGGAAACAGAGTTATAGGTCACACTGTAGGAGCGCTCTGACAGGTAGGAGGAGAGCCAGGAGAGAGCAGAGTCTTGAAGGCCAAGAGAGTGGAGTTTGTTAAGGAGGAGGGGATGGTCAACAGTATCGCAGGCTGCAGAGAGGTCGAGTGGTATGAGTATGGAGTAGTGGCCATTGGTTTTAGCAGTTAGCAGGTCATTAGTGAGCTTTAGTAGGGCAGTTTCAGTGGAGTGTAGCAAGCGAAAGCCAGACTGTAAGGGGTCAAGAAGGTTGTTGTCAGTGAGGTAGGAACTAAAACGGTTGTAGACTAGTCGTTCTAAAACTTTTGATGCAAACGGGAGCAAGGAGATTGGTCTTAAGTTGTTAGGATGGTGGGATTCAGTGAGGGCTTTTTAAGTATAGGGGTGACCAGGGCATGTTTTAGAGGGGAGGGGAAGGTGCCAGTAGAGAGGGAGAGATTGAAGATGTGGATGAGGGAGCATAAGATAGAAGAAGAGGGTGACCATAATAGATGTGAGGGAACAGGGGACAGGTGGTAAGGTGGACTTCTGAGAAAACTTTAGAGACCTCTTTGGTAGTAGCAAGGTCAAAAGAGGAGAGCGTTGAGAGTGAAGTTGTATAGGGTATGTTAAGTGGGTAAGATTTCTGGGCAGTGGAGATGTCCCCACGAATTGCATCAATCTTGTTTTTAAAGTGGTTTGCAATCTCGTGAGCAGTGAGCGAGTGACTGGGTGGAGGTGGTGGTGGAGAAAGTAGAGAGTTAAAAGTAGAGAAGAGACAATGAGGATTGGAGGACAGAGTATTAATTAGGGTGACAAAGTAAGTTTGTTTGGCAGCATGGAGGGAAGAAGTGTATTTTAAGAAGGCAGATTTATATTGGGTGAACGCATTCTGGGATTTGGTTTTACGCCACACTCGCTCCAGTGCACGGCTATGTCTCTTAAAGTTTCTGGTGTCGTCGGTCTGCCAAGGTTGTAATGGTCTGGGCCTGACATTTTGTGAAGTGAGAAGAGCAAGAGAATCCAGTGAGGATGAAAGTGAACTGTTGTAGATAGAGGTGGCCAGGTTAGGGCAAGATAGGGCTGAGATTTTGTCATGGAGGTGGTCAGTTGCAGAGTAGAAAAGAAAAGGAATAAAGTGGCGAATGTTTCTGCGGGTAATTGTTTTCTGCCCAGTGGATCAGGTGGTTGGAGACAAGCGCAATGTGAAAGTGATGAGGTTGTGGTCAGAAAGAGGAAAGGGGATGTTGGTGAGGTTGTAGGAGGTGCAAATATGGGAGAAGACAGGGTCAATGGTATTACCATCAGAGTGAGTGGGGGACTGTGTCCATTGTGTAAGGTCAAAGGATGAGATTAATTTGAAAAGTTGGGATGTAGCTTGGCTGTTAAAATTGGTGGGGATGTTGAAATCACCAAGGATAATATTGGGTAACGTGGAGGAGAGGAAGTACGGTAGCCAGGCAGAGAAGTCATCAAGGAAGCATGACACTGGTCCAGGAGGCCGATAGATCACAGCAATCAGAGAAATGGGAGAAAACAGATGAATACAATGTGTCTCAAAAGAAGAGAAGGATAAAGAGGGAGGGGTAGCCAGAACTTGAAAGGTGCTCAGTGGGGATAGAAGCAAATCAACTCTACCTCCTTTCCGTCCACTGGGTCTGGGTAAGTGAGTCCAGTGGAGGCCTCCATGAGAGAGAGTTGCATGTGAGGCAGAGTCTGACTCTTGCAGCCATGTTTCTGTGATTGCAAGAAGGTTAAGGGAGTGGGAGACAAAAAGGTCATGGACAGAAGTGAGTTTATTGCAGACAGAGTGGGCATTCCAGAGGGCACATGAGAAGGTGGGAGGGGTTGTTGGGAGCAGAGGAATAGAGATAAGATTAGGATTGCAGCTGATGCTGGAGGAGGGAGGGTGCCGAGCATGGGAGAATTAGGGTAGATATCCCCAGAGATTAGCAGAAGGAGGAGGGTGAGGAAAGTAAGATGGCAGTGAGATGTGTATGAGTGCACATACTTTCCTGTCCTTGTGCATGGCTCAGCAGGTGCGTTAAGTATTAGCAGGAGGTGATGAGAACAGTAGTAGGGAGAGGGTAGACGTGATGGTGATATGTACAAGTTTTTAGGTGGAGAAGGGGGAAAAGGAAGTGAGAATTTGAAAGCAGAGGATACTAGTATGAGAAGACAAAGCAGAGGTGACATATTAAGGGGTGGTGGGGATAGGTTTCAGACTTGCAGGATGCCTTCCAAGGTGGTGGTTTGTGGTCAGTCCAGAGTGGAGTAGAGTTCTTGATGGTCGTGTTTTGCTGCTTTCGTTATCCTGCTTTAGTTAAACTGCTGTGTTCAACTGCTTACAATACATTTCACCTTCTCACTAATCACACCTATTTCCTGTTATATTTCCCATATTAACAGAAGGGCGCTAAGCAGATATTCTTAAATAGTAAATAAATAGCTATAGTATTTTATTGTGTATTGAATACCAAAGTGACCCGTGCTTATGTGCTATTGTTAATGTTGATTATCAGTTTCATGTGCAAACAATCAAAGTGACTAGTGCTTAAATTAAATAAAATTATTAATAATATTATTGTGAAAACTACCAATTTATATTGAGCCATCAATGTTTTCAATTCTCATTACATTAAACTCCATATATATATATATTTACACAAAAAAGTCAATAAATAAAATATATTCCATAAATTCCAACACCAGTGCTCTAATAGTGTAGTGTTTCTTTAACCACTTCAGCCCCGGAAGGTTTTGCAGCTTTAGGACCAGAGCACTTTTTGCGATTCGGCACTGTGTCGCTTTAACTGACAATTGCGCGGTCGTGCGACGTTGTACGTGTCACGGCTTAGCGTTTTTCACGAGACCAGGATTTCGACGTTTTGGAAGGCCCCGACTTCACCAATTTCTTTGTGATGTGATAATCTCGTGACCACAACCTTAAATACCTTATATAAAATAAATAACTGAAAAAACACATTTATATATATATATACCTCAAATTACATTACTCTTAACTTTTGTAACTACCGAGTTATATTTAACCATCAAAAGTGTTATTATAATAATTATTAAAATAAATTAAATTCGTGATCAGTGAAACTAACAAACGTGTACTTTGACTATTAGTTGTAATTGTTATCGTGTATTCGTGCCCAGTGAAACCAT
>BLSH010419695.1:463250-479654 GCA_018402905.1 Glandirana rugosa
ATTACCCCCCCCCCCCCATTACAGGATATTACCCCCTCCATGCATTACTGTAGGAATGGAGTTCTTCGGATGGATTGTTTGTTAATGAGGGCAAATCATTCAATTTTAGTCTCCTCTGACCAGAACATCTTTCTCCATGTGGCCTCAGAATCTTTGCGGTGCATTTAAGGTGGTCGTAGAGATGGCTGAACACCACCCCTCTCCCCTCCCCATTTGGTTGGCAGCAGAACTCCTGAACAGGGGAAATGTTCTGACCCGAACGGCAAACCGCATTGAATCCTATAGGAGCTGAACAGGAAAAGGTGCCCATTTTGTAATTGCCCATAAAAGGGGAATGGGGGTCTGGGTACTGCCCTGGTTTTTTCAGGAGCAGTGATTTGAAGGATGCTTAAAGTGCAACAATAAATATAGTGCCTGGGGGGGGGGGTCCCCTTAGTCTGCATGTAAAGTGGCGCATCTGTACCGTGTATAGAACCTGCTGCAGCATCTGTATTGTGTATAGAACCTGCTGCAGCATCTGTACCATGTATAGAACCTGCTGCAGCATCTGTACCGTGTATAGAACCTGCCGCAGTATCTGTACCATGTATAGAACCTTCTGAAGCATCTGTACCGTGTCTAGAACCTGCTGCAACATCTGTACCGTGTATAGAACCTTCCACAGCATCTGTACCGTGTATAGAACCTTCTGCAGCATCTGTACTGTGTCTAGAACCTGTTGCAGCATCTGTACCATGTATAGAACCTTCTGCAGCATCTGTACCGTGTATAGAACCTGCCACAGCATCTGTACCGTGTATAGAACCTTCTGCAGCATCTGTACTGTGTCTAGAACCTGTTGCAGCATCTGTACCATGTATAGAACCTTCTGCAGCATCTGTACCATGTATAGAACCTGCTGCAGCATCTGTACCGTGTAAAGAACCTGCTGCAGCATCTGTACTGTGTATAGAACCTGCTGCAGCATCTGTACTGTGTATGGAACCTGCTACAGCATCTGTACCATGTATAGAACCTGCCGCAGCATCTATACAGTGTATAGAACCTGCCGCAGCATCTGTATTGTGTATAGAACCTGCCGCAGCATCTGTACCGTGTATAGAAGCTGCTGCAGCATCTGTACTGTGTATGGAACCTGCTGCAGCATCTGTACCGTGTATAGAACCTGCTGCAGCATCTGTACCGTGTATAGAACCTGCTACAGCATCTGTATCATGTACAGAACCTTCTGCAGCATCTGTACCGTGTACAGAACCTTCTGCAGCATCTGTACCGTGTATAGAACCTGCTGCAGCATCTGTACTGTATATAGAACATGCTGCAGCATCTGTACCATGTATAGAACATGCCGCAGCCTCTTTAACGTATATAGAACCTGCTGCAACATCTGTAAAGTGTATAGAACCTGCTGCAGCATCTGTACCGTGTATAGAATCTGCTGCAGCATCTGTAAAGTGTATAGAACCTGCTGCAACATCTGTAAAGTGTATAGAACCTGCTGCAGCATCTGTACCGTGTATAGAATCTGCTGCAGCATCTGTACCATGTATAGAACCTAATGCAGCATCTGTACCATGTATAGAACCTTCTGCAGCATCTGTACCATGTATAGAACCTGCTGCAGCATCTGTACTGTGTATAGAACCTGCTACAGCATCTGTACCGTGTATAGAACCTGCCACAGCATCTGTACCATGTATAGAACCTGCCGCAGCATCTGTACCGTGTATAGAACCTACTGCAGCATCTGTACCATGTATAGAACCTGCTGCAGCATCTGTACCGTGTATAGAACCTACTGCAGCATCTGTATTGTGTATAGAACCTTCTGCAGCATCTGTACCGTGTATAGAACCTACTGCAGCATCTGTACCGTGTATAGAACCTTCTGCAGCATCTGTACCGTGTATAGAACCTACTGCAGCATCTGTACAGTGTATAGAACCTACTGCAGCATCTGTATTGTGTATAGAACCTACTGCAGCATCTGTATTGTGTATAGAACCTACTGCAGCATCTGTACCATGTATAGAACCTGCCGCAGCATCTGTACCGTGTATAGAACCTACTGCAGCATCTGTATTGTGTATAGAACCTACTGCAGCATCTGTACCATGTATAGAACCTGCTGCAGCATCTGTACCATGTATAGAACCTGCTGCAGCATCTGTACCGTGTAAAGAACCTGCCGCAGCATCTGTACCATGTATAGAACCTACTGCAGCATCTGTACCATGTATAGAACCTGCTGCAGCATCTGTACCATGTATAGAACCTGCTGCAGCATCTGTACCGTGTAAAGAACCTGCCGCAGCATCTGTACCGTGTATAGAACCTACTGCAGCATCTGTATTGTGTATAGAACCTACTGCAGCATCTGTATTGTGTATAGAACCTACTGCAGCATCTGTACCGTGTATAGAACCTGCAGCAGCATCTGTACTGTGTATAGAACCTTCTGCAGCATCTGTACCGTGTATAGAACCTACTGCAGCATCTGTACCGTGTATAGAACCTTCTGCAGCATCTGTACCATGTATAGAACCTGCTACAGCATCTGTACCATGTATAGAACCTACTGCAGCATCTGTACCATGTATAGAACCTGCTACAGCATCTGTACCATGTATAGAACCTACTGCAGCATCTGTACCATGTATAGAACCTGCTGCAGCATCTGTACCATGTATAGAACCTGCTACAGCATCTGTACCATGTATAGAACCTACTGGAGCATCTGTACCATGTATAGAACCTGCTGCAGCATCTGTACCATGTATAGAACCTGCCGCAGCATCTGTACCGTGTATAGAACCTACTGCAGCATCTGTACCGTGTATAGAACCTTCTGCAGCATCTGTACCGTGTAAAGAACCTGCCGCAGCATCTGTACCATGTATAGAACCTGCTGCAGCATCTGTACCATGTAAAGAACCCGCTGCAGCATCTGTACCATGTATAGAACCTGCTGCAGCATCTGTACCGTGTAAAGAACCCGCTGCAGCATCTGTACCATGTATAGAACCTGCTGCAGCATCTGTACCGTTGTTAGAAGAAGACTGTTCTGAGGGTTTGTTTGCATTTGATTGTTGTTTCCTCTAGCTCTTGGAGGAGCAGCTCTATTTGAACTTCCTGCTTCTTGTAGCAAGTGCTGTCCATTCTACAGCGTCTGAGTACCTGTGAGCATCAGCTCTGATCCCTGTGACCCGTTCCTGTGTTGTTCCTGCCCTTCTGATCCGACCCAGCTTGATCTGTCCTGCTATCTGCCTGCACCGACCCCGGCCACCCATGACCATCCATTTGCCTGATCCATCTGTACTTCTGCTGCCAGCTTGTTAATGACCCCTGCTTGGACTTTGACCACTCTGGCCTGATCCTTTGTACCGCACAGCCCACCAGTTGCCGACCCAGCCTGCACGATCACCCACCTGTCTGCACCACTACCTAGAGCTTCACACCACCACCAGTGACCATCCAGCCCTCGTGCCATCCCGCACTCCGGGACTTCCTGTCTGCACTACCAGGGGTCCCAGAATCGGGTGTGTAAGAGCAGTTGTTCCCTGCATAAGACAGACTCCACCACCAGGACTGTGACAACCGTGTATAGAACATGCTGCAGCATCTGTACCGTGTATAGAACCTTCCACAGCATATGTACCATGTATAGAACCTGCTGCAGCATCTGTACCGTGTATAGAACCTTCCGCAGCATCTGTACCGTGTATAGAACCTGCTGCAGCATCTGTACCGTGTATAGAACATGCAGCAGCATCTGTACCGTGTATAGAACATGCAGCAGCATCTGTACCGTGTATAGAACATGCAGCAGCATCTGTACCATGTATAGAACCTGCTGCAGCATCTGTACCATGTATAGAACCTGCTACAGCATCTGTACCATGTATAGAACCCGCCGCAGCATTGGTACCATGTACAGAACCTACTGCAGCATCTGTACCGTGTATAGAACCTTCTGCAGCATCTGTACCATGTATAGAACCTACTGCAGCATCTGTACCGTGTATAGAACCTTCTGCAGCATCTGTACCATGTATAGAACCTGCTACAGCATCTGTACCGTGTATAGAACCTGCCACAGCATCTGTACCGTGTATAGAACATGCAGCAGCATCTGTACCGTGTACAGAACCTTCTGCAGCATCTGTACCATGTATAGAACATGCCGCAGCATCTGTACCGTGTATAGAACCTGCCACAGCATCTGTACCGTGTATAGAACATGCAGCAGCATCTGTACCGTGTACAGAACCTTCTGCAGCATCTGTACCGTGTATAGAACATGCCGCAGCATCTGTACCGTGTATAGAACCTGCCACAGCATCTGTACCGTGTATAGAACATGCCGCAGCATCTGTACCGTGTATAGAACCTGCTGCAGCATCTGTACCATGTATAGAACCTGCTGCAGCATCTGTACCGTGTATAAATGTTATGTCCCTTAGACGCGGGGTTTCTCAGGGTGCTGCTAGCAATGCTGCCATTATCCGCTCAGCAAGTTACACACAGGCCGGATGCACTTCTTAATCAAGGAAAGGTTTATTACTCACTCAGTAACATGAAGACATTCTCAATGCAGGAGTCTTAATACCGCGGGCTTCTATCATTACCAGATGTTATCCCCCCTGAGTATCATGCGGCTGCTCCCAGTCCCACACACCATGACTGACCTCCTGGAACAGCCCCTCCCCCAGCATGCATCAGGAGAAAAGGGTCAAGGGTCACTGCCAGCCTAAGCTGACACACAGTAATCCCACAAACATCACACTTCCTCTTTTTCCCATAAAAAACCAAGAGAACAAAATACTCAACACATAAAATAACAAGGCAAGCAGGATCAGTTCAGCAAGTAACTCCAAATGAGCCCTTTGTCTGTTTCCTGACCTCCAATGTGTCCCGTAAGCTTTCAGTGCTTTGCCAAAGAGGGGTTTGATGTCTTTGGTGGGCAGACTTACGAAGTGACACAGCACTGGGAGTCCGTCAGTGGGTGTCCAACAGACATATCAGTCTCTGCAACTCCGGGCTCCGCAGAAATAAGATCACCAACCGCTTCAGGGTTTGGTTGTAAACTTGTGGGGTCATGCCAGACACCATGCCATGTCACCAGTAGAGTCCTGAGTAGAATCTGGTGGTAGGTTAGAGAGGTCGGGTTTGTCTCTACTGGCAGGCAAATGCGCTTTCTCAATGGCGAAAGGTATCATCGAACATAAACGCCATTCTCCTGGTGAACAAGCCACATTCTTCTTCCAAGAGGTCCATCAATAATGCCAGGAAGCCAATGAAGCAAAACTCTGTAATTCCGAAGCCATACAAGGTCACCGGCACGGAATCCAGGACAGCTTGGCTATTATTGACTTTAATAAATAATATACAGTCCCTGAAGTCGTGTCTCTTGTGTACAAATTGACCTGAAGTGCCGCTGAAATATATTTCTAATCAAGATTTTTTTACAAGAAACGCCTCATTTTAATCCCAACAGCTTTTGTAAGAATGTTTCAGTGCAAAACGAAGCTGCCAAAAAGAAGTGGTGTCGCCTTGTCCTATGAGCTTCACCTGTGACTAATAATGGATCAATAAGGTCTCAGGGGTATAAAAAGAACCCCCAGTACACGAGGCCTTCACATCAACTGCAACCAGACCTCTGCAAACACTAAGATTCACCCTGAGACTAACAAGAGGCTGAAGAGCAGATCCACTGCTGATGCGGCCGACACCTTCAATGTGTCTCAGCGTCAAGAACAGAGGATAAGAAAAAAGATTTGAAGAGGCTGGAGACATTTTTGAGAAGCCCAGGTCAGGCAAGACAATGGCTCGAGAGGACCGTTTGTGGGCTCGAAAATCCAAGGCCAGGCCATTTTCCACTGCAGCAGAGCTCCACGAGACCCGGTCACCTGAAGTCCCTGTGTCACCCAGAACAGTTTGTCGGATTCTGTCTGGAAATGGCCTCCATGGTGGAATCAGCGCCCAGAAGCCGGCACTAAACATAAGACAATTGAAAAACCGTGTGGCATTTGCCAAGGCCCACAGCCTGCTAAAAGGATGGACGCTGGAAAAGTGACAGAAGGTGGATTTTTCAGATGAATCTTCTGTTGAATTTCACCGAAAATATTGCAGGAGACCTACTGGAGCCCCGCATGGATCCGCGATTCACCCAGAAAACAGTGAAGTTTGGTGGTGGAAAAATCATGGTCTGGGGTTACATCCAGTATGGGGGTGTGCGAGAGATCTGCAGGGTGGAAGGCAACATTCATAGTCTAAAATACCAAGAATAAAACTTAGCTACCTCTTATATTCCCAACCATAAAAGAGGCCAAATTCTGCAGCAGGATGGCGCTCCATCGCATACTTCCATCTCCACATCAAAGTTCCTCATGGCGAAGAAGATGAAGATGCTCCAGGATTGGCCAGCCCAGTCACCAGACATGAACATCATTGAGCATAGAAGCTCCAGGATTGGCCAGCCCAGTCACCAGACATGAACATCATTGAGCAGATGTGGGGTAGATGAAAGAGGAAGCATGGAAGACGAAACCAAAGAATATTGATGAACTCTGGGAGGCATGCAAGACTGCTTTCTTTGCTATTCCTGATGACTCCATCAATAAATTGTATGAATCCTTGCCAAACCGCATGGATGCAGTCCTTCATGCTCATGGAAGTCATACAAGATATTACATTTGGATCTCACAGCACCACTACTTCATTTGCTGACATATTTTTGTATTTGCAGTAAATTTGTTCAATTTCTGTATCGGCGACAAACTTTTGTCTTGCCAAAATTTGACCTTTCTGCCTTGATTAAATGATAAATCTTTTTTCAGTGAAACTCATTTTTTTCAGTGCATTAACCATCATTTGGGAGGGTTTTAGCTTTTCATATGAACGATTTCTAACACCAATTGATTAATTAAAAGTCAGGTTAATAGCAGGCGTTTCTACAAAATAGCTAAGCGACAAGACTTTTGTCGGGGACTGTAGAGTTAGATTTTTAGGCCATGTGCTGTTCAAGGGAAGCCAGACTTCCCCCTTCCACCACCATTAGGGTTGCCACATCATCCCTTTAATCCAGGACACCTATGAATTACACAGGTTGTTGTTCTGAGGCTAATTTAATGCAAATGAGGCACCAAGTGAGTTTAATTACCACCTTAATCAGCCACAGAATAACCGGGGTAATTAATATGTGTCCTGGATTAAAGGAATGATGTGGCAACCCTACCCACCATTGATATGTAAATAGACCAGTTAGACCGCTAGAGCAGTGTTTTTCAACTCCAGTCCTCAAGGCATACCAACAGGTCATGTTTTCAGGATTTCCATGAGTTTGCACAGGTGATTTGATCAGTTTCACTGCCTTAGTAATTACCACAGCTGTTTCATCTGAGGGAAATCCTGAAAACATGAGCTGTTGGTGCGCCTTGAGGACTGGAGTTGAAAAACACTGCGCTAGAGAGTAAATTCTCTAGCAGGAAGTAGAGGACAGGAAGTTGGTGGGAGATGCTGGAAGTTTTTGAAAACAAGAGAGTTGAGTTTGGAAGGACGATGAGGCAAGACGTGTTGGGAGTTGGAGAACTTTGGAGCCATTTTGAGTTGGACTGAACAAGGAATCGAGACGGATATTACATCTTAAACCCTAAGTTGAGTAACTCATTTTGTTTACATATTATGCATGTTGTAGATATTTTGTAATCTATGAGTTGTGTTGTAATGTGTATCATACAGTTGTATGTGCAGATTTTTTTCTGTTTAGTAAAGCATTGATACACTACAGAATTCTAAGCTTCCTTGGTTTTACCGCAAGTAACCTTAATAGATTTGAAGGAAGCGAAACATTTGGGGGCTCATGCCGTGATCTGCGCTACAGAGCTTGGGGGATATGTGTCTCTGATCTTTCCTCAGATTTTATTCTCAAATGTTTTTGGCTCAGTAAGGGAGAGATGCGGGCAGTTGCTGTGATTGGTTTACACTTCCTGCATGCTCTACATATTGAATCTGAAAAGAGGAAAAAGGTAGAATTAGAAAGAGATTTACTGAAGGAGAAGCTCAGTGTTTGGAAGACAGCAAGAAAGGCAAAAGATGTAGAAAGTAGGGTAATCAAAGTTAAACCTGCAGTGGCTTCGAAGTGTGTTCAAACCCCTGTAGGCAGATCTGAAGATTTGAATGTGTGGTGTGCAGCCCTCACAAACAAGTTTAATGAGCCCCTAATAAAGGACAAAGCCTGTAAGCAAAGGTAGGACATGTGCCACTGGTACTTCCCATAAGCGGGAAGCTGAGTATTTGACCAGCTCAAATGATGGCCGAGTTGAGTCGGATACAAGGAAGGCAAGGCCTATGGTCTCCAGGAGTTATATGTGGATTGACTTACTTAAGTTGGGTGTCCCTAGAGGGGAAATAGATGGGATTCCTACACCAGCATTGTTTAAAAAGTGGAAGCAAGTGGTTGGAAATAGTAGATTCAGTCACATTAAGTGTTTCTCTTGCCATAAAATGGGCCATGTTGCTAAAATGTGCCATGCTGTGAATACTGAACAACAACAGGCCAGTGTTTGTCCCTGGACAGCACAGAGGGACATGCAAGTTTATTCACTGCATTTGAAGCCAATGTTTTTCCATGAAAGTGTTTCAAGGCAACGGTGGGCACCCCTAAAATAGTTTTGCAGTTAGAAATGGGCAGATAGAGAAATGTGGGCAGGGGCTATGTTTGTTGGCACATAAGGAACAAATAATCTGCTTTGTCTTTTACTTTTTTCAGGTACTGAGCATCGAGAGGTGGAGGAGGCAGAGCAGATGACCAGGCCAGGCGGCAGGAGGCAGACGAGAAGAGAGTCTGAGGAGGCAGACCAGGCCAGGCGGGAGGAGGCAGACCAGGCCAGGCGGGAGGAGGCAGACCAGAAGAGAGTCTGAGGAGGCAGAGCAGGCCAGGCGGGAGGAGGCAGAGCAGGCCAGGCAGGAGGTGGCAGACCAGGCCAGGCGGGAGGAGGCAGACCAGGCCAGGCGGGAGGAGGCAGAGCAGGCCAAAGCTGATGACCAGGCCAGGCGGGAGGAGGCAGAGCTGATGACCAGGCCAGGCGGGAGGAGGCAGACCAGAAGAGAGTCTGAGGAGGCAGAGCAGGCCAGGTGGGAGGAGGCAGAGCAGGCCAGGCAGGAGGTGGCAGACCAGGCCAGGCGGGAGGAGGCAGAGCTGATGACCAGGCCACACGGGAGGAGGCAGAGCTGATGACCAGGCCAGGCGGGAGGAGGCAGACCAGAAGAGAGTCTGAGGAGGCAGAGCAGGCCAGGCGGGAGGAGGCAGACCAGGCCAGGTGGGAGGAGGCAGAGCAGGCCAGGCAGGAGGTGGCAGACCAGGCCAGGCGGGAGGAGGCAGAGCAGGCCAAGCGGGAGGAGGCAGACCAGGCCAGGCGGGAGGAGGCAGAGCAGGCCAAAGCTGATGACCAGGCCAGGCGGGAGGAGGCAGACCAGAAGAGAGTCTGAGGAAGATGCGGATGATTTCTGAATTGAGGTGGACTTTTCATCTGAGCATTTCCTTATGACCGGGAGGAGGACAAGGGACTTTTATCTGGACTTTCCTTCCACAGACTGTCAAGGACATTGCTGACACTGCTCAAAAGTAATGTTTTAGCCTCCCAGGTACTTTAGTCGGACTGCCCAGAAGATACGGGAGCCGAAAGGCATACAATATGGGGGGTTTATTTTGCCCTTTCCTGGACAAAAGGCTTTAAGAGATGTTGAAGTTTCATATTTTCCTATATTATGGTATGAAGTCAAGAGGTGCTATGTGTTGCTATGGCTATTAATGTCTTTAATAAATAATATATAGATTTTTAGGCCATGTGCTTTTCAAGGAAGCCAGGTTTCCCCCTTCACCCTCCATTGATATGTAAATAGACAAGTTAGATGGCCAGAGAGTAAATTCTCTAGCAGGAATTTGGTGGGAGGGGCTGGAGGTTTTTGAAAACAACCAATGTGTTCAGACAAAGGAGTTGAGTTCGGAGGGACGATGAGGCAAGACGTGTTGGAAGCTGGAGAACTTGAGCCATTTTGAGTTGGACTGAACAAGGAATCGAGACGGACATCACATCTTAAACCCTAAGTTGAGTAACTTGTTTAGTTTACGTATTATGCATGTTGTAGACATATTTTGGAAGCTGAGTTGTGTTGTATTTTCTGTTTTAGTAAAGCATTGATACACTACAGAATTCTAAGCTTCCTTGGTTTTACTGCAAGTAACCTTAATAGATTTGAAACAAGTGAAACACCTGGTGGAGAAGGAGTAGGTGACTGTTCCTGTGGACGAACCAAATCATGTTTGGTGCGGAGTTGCCTTCCAAACATAAGAAAAGCTGGGGACAGCCCAGCGATAGCATGTTTTGTGTTTCGGTACATGGTCATGAGCTCCAGCAGCTTCTCCTCAGACATTCCGACCTGGTCCAGAGTGGACAGTAAGTGCTTCTTAAACGTCTGTACAAACCGTTCTGCCAGCCCATTTGAGGCTGGATGATAAGTTGTTTTGTAGTGTTGGATGCCCAAGCCACCAAGGAAGGATTGAAAATCATGCAAAGTAAATTGAGCCCCATTGTCCAAGACCATAGCTGTTGGCAAGCCATATTGAGCAAAGAGCTAACATGGTAGCAGCTGAGGTAACAGAAGACATTTGAAAAACCTCCAGCCATTTTGAATGTAGATCCACAATGACCAAATACATTTTACCCTGAACTGGGCCCGCGAAATCAAGATGGAGTCTTGACCACAGGTCTGTTGGCCATGGCCAAGGTTGCAGGGTGTCACGCTCCTGGTGGTGGAGTCTGTCTTATGCAGGGAACAACCGCTCTTACACACTCGATTCGGGGGCCCCTGATAGAGTAAACAGGAAGTCCCGGAGTGCGGGATGGCACGAGGGCTGGATGGTCACTGGTGGTGATGTGAAGCTCACAGGTACAATCCCAGAAGTGCTCAGAGCGGCCCGTCTGACACCAACAATCCCAGAAATGCTCAGAGCGGCCCGTCTGACACCAACAATCCCAGAAATGCTCAGACCGGCCCGTCTGACACCAACAATCCCAGAAATGCTCAGACCGGCCCGTCTGACACCAACAATCCCAGAAATACTCAGACCGGCCCGTCTGATACCAACAACCCCAGAAATACTCAGACCGGCCCGTCTGATACCAACAATCCCAGAAATACACAGACCGGCCCGTCTGATACCAACAATCCCAGAAATGCTCAGACCGGCCCGTCTGATACCAACAATCCCAGAAATACTCAGGTCGGCCCGTCTGATACCAATAACCCCAGAAATACTCAGACCGGACCATCTGACACCAACAACCATGTCACATTCAAAGTCACTTCAATTCCCCTTTTTCCCCATTCTGATGCAAATCGTCTTCACCACGTCTACAGGCCAAAATGCATTGAGTTGCTGCCATGTGATTGGCTTATTAGCAATTTGTGTTACCAAGCAACTGAACAGGTGTACCTAATAAAGTGGCTGGTGAGTGGATATAGAGGGATGGGCATGTACATAGAGGGGGCGTGTACATAGAGGGGGCGTGTACATAGAGGGGGCGTGTACAGAAATGTCTTCTGGGTGAACTCATTTAGGGATGTGACCGTCCAATCACAATAAGAGTTTGAGCACCGCCCCCCAGATACCCAGTGTAATAATGACAAGGTATTGATGAAATGATGACAAGGTATTGATGAAATGATGATAAGGTATTGATGAAATGATGACAAGGTATTGATGAAATGATGATAAGGTATTGATGAAATAATGACAAGGTATTGATGAAATGATGACAAGGTATTGATGAAATGATGACAAGGTATTGATGAAATAAGGTATTGATGAAATGATAAGGTATTGATGTAATGATAAGGTATTGATGAAATAATGACAAGGTATTGATGAAATGATGACAAGGTATTGATGAAATGATAAGGTATTGATGAAATGATGACAATGTATTGATGAAATGATGACAAGGTATTGATGAAATGATGACAAGGTATTGATGAAATAATGATAAGGTATTGATGAAATGATGATAAGGTATTGATGAAATAATGACAAGGTATTGATGAAATGATGACAAGGCATTGATGAAATGATGATAAGGTATTGATGAAATGATGACAAGGTATTGATGAAATGATTGATAAGGTATTGATGAAATGATAAGGTATTGATGAAATGATGACAATGTATTGATGAAATGATGACAAGGTATTGATGTAATGATGACAAGGTATTGATGAAATAATGATAAGGTATTGATGAAATGATGATAAGGTATTGATGAAATAATGACAAGGTATTGATGAAATGATGACAAGGCATTGATGAAATGATGATAAGGTATTGATGAAATGATGACAAGGTATTGATGAAATGATTGATAAGGTATTGATGAAATGATAAGGTATTGATGAAATGATGACAATGTATTGATGAAATGATGACAAGGTATTGATGTAATGATGACAAGGTATTGATGAAATAATGATAAGGTATTGATGAAATGATGATAAGGTATTGATGAAATAATGACAAGGTATTGATGAAATGATGACAAGGCATTGATGAAATGATGATAAGGTATTGATGAAATGATGACAAGGTATTGATGAAATGATTGATAAGGTATTGATGAAATGATAAGGTATTGATGAAATGATGACAAGGTATTGATGAAATGATAAGGTATTGATGAAATGATGATAAGGTATTGATGAAATGATGATAAGGTATTGATGAAATGATGACAAGGTATTGATGAAATAATGACAAGGTATTGATGAAATGATAAGGTATTGATGAAATGATGACAAGGTATTGATGAAATAAGGTATTGATGAAATGATGACAAGGTATTGATGAAATGATGATAAGGTATTGATGAAATGATGACAAGGTATTGATGAAATGACAAGGTATTGATGAAATGATGACAAGGTATTGATGAAATAATGACAAGGTATTGATGAAATGATGACAAGGTATTGATGAAATAAGGTATTGATGAAATGATGACAAGGTATTGATGAAATGATGATAAGGTATTGATGAAATGATGACAAGGTATTGATGAAATGATGACAAGGTATTGATGAAATGATGAGAAGGTATTGATGAAATGATGACAAGGTATTGATGAAATGACAAGGTATTGATGAAATGATGAGAAGGTATTGATGAAATGATGACAAGGTATTGATGAAATGATGACAAGGTATTGATGAAATGACAAGGTATTGATGAAATGATGACAAGGTATTGATGAAATGATGACAAGGTATTGATGAAATGACAAGGTATTGATGAAATGATGACAAGGTATTGATGAAATGACAAGGTATTGATGAAATGATGAGAAG
This sequence comes from Glandirana rugosa, assembly GCA_018402905.1. NCBI lineage: Eukaryota > Metazoa > Chordata > Amphibia > Anura > Ranidae > Glandirana > Glandirana rugosa. Next base: position 476,649 of record BLSH010419695.1, read on the forward strand.
GTATTGATGAAATGATGACAAGGTATTGATGAAATGACAAGGTATTGATGAAATGATGAGAAGGTATTGATGAAATGATGAGAAGGTATTGATGAAATGATGACAAGGTATTGATGTAATGACGACAAGGTATTGATGAAATGATGACAAGGCATTGATGAAATGATGATAAGGTATTGATGAAATGATGACAAGGTATTGATGAAATGATGATAAGGTATTGATGAAATGATGACAAGGTATTGATGAAATGATGACAAGGTATTGATGAAATGATAAGGTATTGATGAAATGACAAGGTATTGATGAAATGATGACAAGGTATTGATGAAATAAGGTATTGATGAAATGATGACAAGGTATTGATGAAATGATGACAAGGCATTGATGAAATGATGACAAGGTATTGATGAAATGATGACAAGGTATTGATGAAATGATGATAAGGTATTGATGAAATGATGACAAGGTATTGATGAAATGATGATAAGGTATTGATGTAATGATATCATGTGCAGGGACACACGAAAACTTGCAACCATTTTGTCAAACGTACGCCATGGTGGCTTCAGCTTTGACAATGCAGTCACCCTGCAACCCCCTCACTTCTCTTCCTCCTCTCATCAAGTTAGGAATTCCTGGGTCCCCTGGCCAGGACCCAGGAGGGCTGGCTGTGTTTGCCAGGCCTGATCATAAACCAATAAATCAGATCCATTAAGAGACAAGCACAGGATGCCTGGAGATAATGAGGGTCGTAAAACCCCCTCAGGCAGCTGTGACCTTCTCAGAGATCCTTAATTAATTTTAAAGGTGGAAATTTACCCACATTTCATAACTCCAGATAGGAACGGGACATCTTAATAAAAAGTATATATTTGAATGCAAGAATTCTTACTGAACAAAATGAATCCAAACGTCGATAAGTCCGATCATACGGGGAACCACTGATAGTTTCTCCTCTCCCCAGGGTGATGGAAAGTGACAAATCTGTTGTGTTTGGATTTAATTTAAATGCAACTTTCATGCTGAGCTGGAATTCCTTAATGTTAGGTCTGCACGGTGATCCCATCCCAAGATATGATTTTGATACAGCAAATTGCATATCAGGGAGGGTTATTATTCCATGTTCACCCCAGGCAGCCCACGGGCCCTCCTTACCCATGTGAGTGGTCAGAGGCATATGGCCCCACCCCTTGGCTTCCAGAGAAAAGGGGAATAGACCAGACAGTGCTCAGTTCTCACCTTAACAAAGAACAACCATCTGAGAACCTGGGCACTCATTGACCAATCACTGACATTTAAGTGCAAGTATCTTTCTCCCTTCCATTCTGCCTCCTCTCTTTGCTGCTGTATATTATTTCTCTATAAATATTTTATCTCCGCCAATTTTGTCCTTTTCATTATTAAACCTGAAAAGTGTTCATCTTGTCCCCTTAATGCAGCGAATCTGCTCCTTGGAAGAGCGCTGTTTAGGAAAACTCATGGGAATATCCCAGCGTGTTACAGGCGATTATTCTGCAATCATTGGTGGAAGCTCTGACTCTTCCGTAAAATCAACGGTCAGTGAAAGGGTTAATTGTTTGACTTGGCCCGGTAACAATCGCTCTCAGCCGGGTGGCACTTAGACGGTGGTCCCGCAAACTGGGAAATCAGCTGAGGGTGGCATTGCTATGTTAGGGTGAGATGGGGGAGGGGGTCCTCTGTCACCAGGGAGTGAGGAGGGCAGCAATCTGATAGCCGCGTCCATCACAATGATGACAAGGAATTGATGACAAGGAATTGATGACAAGGTATTGATGAGAAGGTATTGATGAGAAGGTATTGATGAGAAGGTATTGATGTAATGATGACAAGGTACTGAGGACACGGTATTAATGACAAGGTATTGATCACACGGTATTGATGTATTGATGACAAGGTATTGATGACAAGGTATTGATGACAAGGTATTGATGACAAGGTATTGATGACAAGGTATTGATCACACGGTATTGATGACAGACACGGATTAGAGAAACACGTTTTATTGGCAGCTCTCACATACACAGCACATCGTCTTTAACCCCTTCATCACCTCAGTGAACACTTTAAAAAACAAGGCAAAAAAAAATCAAAAATAAATCATGAAAACAATTTCTTCATTAGAAGGGTCTCCTGATCACATCTACAGGCCGGTGGGGTGGGGGAGGGTAGACGGGGCCCTTTATTGATGCGTCTCTGGAGCCTCACGGCAGGAAAGACGATGGAACGCACACTAACATCACACACTCGTTATATTCCATTTATATTTCTATATAGAAAATAGATCATATATAGGGGTGGTGGGGGAGGGGGACATTTAATAGAAGTACAAATATATGCGGAGAATCCTCTAGGCGGGGGAGGTGCGGTATACAGTAGTAGCACACAGAATCAGACATGCGCTGATCGATTAGTAGGGTCCGTGGTGGGAGGGGCGCATGTGCGGCGTTTCCAGGGATTGCGCGGATCATCACCATGGTGACGGATCGGGGTATGGGTGAGAGGTTATGCGATTCCTGAGCCACCTTCCTAGCCAGGTCACGTCAGGCTGTTACTGAAGCTAGAAGCGGACGCACACACGACTAAGAAAAAAAAAATGCATTGATTATCACTGCACGTTATATCGGGGTGGGGGCAGGGCAGGGCCTGGCAGGGAACACCGCGCCGCGCGCTCACAGCTCACAGATGGAAGTCTGAGTCACAAAGTTGGACGGGGGTGGGGCTATATTGCACGTCACTATTAGTTACGTAAAAAAAAAAGAATCAGCACACACGCAGGCGAAGATCGAAGTCATTGTCGGACTGCACTGGACCGATCCTTCCACCGAGTCCTTAGCGTATTGGAGAGTGGGTATGGGGCTAGGCAGTGGTACCACTACTAGGCGCGTTAGGGACCTTTGCGGCGTGTACGCGGGGAGGGTGGTGCCTGGGATGATTAGCTAGTCGCGTACAGACTAAGACACACGATGATGACATATGGCGTGG
>BLSH010419753.1:1925-14428 GCA_018402905.1 Glandirana rugosa
GGAACCCTGTCGTCCAGAAGCGTTTCGCCTTCGGCGGTTCCCCGCAGGCGGTGGTAGGCTTGGTCTAGTCGCATGGTTCACGCGGCTCCGGCTAGCCCTCGCCCTTGGCGGCTTCCGCTTTGCGAAGACCTGCTGTCCCAAGGTCCCATCTTGCACCCTGCTTTACCCTCGCTGGCTTTGACGGCTTGGCTATTGAGGCCCAGGTATTAAGGGGGGATCGGGGAGTCACTGACTCTGTAATCCCTACTATGCTTAAGGCACGTAAGTGCACTTCGAGGAAAATTTATCACAGGACCTGGAAAGCCTATATTGCATGGTGCGAAGCTGGGGGTTGGAACCCTCGCTCTTATTTGGTGTCCAGGGTGCTGACTTTTCTGCAACAGGGACTGGATAAGAGCCTGGCATTGAGTACGCTCAAGGGCCAGTTTTCGGTCTTAGCGGTCCTTTTTCAGAGACCTTTGGCTTCCCATTCGCTGATCCGCACATTTGTACAGGGTGTACGTCATGTGGCTCCCCAGTTTCGGCCGCCTCTGGCGCCATGAGATTTGAATCTGGTGCTCTCTGTTTTACAGAAACCACCGTATGAGAAGATTAGGGACATTCCCTTGTCCCTTTTATCGCAGAAGGTTGCCTTCTTAGTGGCTGTCACATCCGTACAACGGGTGTCAGAATTGGCTGCCTTGTCTTGCAAGTCCCCGTACTTGATTCTTCATAATGACAAGGCGGTGTTGCGACTTCCACTTTCTTTCCTTCCGAAGGTGGTCTCTTCTTTTCATTTGAATGAGGATATTGTCCTTCCTTCATTATGTCCTCACCCAAAACATCCTAAGGAATTTGAGTTACACTCTTTGGATGTGGTGAGGGCCCTGCGGGTTTATTTGAGTGCTACAGCTTCCTTTCAGAAGTCTGACTCGTTGTTTGTGTTACCCGGGGGCTCCAAAAAGGGTTCGGCAGCCTCATCGGCTACAATTTCCCGTTGGATTAGACAGACCGTGACCCATGCGTATGAGCTTCGGGGCAAGGTTCCCCCTTTTCCGGTCACGGCTCATTCCACCAGGTCGGTCAGTACCGCCTGGGCGTTCAGGCACCAGGCTTCGGTGTCTCAGGTGTGCAAAGCGGCCACTTGGCCACAGTGCACACGTTTACTAAGTTTTACAAAGTTGATGTGTCGGCATCTGCGGATGCTGCTTTTGGCCGCAAAGTTTTGCGAGCAGCTGTGTGAGTGCGTCTGGCGCTCCCTGAGAGGGTTCTGTTGGGTACAGTTGTTGTTTGCCCACCCCTCTAGTTTTTTGGCACTGCTTTGGGACGTCCCCACGTGTCAGTGAACGTAAGAGGAAAAGGGATTTTATTATAACTTACCGTAAAATCCTTTTCTCTGAGTTCACTGACAGACGCAGCTCCCACCCCTCTGGTTTTTTTGTTGCACTGCTTGTGACAAACTGCATACTATTGGCCAGCAGGGGGTTTTATAGGCTCAGGTGAGGACGGCCCCCATGGGAGGGGCCAGCCTATCCCTGATGCTTTTGCATCTGTTTTGCCTAGTCACTCCTGATAGGACGACATAAAACCCCACGTGTCATTTAAGAAGAGCTGCGTCTGTCAGTGAACTCAGAGAAAAGGATTTTACGGTAAGTTATAATAAAATCCCTTTATTTTACTCATTAAATTGCAAATCAATTCATAACTTTTTTTGAAATGCATTTTTTTGGATATTTTTGTTATTCTGTCTCTCACTGTTAAAATAAACCTATCGTTAAAATTCTAGACTGATCATTTCTTTGTCAGTGGGCAAATGTACAAAATCAGCAGGGGATCAAATACTTTTTCCCTCACTGTATATAGCTTGAATAGAGCATGGATAATCCCAAATTTATTGTAAAAAATATTATATTGTTCAAAGTTGCCCTAATATGCACGAATCCTGTTTTCACATAATATAGTTATGTCCTAGCATACAGTGTTCTGTCCCACAGATCCCAGTGTGCGTTCACAACGGCATCTGGCATTATCAGTACACAAAAGGGGAATTGCTATATAATTTATTGTCCTTAGCACTTGAGGCTGTTTTTTTATAATTAGATGGCCAAAGAAACCCTCTTTCTCTGGGGCTCATAGCTTGACCTGTAAACCTTTATTTATTCATATACTTCAGCTCCTAAGATGCACTTTGCAAGAATAGTTAAGATGCCATCAATCTTTGCCACTGCAACATATTTCAGTGATCCTGTATAACAGCTCTTATAATACAGGGGTATGCAACCTTAAAGAGGTGGAGAACTACAGTGGGTATGGAAAGTATTCAGACCCCCATACATTTTTCACTCTTTGTTATATTGCAGCCATTTGCTAAAATCATTTATTTTCCTCAATAATGTACACCCAGCACCCCATATTGACAGAAAAACACAGAATTTTGACATTTTTGCAGATTTATTAAAAAAGAAAAACTGAAATATCACATGGTCCTAAGTATTCAGACCCTTTGCTCAGTATTTAGTAGAAGCACCCTTTTGATCTAATACAGCCATGTATTAGAAATGTAAATAAATCTTACATTTTTCCGAGCATTAATATCTGTTCTTTGCATGTCCTATTGTATGAGCACTGCCCTTGCATCCAATAAACATGTTTGAAAAAAATATTTGTATTAATTAATTACCATTATTTATTTGCAAAGTTTTTCACATTTTTTTTTTTCTTCTTTCTCTTTTAATTTTTTTCCCTTTTTCAACTTTCAAGTTCAGACTAAATTGTTATGCACATCAGTTCTAAATATGTTTGTCTTTTTTATGCAAGATGTGTTAGTGTGTTCAGTGTCTTAAGAAATTAAAACAATTCTGGAAACTGAATTCACCTTAATAAGTGTTTAAGCTTACATACACAGATATCCTAGCACATTTTGGCTCACAATTTGTTTTTGTTCTTTTGGTTTTTTTTTTAAAGCCATTCCCGCTGTCGTGGGATCAATCTGTAACCTCATGGCTGCGTAATCTTTCCCTCCAGCAGTATGCTTCCAGTTTTTTAAGCAGCGGCTATACCTCTATGGAGACACTTCGAAGTTTATGGGAACTTGAGATTGTCAATGTAAGTTTTCCTTTTAATCATGTTTTAAATTGAGGAATCCCATGCACTAGTACTAATTTCTGCCCTCCCACTTTATATCTTATTGGAAGATTGAAGGAGCTGGGTAGAATATTGTTGCTCTAACATCAGATTCTGACAGCCGTGGGTGTTTGCTGGCAGGGAGGATTCCTTCATCCACTCTGCTTGGCATTGAAAAGGGAATCAATATACTTCTTTTAATCAGACCACAGGGCTGAACAAGAGAAATCTTACAGTATATGGCCAGTTTAGATACTCTCTGCCTGTTCTTTTTACATCACTCATGACTGGTTGCAATGGCACCTAACAGCAACATTGTGGGAGAAAGTGGTCACTATCCCTGAAGACTGATGTTGATTATAGAAATGCTATTAATTGCCCCAACTCTGGAGGGCTTTCTCTAGTATCGGACCATTTTGCTGCAAACAGAATTGAGTACAAGGTATCCAATATTTCTGCACACAGGCAGTCTGCTGGTTTAGATTTGTTGAAAAGCACTTATTAAGATGAATGTCTATGTATGACACTGGAAAACGTATTACTAAAAGAGCTGAAAAACCACATCTGACCATGGAACAGATGATGTAAAGACTGCAACCCTAAAATGTCCCTTATTTCTGACAGGTGCTAAAAGTTAATTTATTGGGACACCGAAAAAGAATCTTGGCCTCGCTGGCAGAAAGACCATGCGAGGATCCTCCTCAGAAACCACCACGATTCTCACAGTTACGGGTGAGAGATATGGACACACTTACACACCGTATATATTTGTTATGTATGTGTTTACTTTATATGTTTTAGTGGCTTACCACAGGCAGCCATGCAGCATTTTTTTATGTAAACTTCAACATATGAAAATTTTGCTGTATAATATTTTTCATTCCTGTACCTCAGATCGATCATGTATATATGATTCTTAGTCTATTTACAGCTTAAATGTAATGTATTTTTATTATTTTAGAGTCATGATATCCTCCCTCGGTCTATGCCATCCATTCCAGTTGGAGAGCAGGATGCCGGACTTGATTCCGGAAGAAGTAGGATAGAAGGTGCAGAAAGCAGGGAGCGCCACAAAGTGTTGGCATCTACAAAAGAGGTTTGACTTGTTTTATATATTGCAATATTTGGTGACTGTATTACATTATCAAAAAAAACTTCAGCAGCCTTTGTATAGCTTCTACTTTGAATAATACAAACACAGTTGTGAGCTGCCAGGGGTGGGGAAGCTACCAAAACAGTTGACAATCTTTGTCTGACCTTGTGTCAGAACATTAATGAAATCTGTGGTCACAGCACACTTTTTTTTTTTTTTTTTTTTTTAAATATCAGCATTGTAATAGCATTACAAACAATAGGTTTTTGACAATCCAAGTGATTGGTTGGCCCCTTTCACACTGCCGTGACTTGAAAGTTGCGTGATCTTGGCGCGATTTTGCGGGCACAATTTTGACGCGATTTCAGGGAATGCCTGTTCAAACTTGAGGTCTATGATCCTCAACTCGCATGAAAGTCGGACCAACGTAATGCAGGGGCTACTTTGAAGTGGGCGCCACTTTAAGTCATACATATATGAATGGTTGTCATTGGAAATCATGGGGAACGACTTGTCGTGCGACTTTGCAGTCTAAAGTCACAGGACAAATCGCACAAGTGTGAAAGGGGCCTTAAGCTTACTTGAAAAATCTCCTTTCATGTTGTGAATGCCTGTCTGCTGGCCATCTTTCCACAACCTCCTAGATTCCCTCCTTGCTTTGCAGCTTCTGTTCAGCAGTTTACTTTCCTTTCAAAACTTTTTATTGAAAATTTTTTAGTTCAACAAAAGAGACATTTATAGAAAGTTAGAATCTGTTAATCATATACTCTCGTATAAAATGCACAAAGAAAAACAAGCAAATGCCTATAAAACGGGATATTGTAAGAGATATACATTGTCTGTTGTACAAATATAAGACACCGTTAGGAATAAAGGGAAGAAGCAAAAGTCGAAGGAAAATAAAATAACAAAAAGAAAAAAATATATAGCTCCCAGGCAGGAGAGGTCCCGCTGTCCCCCCCAGTCACCCCAGTTGGGAACATACTGTAACCGGGAAGACAGACACCAACCCATTCCGCTCCAGGGATCATTATAAAATAAAAAGCTTTTGTGGACATGACCTCTGCTGTGTCCAAGTGAACTGAAGTTAACCAATCGGCCATACCCCATTTTTATAGGCCACTTAGAGAGGGTTTCTATTATCCTCCTCCAACCACATGGTTGAGAAGGCGTGGGGCAACACATGTATCAAACTGACCCTAGCCAAAAAGATAAGCAACATAATCACAATAAGATGAAAAGGAAAGCCGTCATATGAAGAAAATAGAAGACGAAGCAGAGGAAAAGAAGAAAAAAGGTAAACACCAGGGTAGTTATTCAAAAGAGAAAAAGGGAAAGGGTCACACTGGGAGTTTTATATAGTTCTTCCAGGATTCCCAGACAAGATCAAATTTAGGAGAAGTATCAAGGATAATATTGGCCAGCTTTTCCTGAACCATGATCCAGGATATTTTTCGTTTAGCCTCGGTGAAAGACACTGAGGGACGCTTCCAAGACCTGGCTATTGTGATCTTAGCACCAAGTAAAATAAATTGGATAAGTTTAAATATTGGTTTGGACATACCATCGGGTTTAGAGTTGAGGAGGGCTCTGAGGAACCGAGAGGCCCGAGATCTTACGGATCAAGTGAAAAATTTTGTTCCAGAATCCCCTAAGGCGAGGACAATCCCACCACGTGTGGAGGAAGGTGCCCACGTGCTCGCATCCCCTGAAGCAGAGGTTGGAGGAATTAGGGAACATAGCTGCTAACCGGGATGGTACCCAATACCACCTGGTAAATGCCTTTTAAGTTTGCCTCCCTCAAGGAAATATTAGCGATCCCCTTAAAACATCGCAAAAACAAAGAGGTCCATTTGTCCACTTCCAATTCCACGTCCAGATCCCTTTCCCATTTTTCGGCAAATGGTGGTTTAGTTGAGTCCTCCATCAGTGAAGCATATATCAAAGAGATACCACCTCTTAGATCCACAGTTTCCGAACACCATCATTCATATGGGGTAATACCTGTATGATCATTTCTGGATTTTCACCAGGAGTTCAGGAAATGATGAATTTGTAAGAAACCAAACTTTTCCGAGAGTGGCATATCTAGCTTGTTAATGCAATGCGATAAAGACAAAGGACCGGCCAGAGTTAAATAATGGCCAATACGGTATAAACCCTTGTCCGTCCACCACTTAAAAGCCCTGATGTCTAAAACCGGTGGGAACAGAGGGTTATTAAAGAGGTGAGTGAGTGGACGGAGATTTGAGATTAATTTGGGGGATTTAAAAACTGAATCGCAAAGAGCTTAGCAGTTTACTTTCAATATCTAAGGACTATATATCCCATGGTACCTTGCTGCCTCCAAGCTTGTACTTTACTGACTGTGAATCCTGAAACTCCTCTTCTCAGCATTTCTCTAGTTCAGAAGGCAGGCTCTCTAAAATGTTTAACACAGCAGTGCCTACTTACAGGGCATACAGAATGTGGCTCATTCTGCCACTCCTCTCAAGTATGGGGATACCACATGTGTAAGACTTTTTCATAGCCTAGCCACATAGAAGGACCCAAAATTCAAGGACCACCTTTAGGCATTCTAGGGGCATAAATTACACATCTAATTTGCTGGCGATCCCATTTTTGGGATCCCTGGAGCACCAGGACCGTAGAAACACTCACAAAATGACTACATTTTAGAACGCAAACACCATAACATATTTACGAGGCACAGTAAGTTTAAAGACTTCATTTTTTGTCACAAGTTTTTGGAAAATACAGAATGAAAAATTATTTTTCCCAAGTCATCTTCCAGGACAGGCCATGGGACGTAGAGACCCTCCCAATGGGACACAAAGCATGTTACCCTTCAGAATTAAATTCGGTCTTCCAGGCCCCTGATTCAGTGTTTCCTCTGTATGGGTGGAACATTTTTCCTGGAATGTATGGGACCCTCGCTCAGGGGCTTCCTGGAAGCTTCTTGGGAATGATTGGTTTGTGGATCTTGTCTATGGCCCTTCAGCAATACCCCTTCTTTATGGATATGGGGTGGCCGCTGTTTCCCTTGCTTTCTTGTGGCCCAGGGAAGGTCTGACGTGGTGGTTACCTAATCTTGGCTAAGGCCCTCCTGCTGAGCCTAATATGTCACAAACAAGGAGTGTGGCTGGGCTGGCAGTCAGTGTTGTCATGCATGGCTCGAGGGTGGAGGAAGGAGCCCGGCAGTTACTTGTATCTGACGCCTTCTTTCCTCATTTTGGTGTACAGTGACAGCCGTCATCTCCTCTCCCCCTGATGGCAGGGCCTGGCTGGCACTAGGCTTCCTCGAGAGGCAGGGCTTTTGTGCTCCAGCCTGGTTCCAGAAGATGCAACGGCATCACTTCCGAGAGGCAGGTGACGTCCTCACCAGTCGCCAGGAATGCTTGTTCTGCTCCCCATAAGGGGCAGGTAGGCATGAAAGCGCTGCTGGTGTCGGTGGTGCCATTCCCAGCAGAAGCTGTGGTGGACAAAAGAGGGGAAAGGACGGACTCGTCCATGGCACCCGCTTCAGTGGCGGAATCCAGTTTCTCAGGCTCCAGCACCTCACAGGTAATACATAGGGAGGGTTCCCGGTAGTCCTGTGGGTATTTTCTTCCTTTAGGCTGACAATGCACTTTCCCACGTCTACCAGAACACAAGGTCGATTTCTAGTTAGATTTATGTCCTGAGGGTTTCCTGTTGTATGATTGCAGGCTAAAGCCCAGACCCTGGCTACAGGAAGAGGAAATGTGCAGTATGTGCTGCTAAATTGGGATCCTCCTGAAGTAAACAATTTGGAGCGCTTGCACCAACAGCTTAGTGAAGGAAGATTATGCATGGTTTGTGCTTCGTTACTGTGTCCGTCAAGGAAGAGTTAGCAAACCACCTAAAATGTAACTCTTTCAAGACTTTTTTAGTCAATGTAAAACTCCCCCACCCCCACCTCCGTAGCATAGCTTCGAAGTGTCCTAGCTTTTCACAGCCAAGGCCTGTCTGGCCGGGGAGGCCAGGCATAAGGTCCATGAGGGTGCATCTGTGGCTCTTTCTTTGTCTTTCTCAGGGAACAAAGGTAATGTTAGTGATTTGGGGGAGTAGGAGCACGGCAATCCAAACCTAGGGTTTCTAGGTACAAGTTGGCTCTTGATGATGTGGATTTACTAAAAGCTATCTATGAGACCCTTGAAATCAAAGAGGACAAGGTCCAGCTCTGTATGAAGGCTTACAGGGCAAAACGTCTAGCGTCCTTCCTATCCACAAATATGACTTGATGCTATTCAGTTTGAATGGAAGGAACCTGGTAGAAAGCCTTCCTTTTCTATTAAAGTGAAAAGGGGGTTTCCCTTTGATGATGATTTGCGTTTATGGAATAAAATTCCTAGGTTAGATGTGCCTCTGTCTAAGGATCTAGCCTTTGAAGACATGGGGGTCCTTAAGGATCCCATGGGGGAAAAAAAAGGATGCTTATCTTAAAAGGGCTTGGGATCCCACCATTGTTAGCATCAAGCCGGTCCTTGCATCCACTTGCTTGGCTACAAATTTAGAATTTTGGCTGACGTAGCTTCAGTTCCACTAAATTGCTGGTACTCCTAGGGATTTGATTTTGACATTCTTTCCTTTATTTAAGGTGGTTGGTTTCTTAGCCCTTTCCTCTGCAGTCGGTGAAAATGGCTGCAAGGTGTTCAGCCCTGGTGAATTCTGCTAGAAGATCTATATATATATATTTTTTTTAAATCTTTTTTATTGAAATTTTTGTTTCTTTTACAAATACACATCCATCCGGACATAACACCATGAGGAGAAAAAAAAGCTATAACAAAAACCTGTGGTTCACATGCATGTTACAATGAGCATATACGTATATTTGCATATGTGGGCTTCCAACCCTAATGAGCAATTATCTATATTTTCAAACCACAATATATATTTACATTACATTACTTATAGGGTTACTTGACATATGTTCGGTCCCCATCACTGTAACCTCACCACCAACATTCTACCACCATACAAAACGTTGTATATGCCGTAGAATCACAAGTTCTCTCTGATTCATACCCATATTTTCTATTCCTTCAGCAATGGTTTTTATTCAGAATTTTTCACTGTTCGTTACACACTACCATACATACCAAGACAAGGAAGAGAGAGAGAAAAAAAAAAAAAAAAAGGAAAATTAAAATTTCCCCCAAAACAAGGATTGAGAAATAGTGGTGCTAGGCACAATCTATATATATTTTAGAAAATCTTTTCCAAATAAGGATGCCAGACCAAAGAAGCAATGGTCTGGCTGCAAAGGCAGAGGATTACTCTTTTTTCAATCCTCCTCAACAGCCCTCCAAACCCAATTACTTTTCTCCCAGTGGGAGGAAGGTTAGGGGGCTTTCTCCCAAACTGGAAATCCATCACCTCCAACATTTTAGTTTTACACTTGATAGCTCAGGCTACAAGCTGGCTTTCTAATCCCTTCCCCCACAAAGTATTTTTGTGGGAGCGATGGTGGATCAAAATATTTTTTGGTTCTTGTACCTGCCGGGAAGAGGGGGTCATAGTTTTTACTCCACATCTTTGTGGTCAAAAAACTCTCAAACAGGTTCCGTTTTTAATTCTGAATTTGCGGCCCCTCAACAGGTTGTTTAGTTACAAATGTGTTCAGGTGGAGTCTATTTTCTCATTCACAGTTATCCCAAGTCCAAGGTGTTTCGTGGTCACTCTGGACCTGAAGGATACCTATCTTCACATCCCCATACATCTGGCATATCAAAAGTTTTTGAGGATGACTATCAATATGTCAGACAAAATTTGATGCAGAGCGCTACCATTCAGACTATCCTCAGCCCACAGAATATTCTCAAAAATGTTGAGGGAGGCCTTAGCTCCTCTGAGGTTGAAAGGAATTGTAATCCTTCCTTATTTGAACAATCTCCTGTTGATAGACCCGTCTCATCCAAAATTGTTGGAGGATCACCGGTGCACCCAGAGCCATTTGCAATCCCTGGGGTGGATTATCAACTGGGAAAAATCAAACTTCGCTCCTTCCCAATCCTTAAAGTTTGTTTCTTCCAGTGGACAAGTGCAGAAAGGTCATTCACCATATGGCTTGTTTGCAGATGAGTCTTCCAGTGGATGAGCGAAATTTTGGCAGTGGTGGGTCTCATGACAAGGTGCTTCCCGCTGTTCCTTGGGCCCATTTTCATCAGAGGTCTCTGCAGCTTTTTCTTCTCAGAGTCTAATGGCTCAGAATTCGAGAGAACCTGACCTACCGGGATGCCTTCCAACAAAAGTTTGGGATGAAAGCTATCTGCGCAAAGCCATGTGTTGGCTGCTTTGGGTTTCCTATAGGTGGATGCGGATAGATGTCCTTGTTTTGAAATCATCTGATCTAGCTGGCTACAGTGAAACATGTAGACTGTTTGCTGCACACATCTGACACCATCCCTCTAAATACCTCTGCCCCCCTCCACCAGAGACTGGTGATCCAGTGAATGGAGATGTGGGCAGTTTGGAGTGAAGGTCAGTAGCCTTGCTGCAGTAGTATGCCAGTGCTAGCTCCCGCACAAGCAAAGATACGCCAGGAAGGTGATATATCGTAATGAGGAGCACAGACATGCCGATGACACATCCATTTAGCCACCGATTCCAGCTATAAGGCTACCCAGGAGCAGTGGAATGATTCAATCCTGCATTTGTTTATTGGCACAGTTTGGAGGCATATGAAACTGGAGTGCATAACCGAACATAACTTCAGTCATTTGGTCCATTCAGGAATTTTACTTCCCCACAGGACACTAAATATGACTGTTTTGATTACACATGGTTTCATATGTGCTCATAGCCTATTTTGCTCATAAGACATTTTTGAGCCGGTCCTATTATTTGCCTTTCTATTTGCCCTTCCATACCTTGCTAAAAAGCATGCATGCATGCATTAGTCAGCCTTTGTGGTTATTCCTAGGAGGTGATATTCATTTTTTGAACTTTGTTTCAGTATTGGAGACATGGGCCACATACACAGAGAATTACTTTATTGTAATCCACATGCACAGTGTGGTGACACATTTATCTCCCACGTCTCAGTCAGGAACATCATATGAACTTGCACTGCCACACCAGCATGGTGATTAATCATTGAATTCACCTCCTGAAATCTGACAGACGATTGCATGTATGTACGGTATGAATGATTGTATGCTGTCAATGTGCTTTTAAATTTGCATAGACAACGTTGTCTTATTGGTGTCTGGTGGAACTGGATAACAGGACTCGATAACAGCATATGCAATGCTCCATGCGGTGAAAGGATGGGCTGGAGGATGGTTGAATGGACGTCCAATGCAGCAAGGAGCTCCTGCACATTACTGCTGTGCTTTTTCTGGCCTTTGCTTTTTCTTGAGGCCAACAGCACTGACAGCTCTGACACAGTTCCTTGCTGCATTGGACGTCCATTCAACCATCCTCCAGCCCATCCTTTCACCGCATGGAGCATTGCATATGCTGTTATCCAGTCCTACATGTAAGTGGATATGAATAAAATTGTATGGTTGTATGGTGTTTTTACTTACATCGACCTGGTGCCCTTCTTGTTTTCTTTTGCACTGCTGCTGAGAGTTTCCCAACCTCTATTAGGAGCTGCTGGTCTCTGGACACCTGATCTTGTTTACTGTCTGGCTATCAAGAACTTATCAGGATTTTATGGACTTTTTATACTCAGTTGTCCAATTAGGTTTTTATCATTTAGCCAATGTTCCTATCCTGTTGTATCGATTTGGGTTTAACCCTTTACCTTTAGTTTTTATATTGATCGTTCAGTGAGCGCTGATTCTCCAGTCACCACTTGATGTACTGGTTGTGTGTGTATACACTGCCACCCCCCCCCCCCCCCCAGTCCCTGCTGTACTTAACCACTTGACAACTGGGCACTTAAACCCCCTTCCTAACCAGACCAATTTTCAGCTTTCAGCGCTCTCACACTTTGAATGACAATTACTCAGTCATGCAACATTGTACCCATATGAAATTTGCGTCCTTTTTTTCACACAAATAGAGCTTTCTTTTGGTGGTATTTAATCATCTCTGGGTTTTTTATTTTTTGCGCTATAATTAAAAAAAGACCGAAAATTTTGTAAAAAAATGAATTTTTCTTCGTTTCTGTTATAAAATTTTGCAAATTAGTAATTTTTCTTCATAAATTTTGGCCAAAATTTATACTGCTACCTATCTTTGGTAAAAAAAAAAAAAAAATAGTGGATATTATTTGGTCTTTGTGAAAGTTATAGAGTCTGCAAGCTATGGTGCCAATCACTGAAAATTGATCACA
>BLSH010419753.1:16870-34651 GCA_018402905.1 Glandirana rugosa
AGACCCACCCACCTCGTCGTAAGGAACTGTAGTGGAGACTCTATGAGTAAATTAACTCGTCGGGCAATGCGACCTTTCCTCGTAACAAACTTCCTCAGATTCTTCACCTAATGGGGACAGCCGATTGTAAACACACTCGCACATTCTAGAGATATTGAACTCTAGGTTGACAAACGTGCACTCTTCCTTGTGGCCCATTTTTGTGACACAGGTATATAGTGAAACGTGAGGAACCTCGTGACTAATCTGGAAAAACAAAATTTTGACGAACAATACTTTTTAAAAACCAAACCTTAACTGTGTAAAAGTAGTGGATATAACAAATAGGCCTAAAACGCCTGGCTGCAATCCACCTGTGTAGCTCAAAAAACGGAAGTAATGTGCAACTCCCTTGCCACCCAATGCGGCGTTTCGTTAACTGCTCGTCAACATCATCAGGGGTCATGTGTGGGCACTGGTGATAGCACATCACCCAATGGAGGCAAGTACAGCAGGGATCATGGGGATGGGGAGGGTATAAAACATAAATAAGCACAAATCCGGATAAACAATATAGGTGATGAAAATGTGTCAATTCCAAACCAAAAATTTTTCATAACAAGCAGTTTTAAAACAAAAAGGTCTAATCAGTGCTCCAAGGAGTGCAAAGTGATATATGGACACAGTGTTTTTACCCGGTGTTCCTTCTCACGTGCAAACAGTTGGATCTCAAGTTATAGAGATCTTACACGCTCACACAAATGTTAGCCGACAGGGGTAATCCACTTCTTAGACTCCTTCAAACAATGCTCCTTTCCAGCGTAACGGGCTGCTCAATTAAATGAGTATCTCAGAGGTGATGTCAAGGAATGCTGCTCCACCCACCCAGACATCAGCATTCCTTGACGTCACCACGTACCAGCCTGTTGGCTAGATCCGCGTCTGTATGTTCTTTCTACTCTCTACCTTTTTTTTTAATGTAGGTGCTACATATTTTTAAATAAATGCTTTTCTGGAATACTACACTATGAAGCCTCTTCCTTCTATTATCCCATATGCCTGAGACAACGTGGTGAAGGATGACTCCTATTTCGGAGGTACTCATTTAATTGAACAGCCCATTACACTGGAGAGAAGCATTGTTTGAAGGCATCCAAGAAGTGGATTAGCCCTGTTGCTGACATTTGTGTGAGCGTGTATGATCTCTATAACTTGAAATCCAACTGTTATGGTAAGCGGCGCATGTTGCTTTTAGAGAAAGAAATAGGTAAGGCGCTTCTATTGACGGCATTTTTCTTGGCGCCAGGTGCTTGCCTGAGATAGAGCTGGAGGCGTATCAGCCAGAATACAGGCTGTGGGATCTCCTCTGTACTCTGTCCCATTGGACCTGTGCTGACGACATCAGCACACCTGATACATGTTGTTACGGCAGAGGGGGTGGGAGTAACAGAGCTCAGCTTGAGCTAACAGGAATGACTACAAATTGGGCTGCTGACAGGGGAGTAGATGATAGGCAGCAATGGGAGTAGACCAGCAGTTAGGATTTACTTGCTCGTGAGACTTTAGGATGTTTGGATTATTGTGTCCTTTTGATGTTTTCAAGTTTATTAATATATATTCTAGATTTGTTATGTTTTGATATTTGGTATTGTTTTTTTATAGGAAGAAGCTAGGTTAACATTAAGACCTCCAAGTTCAGCCACCTCATATGCACCTCTACAGAACTGGCAGCACCAACCGGAAAAGCTAATCTTTGAGTCCTGCGGTTATGAAGCCAGTGTGAGTATTTTCACAAAGGTTTGAAACATTTGGTTAAAAGTATTACCTGCCTGTTTTTTTTTTTTTTCTTTTGTTCTTTTTTAAATATTGCAACATATACAAATTTACAATTTATAAATGTGCTTCTCTGTACATGGGTTTCATGAAAACCTGTTTGTATGTCAGTATTTAGGATCAATGCTTATCAAAGATTTAAGAGGGACAGAGTCCACCCAAGATGCCTGTGCCAAAATGAGGGTGAGTTCTTGTACTTTCTTTGTGAGTGTGCATTAAAATAAGGTACAACAGAACATAATGTATCTCTAATATCTGTTTGTAGAAGTCCACGGAGCAGATGAAAAAAATTCCAAGAATCACTCTTTCCATCAGCTACAAGGGTGTCAAGTTTATTGATGCATCAAATCAGGTTATTTTTACTTTTTTAATTCTTATTGACTTATTTCTATACAAACTAGAGTGTTCACAATTCAGCAGGGCAGATGCTTGGTATGGGAACCAGAATCTAGTGGAGATCACTGTAGTAGGGTGCCTTCTACAGTGTTCCGTGGGGGTCCCACTGGTATAATATATGCATTAGTGTAAAAATAGCCATACTTGGGATATTCCTTTAAAAAGTGCAACTTTAGGTAGAAACTCGAAGTAGACCTTCTAGGCTTTTGCAATTAGATCATTTTATTCAAACTGTAGTTTGGTTTATGTGTTTATGAAGAGAGAGACCAATTGTTTTGTATGTGTAATTGTTAGGTACATATACCTTTTTCATCCATGTTTTATACTTCACATGAAGTATAAAGCCTTTTACTACATTCTTTACCTTTATTTACTCTTTTAAATCTTACTCTTTCAGAACGTAATAGCAGAACATGAAATTCGAAACATATCCTGTGCGGCTCAGGATCCTGAAGACTTATGCACCTTTGCCTATATTACAAAGGACCTGCAGACCAGCCACCATTACTGCCATGTGTTCAGCACTGCCGATGTGGTGAGCCATGCATACATACATCTGTGTCATTTCAACAATTAAAGAAAAAAGGATGATGGGATAATTCATAAAGAATTTAGGTGTCCTTTATACACCTGTGTTCGGGTTATGGACATTAAAGCATTTACATATTACTAACAATCGGTGTAAGAGCTTTAAAACAAGTCCTCACCTCTGTAGCTGCAGTGTCTTGGAAAAATTCATCCTCAATTTTCACAGCAGAAGCACTGAAGGTGTTCTCTAATTTAGATCAAAGAAGAGCATGTATTTACCTGGTTTCATGTGTCCCTCTCGCTATCTACATGAGCAGGTTGTCCTTCCGTAGCCAACAGAAACCATGTGTGCAGTACTGCAATGTGCTGGTGTGAGCTGACTTAGGGAGATTCAGGCATCTATGGGCCAGTTACTGATTGCAACAACAAAAAAGTGGTAGTCTTATTTGATTTTTTTACGTTGACTCATTTTTTTTTTTTTTTCTTTGATAAAAAAATCTCGATCTCCATATAATTTTTTAAGAGAGTATGCTAGACATTTTGCTATATTTATGATAGAGTGAATAAACCAAAATGTCTTTCCTCTGGTTATCTTCGAAGTTATTCAGCAATGTGTATAATCTGATCTCTCTGCTAGTAGGATTTTATTCAGCACAACAGTTCTAGATCTCTGGTGCTCTTGCTCAGACCTCGACTGCTTGTTGCATGGGGCAAATGGGAAATATGTATATGCTGAAAATCCAGATTTACCCACTTGGAAAGAAATACAAAGCACTATTCTTTTTTGTAATTTCTGAATATATTTCTGAAATATATGCAGTAATATTCTACATTCTAATTAAAATGAAAGCATTACAGTCTAGTATTGTAAGAGGATGTATGGAAGAGGATAATTATGGAATACGCAGTAATGGGGTTTGTATAAATGGAAATGCAAGACTAGCTCAAAGCAGGTCAAAAGGAAGTTGTCTGGAGGCAAAATGGACCAATCAATGAATTATAATGATCTCAGAAGTGTGTCAAATAATATTCAGTCAGAGAAGACCTTGGCAATAGTTAAGGGGGGAATAAACAATTTAAATATGTCTTATGAATTATGTTGCAGCTAACTAAATAAGGTTTAGAGTAGATTTATTGAAGCCAAGGATTCTTGGTGAGATCCTTTGACAGCCCAATAGTTCTAATAACCCCTGCATGATTATTTTAGCTTGACCACTAACAAGAATTGTTATATACTGGAGGGGAATATGCAGTGTGAAAATAGACTTGGTAATGGAAGGTTAGAATTAGTTTACCTGCATGCCAGGATTTCAGTAAAGCTTAAGGTGGAATCTAGGGCATCTGTGGGTATCCATAACAACTGAGGTTTGTATTTTAGTATTTTTTAACCCCATTATGACAGGTGATACAAAAAAAAAAAAAAAGCTGCTGCTACTAAACGTCTAAGGCCTGGTTCACACCTATGCGTTTTTGGTTCTTTTTGCAGAAACCCCCTACAGTTCATTTAACATATTTTCCTATGGGACACGTTCACATCTATGCTTTTTTTTTCAGCCACTCTGTGCGTATTTGGAAAGGGTCAAGGACTTTTTTCAATGCAAAATAGTGCTTTTTCTTTTTGTTCAATAATGGTTCTTAATTTTGTAAGGTTATTATCTGATTAATCGAAACAATAATCGGCCAACAAATCGATTATGTAAATAATCGTTAGTTGCAGCCCTAATGAACTTATACCTGCAGTCCATATCCCAGGAGTGGATAACTGACAAGCTGCTTACCTTAGCCACCATCACCTGTTTTCAGTTTGATGTGTCAAAATGGGGGATTCCGGATGTGGACATCCTAGCCTCCAGAGTTAACAAACTACCTCTGTTGTCACAACCTGAGATACTCTAGCCCTAGCTAGCAAGATGGCTTGACAATCCCTTTATCGCAGTTCAGGCTAATTTACACCTTTTCTCCAGTGCAATTTCTTTTCTTCTCAAGAAAAATAGAGCAGGAGAGAAAATGGTGATTCTGATTGCAACAAACTCGCCCAGAAAAACCTGTAACATAGTCATATTCAGATTCTAGCAGACATCCCCTAGCCACTTCTCCACAGGTCAGATCTGCTATCCCAAGGCCCTCTATCCCATCCTGCTTCTCAGTCTCTGGCTTTAACGGCACAGCTTTTGAAACCTAGGTCTTACAGTGGTTGTAAACGCAAAAAAAACCAAAAAAAAACCTGCAAGACACAGGCATAATGAGCTAGTATGCATCGCATACTAGCTCATTATTAAATACTTACCTTAGAGCGACGCTAATGCAGCGGTCCCCACACACTGATGTGATCGAAAACATGTCTCCCGGAGTTATTTCCAGGTTTGCGGGCTCCGGCGCTGTGTTTGGCCGGAGCTGCGATGATGTCATTCCCGCTCATGCATGCGGGAGCCGCAGATCATGGCACGGGCCTTGAAGAAACGGGCCGTTTCTTCAGTGCGCATGTGCCAATGACGTTAGCACATGCAGATACAGTGAATATCTAGAGATATTCACGGTACCTACAGGTAAGCCTTATTATAAGCTTACTTGTAGGTAAAAGTGGTGTAACTAGGTTTACAATCCCTTTAAAAGACAGAGAGGGGTTTCGGAGTTTGTGGTTCCTTCCTTGCTACAGGCAAAAAAGGTTTTTCCAAGAAGATCTATTATGATACCCAGAACTCTTTTTTTTTTTTTTTTGTTTTTTTTTTGGTGTGATCACAGGCAATTCAATCCCAGAGATGACTCTGTGTCTTGCATTTTGACCTTCTTACAAAGAGATCTTGACAAGAACGCACACTCAAAGGCCAGGTCTCAGCCTTATCTATTCTTTTTCAAAGGCCTTTGACTTCATTCTACTTTTCTTCAAATTGTATCTCATATTAAGCCCCCTAGCAGGACCCTGTGCTTCCTTGGGATTTCTTCTTGGTTGTCTGTGCCCTGCAGAAACTACCATTTGAAGCTATCAGAGATATTCCCTTAAAAGATCTTTCCTTTAAAGTAGCCTTCTCGGTTGCTATTACATTGGTCAGACGTGTCTCTCTTGTAATGAGCTGTTGCTCATACTTCACACGGACTGTGTTGTCTTACGTCCAAGGCCATCCTTTCTCCCATAGGTTGTTTCGGTATTCCACCTTAATGAGGATATTGAAGTGGAATACTGATACCTATCATTTGCATGCCCTACTCCTAAGCATCCACAAAAAATCTCTACATTGCCAGGATGTAGTCAGAGCCATTAAAGTATATCTCAAAGCTACTGCTCCAGTCAAATGGATGGATTTCCTCTTTGTCCTGTGCTTGGAACCTCGCAAGGCACACCCTGCTTTGAAGTGCACCATTGCATGATGGATAGGGAATATAATTTTAAGTGCTTACATTGTCAAAGAAAAATCCCCTCCTGCATTTTTATACACCCATTCCACCAGACCAGAGGGAGTTTCCTAGGTATTTTGACACCAAGCATCTGTTGCCCAGTTGTTTAAGGCCACTACGTGGTCTTCTGTTCATACTTTAAAGATTTACCAGGTTGACATCCAATCTTCTGAAAATGCAACTTTAGACTGCAAGGTTTTCTCAGCAGCATTCTGATGTTGGAACCTCTG
Organism: Glandirana rugosa; assembly: GCA_018402905.1. Classification (NCBI taxonomy): domain Eukaryota; kingdom Metazoa; phylum Chordata; class Amphibia; order Anura; family Ranidae; genus Glandirana; species Glandirana rugosa. The sequence continues at coordinate 23,230 of BLSH010419753.1, forward strand.
ACCTTTATTGTTTGTGCCTGTTGGCACAGTTATTTGCCTCATTGTTGCCCACCCTTCTTATGCATTGCTTGGGGATATCCCATTAATACTTGTGTCCTGTACTGTACGATTAGGGTAAGAAGAATTTTAAGTTAACTGTAAATTCCATATCTTTGAGTCCTGTACATGATACAGACCACCCTCCCTTCCATTCCTTGGTTTCCCTGCATTGTTTGTTACAAAAGTGAGGATTTGGAGTGGGGTAGGGCTATAAGAGACGCCCAGGGGTCGTATCCTCTAAAGCTTTGCCAGTGTTCAATCACCTGAAGGTACACACCCATAACCCATGGTGTATAAATACTCTGTGTTCTGTACTGTACTCTATGATATTGAATTTACTGGTAAGTCAAATTCCTTCTTTTTTTTTTTGTCTGTCGGAACATGGGAGGTTTTGTAAGAATTTACCGGACTCTGGTCTAAATAAAGTTGGTTGGTGAACTGCTGCTCCAAAAGAATGTTTGCATAGACTTGGTTGTAGTGTACTGTATTTTTAATGTCATTTTAAATAAATTCTGTTTAACCGCTTGCCGACCTGCTCACGTAGATATACTGCGGCAGATCGGCTTTCCTGCGTGAATCAACGTATCCATCGCTCCGTGAGTGTGCCCGCGGGTCGGGTGGACTCTGTCCCCCTGCGACCCGTGATCGCCTGTTAGAGAGGAAGAAAGGGGAACCGCCGATGTAAACACGCCAGTTCCCCGTTCTGACAGGCGGCATGACAGAGATCTACTGATTCTTGTGATCGGGATCAGTTAGATCTGCCCCTGCCAGCCCAGCCCCCCATACTGTTAGAACACAGTGAGGGAACACCGTTTAACCCCTTGATCGCCCCCTACAGGTTAACCCTTTCCTTGCCAATGACATCTATACAGTAATCAGTGTTTTTTTTTAAGCTGTAATCGCTGTATAAATGTCATTGGTCTCAAAAATGTGTCAAAAATGTCTGATCTGGCCGTCGCAATATCGCAGTCCCGCTAAAAATCGCAGATCGCCGCCATTACTAGTTGGAAAAAAAAAATTGTTAAAGCGCTATAAATTCTAATGGTTTGTAAACGTGCCAACTTTTGCGAAAACCAATCAATATACGCTGATTGTGATTTTTTTTTTTTTTACCGAAAATATGTAGAAGTATCGGCCTAAACTGATGAATACATTTTTTTTTGGAATATGTATTATAGCAAAAAGTAAAAAATATATATATATTTTTTTTCAAAATTGTCGTTATTTTTTGTTTATAGCGCAAAAAATAAAAACCGCAGAGGTGATCAAATACCACCAAAAGAAAGCTCTATTTGTGGGGAAAAAAAGAACGTTTGGGTACAACGTTGCATGACCGCACAATTGTCAGTTAAAGCAACGCAGTGCCGAATCGCAAAAAGTGCTCTGGTCAGGAAGGGGGTTTAGAATATTTTTCAACTTTGATTAAAATCAAGACCCTTTCCTTTGTATTACATATAATCTTAAATGCTATTTGTCTTTGTTTTAATACAGAACCAGGCCTATGAAATAATTCTGACCTTAGGCCAGGCTTTTGAAGTTGCATATCAGTTGGCCATTCAGGCACAGAAATCCCGTCTTCCTGAAGCTGTTGTCTCCCGACCATCAAAGCCTGTTCCCAAGCCACGTGGCAGCATACGGAGGCAAAATGTAAGTAGTGGATTATTTTTTTTTTTTTTCTTGATCTAGCGCATTAGGTATGCACACAGCTGCATTTGGTAAATGCTTTTGTATATGAGACCTTAGGGTGGCCATAAATTGATCCTATTTTTTTTTTTCTTTTTTTTTTTTCAAGTAACTGTTTTCAGCACTGTTTTTAGTATAATTGTATGTAGGAGATCATTGTCTGCTTAAAGACTTTAAATTACTGACATCCAATCATTATGCAGAATAGGCCTTCAGTTTTCCTTCTTTTCTGTTTTTCCTGATATACTTGTTCCAGGTTAGCAACTCAAAGTATTAAAGTAGAAATATAGGCATTTCTTTTTTGTTTTGGATAGAGTAAGGGAGGGTTATAACCCCCGTCAGGTTTTTTTTGCCATCTGTAGTTTGTTGGGGAAATTTACCTTCACTTCCTGTCGCATGTTATTAGCATCTTCAGTGGCCCTGTGGTTATCAGATCAGATTTCTTGGCCATTTTTCAGAGAATATGAATAATAACACAGACATGTCTTTCACTCATGGTTAGTGTTTGGCTGAAGCCATTTATTATCAATCAACTGTGTTTACTCTTTTTAAATCATAATGACAACAAACTACCCAAATGACCCTGATCAAAAGTTTACACACCCTGGTTATTTTGGCCTGATAACATGCATACAAGTTGACACAAAGGGGTTTGAATGGTTATTAAAGGCAACCATCCTCACCTGTGATCTGTTTGCTTTTAATTAGTGTGTGTGTGTGTGTGTGTGTATAAAAGGTCAATGAGTTTCTGCACTCCTGACAGACCCTTGCATCTCTCATCCAGTGCTGCACTGATGTTTCTGGGTTCTGAGTCATTGGGAAAACAAAAGAATTGTCAAAGGATCTGTGGGAAAAAGTACTTGAACTGTATAAAACAGGAAAGGGATATAAAAGATATCCAAGGAATTGAGAATGCCAATCAGCAGTGTTCAAACTCTAATCAAGAAGTAGAAAATGAGGGGTTCTGTTGAAACCAAATTATGGTCAGGTAGACCAACTAAAATTTCAGCCACAACTGCCACGAAAATTGTTGGTGATGCAAAGAAAAACCCACAAATAACTTCAGGTGAAACACAGGATTCCCTGAAAACGTGGTGTGGCTGTTTCAAGATGCACAATAAAGAGGCGCTTGATGAAAGATGGGCTGCATGATCGAGTCGCCAGAAGAAAGCCATTACTATGCAAATGCCACCAAGTATCCCGCTTACAATATGCTAAACAGCACAGAGACCAGCCTCAAACCTGTTTATGATGAGACCAAAATTGAGCTTTTTGGCCACAGCCATAAACGTTACATTTGGAGAGGAGTCATCAAGGCCTGTGAAACACGGAGGTGGATCACTGATGTTTTGGGGATTTGTGAGCTACAAAGGCACAGGGAATTTGGTCAAAATTGATGGCAAGATGAATGCAGTATGTTATCAAAAAATACTGGAGGAACATTTGCATTCATCAGCCAGGAATGAGTATGGGACATACTTGGATATTCCAACATGACAATGATCCAAAACACAAGGCCAAGTCGACCTGTCATTGGCTACAGCAGAATAAAGTGAAGGTTCTGGAAGTGGTCATCTCAGTCTCCTGACCTCAATATCATTGAGCCACTCTGGGGAGATCTCAGACGTGCAGTTCATGTAAGACAGCCCAAGAATGTCCAGGAACTGGAGGCTTTTTCCAAGAGGAATGGTTACTTTACCATCTGAGAAGATAAAGAGCCTTATCCACAAATACCACAAAAGACTTCAAGCTTTCATTGATGTTAAAGGGGACAATACACAGTATTAAGAACTGGAGTATGTAAACTTTTGATCAGAGTAATTTGGGTAATTTCTGTTGTCATTATGAGTTAAAAAGCATAAACATAATTGATTAATAATAAACGGCTTCGGCCAAACACTAACCAGGAGTGAAAGAAAAGTTTTTGTGTTATTCATATTCTATGAAAAATGGCGAAGAAATCATAAATTCTGCCAGGGTATGTAAACTTATGAGCACAACTGTATGTCTCAAAGCAGTTGCAATAGCTTTTAGAGAACTTTGTCTGCAGCCTACATTTTGATGTCTAAAATTAGAGCAAATCCTGCAGCTCTGTGATGATTTTATTACAGTATCTCATAAAAGTAAGTACACCCCTCACATTTTTGTAAATATTTGATTATATCTTTTCATGCGACAGCACTGAAGTAATGATGCTTTGCTGTAAATTTGCCGTCCCCTCAAAATAACCCAGCACACAGCCATTAATGTCTAAACTGCTGGCAACAAATTGAGTACACCCCTAAGTGAAAATGTCCAAATTGGGCCCAATTAGCCATGTTTCCTCCTCCGTGTCATGTGACTTGTTAGTGTTACAAGGTCTCAGGTGTGAATGGGGAGCAGGTGTGTTACATTTGGTGTTGTCGCTCTCACTCTCTCATACTGGTCACTGGAAGTTCAACATGGCACCTCATGGCAAAGAACTCTCTGAGGATCTGAAAAAGAGAGTTATTGCTCTACATAAAGATAACCTAGGCTATAAGAAGATTATCAAGACCCTGAAACTGAGCTGCAGCGCGGTGGCCAAGACCGTTTAGCGGTTTAACAGGACAGGCCCCACTCAGAACAAGCCTTGCTAATGTCAACCAAAGAAGTTGAGTGCACATGTTCAGCGTCATATCCAGAGGTTGTCTTTGAGAAATAGACATATGAGTGCTGCTAGTATTGCTGCAGAGGTTGAAGGGGTGGGGGGTCAGCCGGTCAGTGCTCAGACCATACACCGCACACTGCATCAAATTGGTCTGCATGCCTGTTGTTCCAGAAGGAAGCCTCTTCTAAAGGTGATGCACAAGAAAGCCCGCAAACCATTTTCTGAAGACAAGCAGACTTAGGGCATGGATTACTGGAACCATATCCCGTGGTCTGATGAGACTAAGATAAACTTATTTGGTTCAAATGGTGTCAAGCGTGTGTGTGTGGGCAACCAGGTGAGGAGTACAAAGACAAGTGTGTCTTGCCTACAGTCAAGCATGGTGGTGGGAGTGTCATGGTCTGAGGCTGCATGAGTGCTACCAGCACATACTGAAGCAGAGCATGACCCTTCAGAGACTGGGCCGTAGGGTAGTATTCCAATATAACGACCCCAAACACACCTCCAAAACAACCACTGCCTTGCTAAAGAAGCTGAGGGTAAAGGTGATGGCTGGCCGAGCATGTATCCAGACCTAAACCCTATTGAGCATCTGTGGGGCATCCTCAAATGGTAGGTTGAGGAGTGCAAGGTCTCTAACATCCACCAGCTCCATGATGTCCTCATGGAGGAGTGGAAGAGGACTCCAATGGCAACCTGTGATGCTCTGGTGAACTCCATGTCCAAGAGGGTTAAAGGGGTCGTAAACCCTCACGGCTTTTCATCTTAATGCATTTTATGCATTAAGGTGAAAAACCTTTTTCTGTTGCAGCTGCCCCCCAGAGCCTCCCTTTTACTTACCTGAGCCCGATCGTTCCCACCCGGGGACGAGCCTAGCTGCTCCAGCCGCGTGCTCCGGTCCCCATTGGTTAGATTGATAGCAGGGGAGCCATTGGCTCCCGCGGCTGTCAATCAAGTCCAGTGACGCTAGAGCCGGGGGGCCAAGTCCTGTTGTCTGTGTCAATGGACGCAGCAGCAGAATACCAGAGCATGCCCGCACGAGTGCCCCCAGGAAAAGCGCTTCCCTGACGAGGCACTCGAGAAGAGAAGAAGCCAGGAGTGCTGCTGGTGGACCCCAGAAGAGGAGGATCTGGGCCACTTTGTGCAAAACTGCTGCACAGAGGAGGTAAGTATGACATGTTTGTTATTTTAAAAAAAACAAACCTTTAGAATCATTTTAAGGCAGTGCAGGAAAATAATGGTGGCCACACAAAATATTGGCACTTTGGCCCAATTTTGACATTTTCACTTAGGGGTGTACTCACTTTTGTTGCCAGCGGTCTAGACATTAATGGATGTGTGTTGAGTTATTTTGAGGGGACAGCAAATTTACACTGTTATACAAGCTGTACACTCACCACTTTACATTGTAGCAAAGTGTCATTTCTTCAGTGAAAAGATATAATAAAATATTTACAAAAATGTGAGGGTTGTACTCACTTTTGTGAGATACTGTGTGTGACAATGGTTGAAAGTGGAAAGGTGCAGCATTAAGCTCCATTTAAATATACAATAAGGGAAGTTCACAGCAACAACCATGTAAAACAGCCAACTTGTTTCTGGGGTCAGACAAACTCCCCCCTTCTTTAGAGCTATAAAATATATCACTTTTTTTATATATGTATCCTTTCTTTTATTAAAGCAGAACTTTGGACAAAAACTTCTTTACTTTTAATCCTGTTTTCATATTTTCCTAAAATATGTAGTCCATTTTTAGATTGGCTCTGTAGTTTCTGAGATGTAGCAGATGCATTATTTTAATTACAGGGTTATTTCCCTTTCTCTTCCCGTTTTGTAAGACCGCTTCGCCTTGCATTTCACCAGCCACTGGTCTTGTCACAACCCGCTGTGGTTCTTCCTACAGCGAGCAGGAAGTGATACAATCCCTGCTCACTGTAGTGGGCGGACCAGTGAGTCTGATACTAGCAGTCTACGGGGGCAGTGTCCTTAGCATTACAGTCCAGGCAACGCCAGATCTGTCCCGCCTCCTGTGTCCTTACAGTCTAGGAGTCTCTGCCCCTCCTCCTATCCAATAGTAGTGATATGGATTTTTCCTAGGAGACTTGTGACTCATTCCTGGCTGCAACCAAATAGGAAAAAAAGCGCTCGGTATTACGATTCAATTTGGCTAAGGAGGACAGCCAACATAGACAAAAGGAAAGAGAGTGCACGGGCTACTAGTACAGCAACCCTTTATTTTGTGGTAAAAACGGTTAAAAGGTACACTCAGAGAAATCCATTTGTGACAGGCACATCACCCACTCCCTGTGTATATTGCAGTTGCTGAGCTCCTCTGTATGCTGCTATTGAGACGACACTTCAGGCTCCAGTTGCAGCTCATATAGCTGAGCAGATTGATTGATTGTAGCTCACATTGAACTGCGAGGGCGCTGGTGAGCGCTCTCATAGTTCATTGACACTTCTTACTGTTTTCAAACAGCCCATAAAGAGGTACAGGCAGAAAACTGTAGTGCTTGTCTGCAGGAGCCTGATATTGCACCCGCGATCTGCTGATCTCTGGTGCGATGCTCTGAAGAGTCCCGGGGGGAAAAAAAAGTTTAACCTTCAAAAATATGTGCATTTATTTTTTATTTTTTAAAAGGTGAACTTAGCCTTTAACTACAGATGTCCCCCATTCCTAAGTGTCACCGTGACTTTGGGAAACACTGCTGAACTAGAGTATAATGCCCAGTGATAGGTTAATGTAGCAACCGAATACCTGAATACAGCACTACATCTTCACCTTTTTTATTCACAAAATATCTGCAGTGTATATAGTCTTCATTTCCCAGACATGTTTGGATCAGTGCTTGTCTCAAAATCTCTGTGTATAACATGAAAGTATTTTTCAGATCGAGCCAGTAGAATGTGAGCAGCCTGCCTCCTCTCATAGTAGCGTGGCATGGACAGTGGACCCCAAGCCGTAGACAGGAGCCTACATCAAAGGTGAGTTTTAACAATAATGTAACAATCCTTAATGTATACTGAGTTTTTCTATAACAGTCTGGGCTGTAAAAGTGTTATAATCTAATAGTATAATCGCTTAATAAAGGCACAAAATTTGTTGTCATGCATCTAGGTGATAAAAATAAACTGATATACAAGCTTTTGCTTGCTTATAAATGCATGAATACATTAGTGGTTCATGGAAGAGCTACAGTTTTAATGTAAGGTGCGTGGGATTGTCACACCCACGAGAATCCTTAGAACTCTGCTAACAAATGCTGGAATTGAGCCACAGGAGCTGGATTATCATCTGCTTCCAACACCTATGTGGTTAACCCCTTAAAAAAAAGTATATTCACCCTAAATAATTTATCCCGTTTTGCTGTGTTACATGGCCAGCATTTGTCATTGTAGGCTTTGGAAATTAAAATCATAATACACTATATATCTTATTCCTGCAATAAAGGGCATAGGACTTGTTTTCTTAGCCCATTCATTTATATATAGTCTACCTTCAGATGATTGGACATTTGGCAGAAAAACTTGCCAGGCCTACCCCCAGAGCAGTGGTTCTCAACTCCGGTCCTCGGGCCCCCCCAACAGGCCAGGTTTGCAGGATAACTGAAATACATCACAGGTGATAGAATTTTACTGCTCAGTGATTGCAGTATTCTAGTCTGCATTTCCCCAAGGTAATACTTAAAACCTGGCCTGTTGGGGGGGCCCGAGGACCGGAGTTGAGAACCACTGCCCTAGAGGGAGGCATAAACCCCACCCACTGAGAGTTTATTTGCTAGTCTCCTCTGGAGATATTATTTTTCTTTTTAAACCATTCAGTTGTTTTTCTCTGACCGCTTACTGCCCTAGGCCAGTGGTTCTCAACCTCAGTCCTCAAGTACCCCCAACGGGCCATGTTTTGGGAACTTCCCTTAGATAAAATTAAAATAGCTCTTATCAAGCTCTTACCATGTCATTGATATTGATTTAAAGCAGCTGTGCAAAGTAAAGAAAAAACTGAAAATCTAGCCCGTTGGGGGTACTGGAGGACTGAGGTTGAGAGCCACTGCCCTAGGCTATCTTGCAGTTTTCAGATCAGTTACCCTTGTTGTGTGGGGCCGGCCTGTAATGTTGCTCCGTGCACTGGATCCTGGGTTAGCTGCTCGTCTGCACATGTGCAATGTGTGTAGTTAGCAGCAGGTTGATGTGGTGGATCTCCAATCTTGCACTTGAATTGGGAAAGTCTTTCTTTCACACACACTGGAACGTGGGGACAATGCCAGCCTTGCAGGTTGCTGTGGAATTTAGAAGTCGCTAAGGTGTCCGTTTATAAAGCAGTGTAAAAAATTCACTGCACAGTTCTCCGGCATTCACAGAGGAGATTGTTCTTCCCTGTGTGCCTGTTTATTAAGCAGTGTAGATCACTTCATAGTTTGTGAAGTGAAGTGATCTACAAATGCTTCAAACTGTGAAGAACGCCCTCATCTCATGAGAAATAACGAGATTACGGCACCAGAAATTCACAGAAACTCAGAGATGTTGGTTTATTAAGCAATGATAAATTATCACTGCTCAGTAACGGACATTCTCGGAGGAGCCCGCCCAAATAGTTAATAAAATTATTAGCCCCCCTACACTATATATGTATATATAAGCACACACATAGAAACATAGAAAAGTGACGGCAGAAAAAGACTGAGTAGTCCATCGAGTCTGCCCCTTTTTATTTATTTATTTATTTTTTTAGATTAACCTTGTTGTCTGACTATAGATTTATGTTTATCCCAAGCATGTTTGAAGCCATTTACTGTTGACTGTCTCACAACCTCTGTTGGTAGTTTATTCCAATCATCAACCACCCTTTCAGTAAAATAATACTTTCTAAGATTAGTTTTGAACTTCCCCCCAGTTAGTTTGAGGTCATATCCCCGTGTTCTTGATTTTGGTTTCATATTGAAAAGACTGCCCTCCTGAACCTTATTCACCCCCTTGATGTATTTAAAGGTTTCAATCATGTCTCCCCTCTCCCTTCTTTCCTCCAGACTGCACATATTAAGTTCCTGAAGTCGCTCTTGATATGTTTTATCCCCCAGACCTTTCACCATTTTTGTTACCCCGTCTCTGAACTCCGTTCTGTTTTATCAATATCTTTTTGTAAGTGTGGTCTCTTCACCCTCCCAGTTCTCCACCCCTGAGCTGGTGAATCGGGGAGGGTGAATTCTGACGCAGATCACCAGTGAAGTGTGGAGATCGCAGCTTCATAAACTGGACATTTCTGTGTCAGTGAATGACAGTTCTCCATGTGTGGAGGTAATCGGTGGAGAACATGTTCTCTCCCGATTATCTCTGCTTTATAAACCGAAAATGAACTGTGATCAGCCGTGATCCTTGGGATCCCGGCTGATCACAGTTTTATAAAAGGACACCTTAGTGTCCAGGGAACCTTGTCCCACAGGAATCAAATTTTCCATCATCATTCTGGAACTGAGAGCCATCAGATTGTCTCTACAACACTGAGCCTCCCTTCTGCACTGCAAACAATCGGGGGCATCAGAAGTCAAGCTGCACTAAGCAGAAGCTCACATTGCAGCTCTCAGCTGCCATCTCCCCTGGAGTGAACAGTTCACAGGCAGACTTCCTAAGCCATCAATGCTCAGGGGAGTGGACCCAAATCATTCAAAATTCTGGGAAACCAGATGAGAGGTGGGGGACATCCTGGTTTCCAGGTTCAAACACAAGCTGAACAATTTTGTAGCTTAGACCAGGGATCCTATAGGCTTCACAGTTGATGCTCTGATGATTCCTTAGACTCAACTCAAACAGGTTTATGCCTTCCCTCCGATGAAGATCCTCCCTCGACTGCTTTGCAAGATAGAAGGAGGAAAGAGTTCCAATGACTCTTGCAGTACCAAACTGGACTTCTAACAGATGAGCCTTGGCCTCTTCCAAGTAGGCCAGATGTACTGGCCCAAGGCCCCTTATTCCACCTTTCTTCCCAGTCGCAGTGGCTAAGTCCTAAAGGATAGGGATATTTATGAATCTGCTGTTGCTACCTTACTCAGAGCAAGAAAATCCAACTCCAATAAGATGTACCATCGCTCATGAAAGGCTTTACCTGGTGGAAAGACAGGAAGCTTAATTCCAGGAAATACTCTATCACTCATATATTGACCTTTCTTCAGTCTGCCTCGCATTCCCTTATAACAGTGGTTCTCAACTCCAGTCCTCAGGACCCACTAACAGGCCAGATTTTAAGTATTACCCTGGGGAGATGCAGACTAGAATACTGCAATAAGATAAGATAAGAGATAAGATAAGATAAAACTTTATTTGTCCCACAGTGGGGAAATTTCTTTGTTATAGCAGCATGAAAAAATAAAAACTAAATGCTAAATGCAAATATATAGACATACTATAGTATACAAGTATACAAGTATATACACAACACAATGTATAAATACAAATGAGGAAAAAGTACGTATTGCAGGTAGTATTGCACACAGGTGGTATTGCACGTTTTGCAGGTAATATTGCACGTATTGCAGGTGAATATTGCACACAGGTAGTATTTTACACAATAAAACAGTAATAACAGTGTGTATTATGGTTAATGGTTCACTGGGAGCAGCTTTGATTGTAAAGTCTAATAGCAGCAGGGAGAAGACCTTCTATAACGCTCCTTCAGACACTTAGGATGTAATAATCTGTCACTGAAGGAACTGCTCAGCGAGGTAACGGTTTCATACAGGGGGTGAGAGGCGTTCTGCAGCAATGATGATAGTTTTGCTACCATCCTCCTTTCTCCCACCTCCTGTACAGTGTCCAGGGGAATCCCCAGGACTGAGCTGGCCTTCCTGATCAGCTTGTCCAGTCTCTTTCTGTCTGCAGTAGAGATGCTTCTGCCCCAGCAGACCACACCATAGAATATGGCTGAGGCCACCACAGAGTCAAAAAAGGTCTTCAGTAGCTCTCCCTGCACTCCAAAAGACCTTAGTCTCCTCAGCAAAAAGAGTCTGCTCTGCCCTTTCTTATAAATTGCCTCAGTGTTGTCTGTCCAGTCCAGTTTGTTGTTTAGATGAACACCCAGGT
>BLSH010419753.1:54943-66334 GCA_018402905.1 Glandirana rugosa
AGGGGTCTCTCGGGGGAATGTAGTCCCAGGGATCTTTCGGGGAAATGTAGTCCCAGGGATCTCTTGGCTCTCTGGGGACCCTGATGTAAGGGGGCTCTCTGGGGACCCTGATGTAAGAAGGGGGCTCTCTAGGGACCCTAATGTAAAGGGGCTATCTGGGGACCCTGATGTAAAGGGGTTCTCTAGGGACCCTGATGTAAAGGGGCTTTCTAGGGACCCTGATGTAAGGGGGCTCTCTGGGGACCCTGATGTAAAGGGGCTCTCTGGGGACCCTGATGTAAGGGGGGGCTCTCTGGGGACCCTGATGTAAGGGGGGCCCATCACCTCACTTCATAGTGCGCAACCCGGCTCAGCCTCAGCGCCGCTGCATTGCTGAAAGGCAGCAAATGGCTTGCAGCAATGCCAGTTTTTAAAATTCCAGCCAATGAGAATGTACCATTGTGCCTGTATAATGTTAGCCCTCCCACTTCATGCAGGGATGTGAGAAGGAGGCGAATAAGTGAAATAAGAGGCGAGTGAGGACTACTTATATTATGCTACTTATGATTATTTGCACAATTGCGTATAGTTTATATACCGTTTTTGTGCATGCTTGCAAAATTAAAGTGGGCTGGTCTGGGTGAAGTCCAGGGCCAAATTTTTGTCCCAGTCCAGCCCTGGTGAGAAATCTGTAGAGAGGAGATCTCGAGACGAATTGTATCAATCTTATTTTTAAAGTGATGAGCAATCTCCTGGGCAGTGAGCAAGTTGGTGGGTGGAGGTAATGGAGTACGAAGTAGAGAGTTAAAGGTAGAAAAGAGTTGACGGGGGCTTTGTGAGAGGTTCTTGATAAGAGAGATAAAGTAGGTCTGTTTGGCAGTGTGAAGGCAGGAATGGTATTGTTGGAGGGCAGATTTATATTGGCTGAAATCTTGCTGTGACTTAGTCTTACGCCACAGACGCTCAAGAGCACGGCTCTTTTTTTTGAGGCTTCTGGTATCGTCTGTCTGCCAGGGTTGTAGCGGTCGGGGCCTGATTCTGTGTGTAGTGAGGGGGGCCAAGGTATCTAGGGTGGATGACAGTGAGCTGTTGTATATAGAAGTGGCCAGGTTGGGGCAGGACATGCTTATTGAACTACAAAAGCCCTGGGAGAAGGCATTAGGATACACTGCTTGTAGGCATTAACCACTTCAGCCCCAGAAGGATTTACCCACTTCCTGACCAGAGCACTTTTTGCGATACAGCACTGCGTCGCTTTAACTGACAATTGATCGGTCGTGCGACGTACCCAAACAAAATTTATGTCCTTTTTTTCAACACAAATAGAGCTTTCTTTTGGTGGTATTTGATCACCTCTGCGTTTTTTTTATTTTTTACGCTATAAACAAAAAAAGAGCCACAATTTTGAAAAAAAAAAACCCTTTTACTTTGCTTTGCTATAATATCCAAAAAAAAAGAAAATTCTGCCTCAGTTTAGGCCAATATGTATAATACATATTTTTGGTAAAAAAAACAAACTATGGGAATAGACTTATGGCATTTTTATTTTTTACTAGTAATGGTGGCGATCTGTGATTTTTAGCGGGACTGTGACATTGCGGCGGACAGATCAGACACTTTTGAATCTTTTTTGGGACCAGCAACATTTATACAACTATCCGAGCTAAAAAAAATAGCCACTGATTACTGTGTAAATGTCACTGGCAGGGAAGGGGTTAACATTGGCGATCAAAGGGGTTAAAAGTGGTCCCTGGGAGGTGTCTCTAACTGTGTGGGGGCTGGGCTGACTGGAGGAGAGAGATCGTTGTTCCCTATCATTGGGAACAGATGATCTCTCTATACTCCCCTGTTAGAACGGGGATCTGCTTTGTTTACATTCAATCCCTGTTCTGCCTGTCTCGGGAGCGATTGCGCCCCACCCGCTGACTGGCTCTTCCGCTAGCCAGTGAGCGTGCGCATGCGACTGCTGTACAGCTATGGCGATTTGCGGGAACAAGCCAACCTGCCGCCGTATAATGGCGGCGGCTGGTTGACAAGTGGTTAAGGTACCACGGGATATGTAGTCTTTAGAAATCAAAAGTGCAGAGGAGAGGCTGCAAAACATGCAAGGAATCCAGGAAGTTGTGGAAAAAGATGACCAGAAGACAGGCAGCACTCACAACATGAGATTTTTCAAGTAAGCATATATTTTGATTGTCAAAAAAACTATTGATATTACAATGCTATGTTATAAAATACAGTACTGCATAGATGTTAAACTTAATATTTCTTGTTCAGCACCCCCCCCCCCCCCCAAACTATTTTGACTAACTGCTGTGTGATCTAGTTATACTCCACTATCCCTGATTGTGTGAAATACTAACAGTTTGGGGACTACAACATAACTGTTACTGCACTAAAGATGCCATTACACTTTAACCACTTCAGCCCTGGAAGGATTTCACACTTTAGGACCAGAGCACTTTTCTCTTACGTTCACTGACAGATGCAGCCCTTCATTAGACAAGTGGAGTTATATGCACATCCTACCAGGAGTTGACTAGGCAAATAGAAAGAAAGCAAGCTGGCCCCTCCCAGGGGGCCGTCCTCTCTCTCCCATATAACCCCCCCCTGCTCTGTATAGCATATCAGTTTTCTATGCCTAGTGCAAGGAGTTAGACCTGGCTCCCTTATGGGACCTGCGGTTCATTTTTTTGCTACCGCTTTTTTTTTTTTTTTTCAAGCTATCTGATGAAGACTGCTATCAAGAAGCCGGCTGGGGCATAGAGGATAGCTAGAATCCTGCACTCTCCCCAGCACGGCCGACCGATGCGAGCTAGCCCTAGCCTTGGCGGGGCCCGCCATATCGTACCCGTTCTGTGCGGGCTGCCAGTGGGTGATCCCCACTTGCGCCCGGTGACCGGACCTGGTTCCTGTCCAGGGGCCTGCAGCATCCCTCTCCGGAGTGGGAGGAAGGTCTGCACCCGGTTGGCTACACGCTACGTCCTTCGGACTGGTGAGTGATCCCCTCTCTCCATCCCTAGGGGCGCGGAGGGGGGGCTGGGCGATTTTAGCGATTTCAGCCGGTCGGTGGAGGGTGTTTCGTTGGGCTTCCGCACCGCCATGCGGTGATCCGCCGCCATTACTCTTCCGTTCACTGACAGACGCAGCCTTCTTATGACACGTGGGTTATTATTATACAGGATTTATATAGCGCCGACAGTTTGCGCAGCGCTTTACAATATTAGGGCAGACAGTACAATTACAATACAATTCAATACAGGAGGAATCAGAGGGCCCCGCTCGTTAGAGCTTACAATCTAGGAGGGACTCCTATCACTAGGAGTAGACTAGGCAAAAACAAACAAAAGCATAGGCTGGCCCCTCCCAGGGGGCCGTCCTCACCTTAGCATATAATACCCCTGCTCTGCATAGCACACCAGTTTTTAATTGCCTAGTGCAAGGAGTAGACCTGGTTCCCTATGGGATCTGCGGTCTCCTGAAGAGTGTTTCTGATGAAGACTGCTATCAAGAAGCCGGCTGGTGGTATAGAGGATATCTCGAATCCAAAACTTTCCCCAGTCCGGCCGACACTATGCGAGCTACCCTTAGCGGGGGCCCGCCGCATAGCGCCGTTCCGTGCAGGCGGCCAGTGGCTAAAACCCACTAGAGCCCAGTGACTGGTTCACCTGTCCAGAGGCCTGGCCAGCAGCATGCCTCTCTATGGGGAGGTAAGTCTGCTTCGGGTGGCTACCCGCTGCGCCCGTCGGATTGGTGAGTGGACCCCTCTTCCGCCCTAGGGCCGCAGAGAGTGGGCACCTGGGCAGCTTCTGTGGTAGCCGGTCGGTGGGGGTCTGTTAGGGGGACACACTGGGTGGTACCCCTTTGAGGATGATCTCCCCCCCCCCCCCGCAGTACCACACCTTGCACTGACCGTTCAGAGCATTGCGTTAAGCAGTTCGCCGCCATTCGGTGTGGATCACCGTGCCTTGCACTGACCGTTCAGAGCACTGCATTAAGCGGTTCGCCGCCATTCGGTGGATCACCACTCGTTCGCCACCGACCGCGCCATTTTCCTATAAAGCTCTGCTTGTGTTAAATGGCAGCATCCATTTGTTTGGTAACCATGTGTTTTTCAGCCTGTCCTCTGGCGGCCCCCAGTGGTCGTTTTTGGTACTACACACGTGTCATAGGAAGTGTTTTTAAAAACGGAAGTGATACTTCCGGTTTCACTTAGACAACGTGGCTGACGCTCGGTGATGCAGGCTCTTGAAGTGCAGTAGGTTGTTTGGCATTGCTCATTCCGGTCACAGTGCTGAGGCATCTAAAACAGCAAGTATAGCTGGCTCTCCCTGGGTGCTGGTAGTGGTGGGTGCAATCCTCCCGGGTCTCCCTGGCTGATTGGTGGGGTAGAGGTGGTGGTCACACAGTGGGGGTGCCAGAAGGCTGGGATGTCAGAGGCCGGCAATGCTATGGCAGGGGTACCTGTGGGTTAACAATCCACTCCAGGAACCTTGGAACAGCTGAGGGTGGTATTTGGGGAATTCTTTCCCTGGGCGGGGGACCCGGTTCTGGGGGGCCCCAAAAAACGCCCTCCACCCCTCAGTCCTCAGGGGAGGATTCGGATCCAGAAAGCACCTCGATGGTCACACCTGTGGTCCTATCAGAGGGTGAACTGCCCTCAGACGGTGAAGGTGATCAGGAGGCTCCTTTTTCGCGTGATAAAGCGATAGTGGCCGCTCTGATCACTGATATCCGCGATTCCATGCGGCTTGACCAAGCAGGGGAGTCGCATGAGTCCACATACGTTTGCGGACCACTTAAACCCCCTAGGTCCCCTAGGGCTTACCCGTATGATCAGGTGTTTGAACAGGCGGTGTTCAAGGAATGGCTACGGCCACCAAATTCCTTTGCTTTTCCTAAGAGCTTTGCTGTTCGCTACCCCTTTGAGGATAGCTTTACTAAGAGATGGGCGTCCCCAACGGTGAACCCCCCCAGTGGCCCGTCTGAATAAGGCAACGACCATTCCCTTGGAGGGGTCGCCGTCTTTTAAGGAGGTGGCCGATCGCCGCACAGAGGCAGTGTCTAAGGCACTGTTCTTGTTGGCTGGGTCAGCCATGCGGCCAGCGCTAGCGACTGCGATGGCGGCACAATCTCTTCACGAGTACGCTGCCACACTGCACACTGGTTTAACTTGTGAGTGTGCACAGGCTGAGGTGCAGCGGGGGCAACATTTGGAGGAGGGTCTCCGCTACATTTGCCATGCTGCCTTGGACCTTCTTTCCATATTGTCAAAAATGTCTGTTTTTGCAATTGTTATCAGGCGGGTGCTGTGGCTCCGCTCTTGGTCGGGTGACCAGGCTTCAAAGAAAGCTCTTGCAGATCTTCCCTTTCGGGGAGGGCGTCTGTTTGGCCCACAGTTGGAGGAAATCATTAAGGATTTCATGGGAGGGAAGAGTACTTTCCTTCCAGAGCCGAAGCGGCGGGATTTTCGCCGTAGGCAGGGCCCTGTTTCTTCAGGTCAGAAGAAGTTTTTTCGGACACCCGGCTCAGCGCGTAAGGGCTTCAAGTCCAGTAGGGCTGCCGCTGGGCACAGTAAAAAGCCTTGGCAGCATAAGTCCGAAAAAGCGAAGGATAAATCAACCTCCGCATGATGGGTTGCCCCCGCCCGACTCACGGGTGGGGGGGCGGTTGCTGGGATTCGCAGACAGATGGACTGCCCGCATCACCGATCGGTGGGTACTGGAGGTGGTGTCTTCTGGGTACAGGAAAGAATTCATCTCTCTGCCCCCAGAAAGGTTCTTCCCTTCAAACTTGAGACTCCCTCAGGGGCGTCGGGAGGCGCTTCTAGGCGCCGTTCGGGCGCTTGCCGAACAGGGAGTGAGTGTACCGGTACCCATGGGGGAAAGATTTTGCGGGTTTTACTCAAACCTCTTCGTGGTGCCCAAAAAGGGCGGTGTCAGGCCAGTTCTGGACCTGAAAGCATTAAACCGCTTAGTAAAGACAGAGATTCAGGATGGAGTCCATCCGCCCGGTCGTGGCCGCCCTGCACCAAGGGGAATTCATGGCGTCCCTGGATATCAGGGATGCGTATCTCCATGTGCCAGTTTGTCACAGTCACCAGCGTTTTCTACGCTTCCCAGTGGGGGACCTGCATTACCAGTTTGTGGCACTTCCCTTCGGGTTGGCTTCATCGCCCCGAGTGTTCACCAAGGTGGTGGCCCCTATGCTGGCGCTGCTGAGACAGAAAGGTATTGCGGTAGTAGCATACCTCGACGATTCACTCCTGAGAGCAGAGTCTGCTGCAGCTCTGGAGAACGTGACAATTACGGTGTCCACGTTAGAGGAGTTCGGTTGACTAATCAACCTGCAGAAGTCATCTTTGACTCCATCCTGCCGGCTGGGTCTGATTCTGGACACGGTTCAGGCAAGGGTATTTTTACCACCAAGCAAGCTCCTGACACTTCAGGCAGCAGTGCGAACCCTGTTATCACGCCAGTGGTCCTCCTTACGGTTCTGTATGCGAGTGTTGGGGCTCATGGTGTCGACTTTCGAAGTCATATCTTACGCCCAGAGTCACACTCGGCTCTTGCAGAAGGCGATTTTGTCGCAATGGGACAAATCTCCTCTATCCCTAGACAGACTGATCAGGTTGGATCATCAGTCCCGAGGATCCTTGATTTGGTGGATTCGGGCTTCCGGCCCTAAAGTTGGGGAAATGTTTTCTCCCCCTCAATTGGTGATAGTAACGATGGATGCCAGCCTATTGGGCTGGGGAGGGGTCAGTTCTCTGCCCAGGGTCATTGGTCAGTGCAGGAAGCTTGTCTTCCAATAAATGTACTGGAACTGAGAGCGATCAGGCTTTGTCTGTCCCGTTGGTCAGAAAGCCTGCGAGGCCTCCCTGTCCAGGTTCAGTCGGACAATGCCACGGCCATGGCATATGTGAACCATCAGGGCGGAACAAGAAGCTCAGCAGCAGCCGCGGAGGCGGCTCTGATCCTTCGGTGGGCAGAACTTCACGTGCCAGCTCTCTCTGCAATCTACATCCCAGGCGTGGAAAATTGGCAGGCGAACTTTCTCAGCCGCCGGACTCTGGATCAAGGGGAATGGTCCCTACATCCAGAAGTGTTCCGCCAGATTTGCCTCAAGTGGGGCACACCAGAGGTGGACCTTATGGCCTCCAGGTTCAATCACAAGGTACAGACCTTTGTGTGCAGAACAAAAGATCCACTGGCGGTCGCCTCGGACACTCTGGTAGCGCCCTGGGGTCGGTATAGGCTTCTTTACATCTTTCCTCCTCTAAAGCTTCTACCACGGGTTCTGCACAGGATAGAAGCAGAGGGAACCCCGACAATCCTGGTAGCGCCGGATTGGCCTCGGCGCCCTTGGTACGCCAACATAGTACTGATGGTGACAGATGTTCCGTGGCGTCTTCCACTTCGCGAAGACCTACTGTCTCAGGGGCCCATCTTGCACCCTGCTTTACCCTCGCTGGCTTTGACGGCTTGGCTATTAAGTCCCAGGTGTTGAGGGATAGGGGTGACTCGGACTCCGTGATCCCTACTATGATTGAAGCACGTAAAAGTACCTCACATAAGATTTATCATAGGACCTGGAAGGCTTATATTGCCTGGTGCGAGGCAGGGGATTGGAACCCCCGCTCTTATATAGTGTCCAGAGTACTGACTTTTTTGCAGCAAGGTCTGGACAAGAACCTGGCGTTAAGTACGCTTAAGGGTCAGATTTCGGCCCTGGCGGTTCTTTTTCAATGGCCCTTGGCGTCTCATTCATTGATCTGTACATTTGTACAGGGGGTACGTCATGTGGCTCCTTGGATACGGTCACCTCTGGCACCTTGGGATTTGAATCTGGTGCTTTCTGTGCTGCAGAAACCACCATATGAAAAGATCAGGGATATTCCCTTGCGACTGTTGTCGCAGAAAGTGGCTTTTCTGGTGGCTGTCACGTCCGCTAGGCGGGTGTCTGAGTTGGCAGCATTATCCTGCAAGTCACCTTACTTGGTCCTTCATAAGGACAAGGCGGTTTTGCGACCTTCCCCTTCGTTTCTTCCGAAGGTGGTTTCTTCTTTTCATTTAAATGAGGATATTGTTCTTCCCTCATTGTGCCCGCACCCGTCGCATCCCAAAGAAGTTGAACTGCATTCTTTGGATGTGGTGAGGGCTTTGCGGGTGTATTTGTTTTCTACAGCTTCTTTTCGGAAGTCTGATTCTTTGTGCTGACGGAAGGGTCGCGCAAAGGCATGGCGGCCTCGTCCGCTACCATTTCTCGTTGGATAAGGAAGACCGTGACTCATGCATATGAGATTCTGGGCAAGGTTCCTCCCGTTTCCAGTCACAGCTCATTCCACCAGGGCAGTTAGTACTTCCTGGGCGTTTAGACACCAAGCCTCGGTGTCTCAGGTGTGCAAAGCGGCTACTTGGGCCTCAGTGCACACGTTTACTAAGTTTTACAAAATTGATGTTTCATCATCTTTGGATGCTGCTTTTGGCCGCAAAGTATTACAAGCGGCAGTATAGGCGCGATTAGCGCCGCCTGAGAGGGTGTTTTTTTCTGTTGAGTACAGTTGTTATAGTTTGCCCACCCCTCTTGATTGGCACAGCTTTGGGACGTCCCCACGTGTCATAAGAACTGTCAGTGAACGGAAGAGTAAAAGGGATTTTATTATAACTTAAAATCCTTTTCTCTGAGTTCACTGACAGACGCAGCACTCACCCCTCTGTGTTGAGTTTGTACGGCTTGTTACGAACTGGTGTGCTATGCAGAGCAGGGGGATTATATGCTAATGTGAGGATGGCCCCCTGGGAGGGGCCAGCCTATGCTTTTGTTTGTTTTTGCCTAGTCTACTCCTAGTGATATGAGCATAACCCACGTGTCGTAAGAAGGCTGCGTCTGTCAGTGAACTCAGAGAAAAGGATTTTACGGTAAGTTGTAATAAAATCCCTTTTTTGCGGCGGATCGTCGCCATTTTGCGGTAGCCGTGGCCATTTTCCTGGGGTTTTCCCCCTAGTGCTGAGTGGCGGCCATTTTGCCGTAGTCGCGGCCTGTATTACAGGCTTGGCCTCTAGTGATCGCTCGGCGGCCACGTTGGATGTCCCTGGAAAGAAAAACGTGCTGCTGCCGTTTTGCTTCCTCTTTTCATCCTGGGACAGCGTGGATTACACAGGCGGCGCAGGCTCTATTACTGGCGGTCACTAAGCACTCCTACTGGTACGCAGAGCTTGTGAGGCTACAAACAGCAAGTATAGCTGGGCTCTCCCTGGGGTGCTGGTAGCGGTGGGTGCAGTCCTCCTGGGGTTTCCCTGGTTGCTCTGTGGGGTGGCGGTGAGGCTGTATTGTGGGGGTGTCAGTGCATTTTTTCTACATGTCAAGTCGGTGGCTAGAATGGCGGATGACCCTGCGTTTCCTTCTGAGAAGGACTCAGTGGCAGCGCGTCCTGCGCTGGGGGCCCTAGTGTCCCTGGACTGAGAGCAGTATTTGGGGAATTCCTTCCCCGGGCGGGGCCGAGCCAGGTACGGGGGGTCCCTAAAAAGCGTCCACCTCCCCCTCTTTCTTTGGGGGAAGAGTCTGAACCGGAAGTGGCCTCAGGGGTCACGGGGACCCCATGTGGAGCGCTCAGAGGGCGAGCTGGATCCCTCGGACGGCAAGGAAGACCAGGGGGCCTCGGTTGAGCGCGAAAAGGAGCTGGTGGCTGCACTGATTGCAGATATCCGTGCGTCTTTGCGACTGGACCAAGTTGGGGAGTCGCAGGAGTCCGCTTACCTTTGCGGGTCTGCTAGGCGCCCAGGTCCCCTAGGGCTTACCCTTATGATCAATTTTTTGACCACCTGGCCTATCATGAATGGCAGCGTCCGCCGGATTCTTTTGCCCTGCCAAGACGCTTCGCTATACGTTATCCATTTGAGGATAGCTTTGTGAAGAAGTGGGCATCCCCCGTGGTGGACCCTCCGGTGGCACGCCTGAATAAGGCTACGACCATTCCCTTGGAGGGGTCTCCCTCTTTTAAGGACCCAGCTGATAGGCGAACGGAGGCAGTGTCCAAAGCACTTTTTCTGCTGGCAGGCTCAGCCATGCGGTCGGCCATGGCGGCGCAATCTCTGTCTGAGTGTATGACGGAGCTGCAGAATGACTTGAACTGTGGGAGGTCGCTTGAGGCGTCACAGAGAGCTGACCATGTCTTTCAGGGGCTTCGATACCTGCGTGACGCAGCTCTGGACCTGCTTCCCATGTTGTCTAAAATGTCTGTTTTCGCAGTCATTATCAGACGGGTACTCTGGTTACGCTCGCGGTCGGGTGACCACACGTCTAAGAAGGGCCTGACAGATCTCCCCTTTCAGGGCGGTCAGCTCTTTGGGGTGCAGTTGGATGAAATCATTAAGGATTTCACTGGAGGGAAGAGTACTTTTCTTCTGGAGCCCAGGCGGCGGGAGTTCCGCCGCAAGCAGGGTCCTAATCCTTTGGGTCAGAAGAGGTACTTTTCGTGCCCCCGGTGCTGCAGGCAAAGGGTTGAGGACCGGCAAGTCTGCCGCGGGGGCGGTAAACGACCCTGGCAACAAGGAGCAAAAAGACAGAGGATAAGTCCGCCTCCGCATGATGGGTTGCCCCCACCTGATTCTCGGGTGTGGGGCCGTCTTCTGGGGTTCGCAGACAGGTGGACTGCCCGCATTTCCAACCGGTGGGTGCGGGAAGTGGTGTCCTCCAGGTACAGGATAGAGTTCAGCACTCTACCCTCAGACAGGTTCTTCCCATCGAACTTGAGACTCCCTAAGGGGTGTCGAGAGGCTCTTTTAGGGGCTGTTCAGACGCTCTCTGAACAAGGGGTGATTGTGCCAGTACCTCCGCTGGAAAGATTCCGCGGCTTCTACTCCAGCCTGTTTGTGGTTCCCAAAGGGGGGGGGGGGGGGGCAGGCCGGTTCTGGACCTAAAAGCGCTAAATCACTTTATGAGGGCGCGAAAATTCAGAATGGAATCTATCCGTTTCGGTCGTGGCCGCCCTACACCAAGGGGACTTCATGGCGTCTCTGGATATCAGGGAAGCGTACCTCCACGTTCCCATTTGTCTCCGGCACCAGCGCTTCCTGCGCTTTGCGGTGGGAGATCTGCACTACCAATTCATGGCACTTATCTTCAGTCTGGCCTCGGCTCCTCGGGTGTTCACCAAGCTGGTGGCTCCGGTGTTGGCGCTGTTGAGGCAGAGAGGCATTGCGGTGGTAGCATACCTCGACGACCTGCTCCTGAGAGCGGAGTCTGCTTCGGTGCTGGAGGAGAACGTGGCTATCACCATGGCCTCATTGAAGGACTTCGGCTGGCTGATCAATCTGCAGAAGTCGACATTGACTCTGTCCTGTCGCCTGGAATACCTGGGTCTGATTCTGGACACGGAGCAGGCGAAGGTGTTCTTGCCTCCGGCCAAGT
>BLSH010419753.1:66344-82189 GCA_018402905.1 Glandirana rugosa
GGCTTCTACTCCAACCTGTTTGAGGATCCCAAAAAGGGCGGGGTCAGGCCGGTTCTGGACCTAAAAGCGCTAAATCACTTTATGAGGGCGCGAAAATTCAGAATGGAATCTATCCGTTTCGGTCGTGGCCGCCCTACACCAAGGGGACTTCATGGCGTCTCTGGATATCAGGGAAGCGTACCTCCACGTTCCCATTTGTCTCCGGCACCAGCGCTTCCTGCGCTTTGCGGTGGGAGATCTGCACTACCAATTCATGGCACTTATCTTCAGTCTGGCCTCGGCTCCTCGGGTGTTCACCAAGCTGGTGGCTCCGGTGTTGGCGCTGTTGAGGCAGAGAGGCATTGCGGTGGTAGCATACCTCGACGACCTGCTCCTGAGAGCGGAGTCTGCTTCGGTGCTGGAGGAGAACGTGGCTATCACCATGGCCTCATTGAAGGACTTCGGCTGGCTGATCAATCTGCAGAAGTCGACATTGACTCTGTCCTGTCGCCTGGAATACCTGGGTCTGATTCTGGACACGGAGCAGGCGAAGGTGTTCTTGCCTCCGGCCAAGTTGCTGACACTGCATGCAGCGGTGCGAACCCTGCTGTCACGCCGGTGGTCTTCCTTACGGTTCTGTATGCGGGTGTTGGGGCTCATGGTTTCAGCCTTCGAGGGGGTACCTTACGCCCAGAATCACACTCAGCTAGTTCAGCGAGCAATTCTGTCACGGTGGGACAGGTCTCCGCTGTCTCTGGACCAGCTGATCAGATTGGATCATCAGACCAGAGGATCATTGACCTGGTGGCTTCGGGCCCCAGCCCTGATGTTGGGGAAGTCATTTCTTCCCCTGAATTGGTCGATAGTCACGATGGAGGCCAGCCTATCGGGCTGGGGGGGGTCCTGGGGCAGCTATCTGCTCAGGGCCGCTGGTCGGCGCAGGAATCCCGCCTTCCGATCAATGTGCTGGAGTTGCGGGCGATCAGGCTCTGCCTCTCCCACTGGACGGTAAGGTTGCGCGGCCTCCCGGTTCGGGTTCAGTCGGACAATGCCACGGCGGTGGCGTATGTGAACCATCAGGGCTGAATGAGGAGCTCGGCTGCGGAAGCGGCTCTCATTCTGCGATGGGCAGAACTTCACATGCCGGCAATCTCCGCCATTTACATTCCGGGCGTAGAGAATTGGCAGGCGGACTTTCTCATCCGCTAGACGCTGGATCAGGGGGAATCCAGAAGTGTTCCGCCAGATTTGCCACAGACGTGAACATCATGGCGTCTCTGTTCAATCACAAGGTTGTGTGCAGGACAAGAGACCCGCTGGCGGCCGCCACGGACACGCTGGTAGCGACATGGAGTTGGTATCGACTCCTCTACGCCTTTCCTCCCATCAAGCTTCTACCGCGGCTACTGCACGGATTGGAAGCGAAGGGGATTCCCACTATCCTGGTGGCTCCGGATTGGCCTCGGCGTCCTTGGTACGCCGACGTGGTGCGGATGGTGGCAGATGTTCCCTGGCGTCTTCCGCTGCGCGAAGATCTGTTGTCTCAGGGACCCATCTTGCATCCTGCTTTACCCTCGCTGGCTTTGACAGCTTGGCTATTGAGTCCCAGGTGTTGAGGGATAGGAGGGTCGCTGACTCCATGATCCCTACCATGCTTAAGGCACGCAAGTGTACTTCACGCAAGATTTATCATCGCACCTGGAAGGCCTATATTGCCTGGTGTGAGGCGGGGGGGTTGAAACCCCTCGCTCTTACGTTGTGTCCAGGGTCCTGGCTTTTTTGCAGCTGGGCCTGGATAAAAAATTGGCATTGAGTACTCTCAAGGGTCAGATTTCGGCTCTGGCGATTCTATTTCAACGGCCTTTGGCGTCACATTTGTTGATTCGTACATTTGTACAAGGTGTGCGCCATGTGGCTCCTCAAGTACGGTCGCCTTTGGCGCCGTGGGATTTGAATTTGGTGCTTTCTGTGCTGCAGAAACCGCCTTATGAGAAGATCAGGGATATTCCCTTAGAATTGCTGTCGCAGAAAGTGGCTTTCTTGGTGGCCATCACATCCGCTAGGCGGGTGTCTGAGTTGGCAGCGTTGTCCTGCAAGTCTCCTTACCTAGTCCTTCATAAGGACAAGGCGGTCTTGCGCCCGTCTCCTTCGTTTTATACCGAAGGTGGTCTCTTCTTTTCACATTAATGAAGATATTGTTCTTCCTTCATTATGTCCGCACCCGGCGCATCCCAAGGAATTTGAGTTACATTCCTTGGATGTCGTGAGGGCTTTACGGGTGTACTTGGCGTCTACAGCCTCCTTTTGGAAGTCTGGTGCTGACAGATGGGCCGCGCAAAGGGTTGGCGGCCTTGTCGGCTACTGTTTCCCGTTGGATCAGGAAGACCGTGACCCATGCGTATACTGTTCGGGGCAAAGTACCCCCTTTTCCGGTCATGGCTCATTCCACCAGGGCAGTTGGCACTTCCTGGGCTTTCAGACACCAGGCTTTGGTGTCACAGGTGTGCAAGGTGGCTACCTGGGCTTTGGTGCACACGTTTACTAAGTTTTACAAAGTTGATGTGTCAGCATCTGCGGATGCTGCTTTTGGCCGTAATGTTTTACAGGCAGCAGTGTAGCCGCGGCTGGCGCCTCCTGAGAGGATTCTGTTGGGTACAGTTGTTGTCGTTTACCCACCCCTCTTGACTGACACAGCTTTGGGACATACCCACTTGTCTAATGAAGGGCTGCGCCTGTCAGTGAAGGTAAGAGAAAAAGGGATTTTATTAAAACTTACCCTAAAATCCTTTTCTCTGAGTTCACTGACAGACACAGCACCCACCCCTCTGTGTTGCGTTTGTACGGCTTGTTACGAACTGATATGCTATACAGAGCTTGGGGGTTATATGGGAGAGAGGACGGCCCCCTGGGAGGGGCCAGCTTGCTTTCTTTCTATTTGCCTAGTCAACTCCTGGTAGGATGTGCATAAACCCCACTTGTCTAATGAATGGCTGCGTCTGTCAGTGAACTCGGAGAAAAGGATTTTACGGTAGGTTTTAATAAAAATCCCTTTTTTGCGATTCGGCACTGAGTCACTTTAACTGACAATTGCACGGTTGTGCGACGTTGTACCCAAACTAAATTTGCGTCCTTTTTTCCCCACAAATATAGCTTTCTTTTGGTGGTATTTGATCCCCTCTGCATCATTTCTGTTCGCCGCTATAAATAAAAAAAGAGCAGCAATTTTGCAAAAAAAAATATTTATTTTTGCTAAAATACAAATCCAAAAAAAAATATGAAAAAAACTAATTTATTCATCGGTTTTGGCCGATTTATATTCTTCCTCATATTTTTGGTTAAAATAATCACAATCTGCGCATATTGGTTTGCACAAAAGTTGCAGCGTTTACGATGATAATTTCTGGTTTTTTTTTTTTTTTTTATTATTTTTCACTAGTAATGGCGGCGATATTGGGGCGGACATGTCAGACCATTTTGACACTTTTTTGGGACCATTGACATTTATACAGCGATCAGTGCTATAAAAATGCACTGATTACTGTGTAAATGCCATTGGCAGTGAAGGGGGCGCTCTAAGGGTTAACTGTGTTCCCTGGGTGTGGTCTGTGTGTGGGCTGGGCTGGCAGGAGGAAGGGAGTGATCACGGCTTCCATACACAGGAAGCCTGTGATCACAGCCCTTCCCCCTCTGTCAGAATGGAGATCCGTGTTTACATATACGGACCTCCGTTCTCTCACTATCGAGTCCGCTGTACCCGCTCCCTGGCCCCCCTGGACACCGTGAGTGCGCCTCCGGCGGCGCGCACACGCGCTCACAGTACTAGTTATCGCAGTTTGTGAGTCGGCAAGTGGTTAAAACAACAATTGTCCAATAATCAGTACGGATGTAGCAGACACACTACTGCTCATACATAGTTCTAGATTGTCTCACAATGTGACAATCATGCCCTATATAAGGAAAAGGAAATTGTAGCTAAAGTCATTGGTTGACCAGTATTTTTGCCAGATGGTGTCTGGGTAGAACACTGCGGGGCAGCACAGTGGTGTAGTGGATAGCATTTTCACCTAGCAGCAAAAGGGTCGCAGGTTTGAATCCTGACCACGACACTATCTGCCTGGAGTTTGCATGTTCTCCCTGTGCCTGCGGGGGTTTCCTCCCACACTCCAAAGACATGCTGGTAGGTTAATTAGATCCTGTCTAAAATTTGCCCCTAGTATGTGTACGTATGCATATGAGTTAGGGACCTTAGATTGTAAGCTCCTTGCGGGTAGGGACTGATGTGAATGCACAATGTATATGTAAAGTGCTGTGTAAAACTGCAGCACTATATAAGTACCTAAAATAAATAAATAGCATTTTACTCTCACGTACAGCTGCTGTGCATGTCATAAAAAGTAGACCTGATGAGATATAGCGGCACATGTCACCTAGATCATGTTTGCATTTACAATGAGACTTGCAATAAAATGTATTTAAACCCATAAACAAAATATATATATTATAAACTAAGAACACTGCGCTAAACAAAAAAAAAAAAAAATTAAGGTGAGTGTTTCCACTAAAATATTGTGCAGAAAATACAACAATATTGTAAATAAATATATTAATATATAGATATATAGGAGAAGTACAGCCGCTATTTATAAAGTCCAAAACGTAATACAAAACTATTAATCCATATTTCATTAAGCAGTGCAACTATGTATAAAACAAAAGCACTTATACAAATAAATCAATAAAATAAATAAATGAATAAAGTGCAAATGCTAAAACAGTTCATAAATGTGAAATCTTCAGTGTATAACGAAAAAAGACCCAAAGATTGAATCCTCCACCTGTGCCACCACGTGAATAGACTAATCACACTGAGGCTCACCAGAACACTGAGGGTTAATCAGCCCATCAAGATAGCCTGTTTTAAGCACTCCATCCACTGCTCATTACATCCATGTTCAGGGTAATCTGCTTACAAGACTCTTGCTGTCCTTTCAACTCCACCAATACTCATGCAGGAGACAAGCAGAAAAAATACTCCCATAGTGCATCACTTTAAAATTTTCAACTTTAATATAGTTAAAATGCGCTTACATGCAACATGGAAGTTTCGAGCAGATACAATAAAAAGCATCTGAGCCGTCCTCCCCGATCCGTGGCTCGTCCGTGACCGTCCACCAACTCCTCTCCTCCGGGTTGTTAAGGTCACGTTCGAATCACCAATACATTCGGGTCAGACTCGCTCCGTCCAGGTCGTCGTATGGCCATGCCACTGACGCGTTTCGTCACTTCCGAGCCCTTGTGACTAAGTCGGAAGTGACGAAACACGTCAGAGGCGTGGCCATACGACGACCTGTACGGAGCGAGTCTAACCCGAAAGTATTGGTGATTCGAACGTGACCTTAACAACCCGGAGGAGAGGAGTTGGTGGACGGTCACGGACGAGCCACGGATCGGGGAGGACGGCTCAGATGCTTTTTATTGTATCTGCTCGAAACCTCCATTTTGCATGTAAGCGCATTTTAACTATATTAAAGTTGAAAAGTTTTTAAGTGATGCACTATGGGAGTATTTTTTCTGCTTGTCTCCTGCATAAGTTTTGCTGGAGTTGAAAGGACAGCAAGAGTCTTGTAAGCAGATTACCCTGAACATGGATGTAATGAGCAGTGGATGGAGTGCTTAAACAGGCTATCTTGATGGGCTGATTAACCCTCAGTGTTCTGGTGAGCCTCAGTGTGATTAGTCTATTCACGTGGTGGCACAGGTGGAGGATTCAATCATTGGGTCTTTTTTCCTTATACACTGAAGATTTCACATTTATGGACTGTTTTAGCATTTGCACTTTATTCATTTATTTATTTTATTGATTTATTTGTATAAGTGCTTTTGTTTTATACGTAGTTGCGCTGCTTAACAATATATATATATATATATATATATATATATTGCAGCTTACAAATACTTAGATGTGGAAATGGAAAGTTACATAGGATGGACTTGTCTTTTTCAACCTCACTATGTGTGTGCTTTTATGTCAGTATTACATTGCATATCCCTCAATGTTGTGGTCTTTTAGGTGCCCATCTAATAGTTTTTTGAAACCATCTATGCTCCCAGCTGAAACCACTGTTTGTGGAAGAGAATTCCACATCCCCGCTGCTCTTACCGTAAAAAAACCCTCTATGCAGTTTAAGGTTAAACCGCCTTTCCTCTATTTTTAATGAATGGCCGCGTGTCTGTGTGCTCCCTTGCGCGGAATAGTTTTGTCCCTATTGTGGGGTCACCAGTACAGTATTTGTACATTGAAATCATATCTCTTCTCCAGAGAGAATAAGTTCAGTTCTCATAATCTTTCCTCATAACTAAGGTCCTTAAGTCCCTTAATTAGCTTTGTTGCCCTTCTTTGAACCCTTTCTAGTTCCAGGACATCCTTCCTGAGGACTGGTGCCCAGAACTGGACGGCATGCTCCAGGTGTGGCATCACCAGAGATTTGTAGAGGGGGAGAATTATTGATTTATCCCTGGAGTTTATCCCCTTTTTGATGCATGTCAATATTTTATTGGCTTTGCTTGCTGCAGCTTGGCATTGCATGCCATTGCTGAGCCTGTTCTCTACTAGGACCCCTAGGTCCTTTTCCATCCTAGATTCCCCAGAGGCTCTTCCCCTAGTGAGTAATTTGCGTTCATATTCTTTGTACCTAAATGCATTATTTTACATTTCTCTACATTAAACCTCATTTGCCACTTATCTGCCCACCCCTTTAATTTGTTCAGATCTTCTTGTAAGGTTTCCACATCCTGTGGAGAAATGATTGCCCTGCTTAGCTTGGTATCATCTGCAAATATTGAGGTTGCGCTATTAACCCCATCCTCCAGATCGTTTATGAATAAATTGAATAGGATTGGTCCCAGGACAGATCCTAGGGGGACCCCACTTTCCACACCCGACCATTCCCAGTACTCCCTGTTTATCCCCACCCTTTGGACTCTCCCCTGTAACCAGTTTTCAATCCAGGTACTCACCCTTTGATCCATGCCGACAAACCTTAATTTGTACATTAAGTGTATATGGGGGACTGCATCAAATGCTTTTGCAAAATATAGATACACCACATCCACTCGCTTTCCTTTATCTAGATGGCAGCTCACCTCCTCATAGAAGGTTAACAGATTGGTTTGGCATGAGCGATTCTTCATGAAACCGTGCTGATTACTGCTAACGCTACCGTTTTCCTTACAATAATCATGTATATAATCCCTTATTATTCCCTCCAAGAGCTTGCATATTATTGATGTTCAGCTAACCGGCCTGTGGTTTCCAGGGATACATCTTGGTCCTTTTTTATATATTGGTGCTACATTGGCTTTTCTCCAATCAGCTGGTACCATACCAGTCAGTAGACTGTTTTTAAAAATTAGGTACAGTCGTCTGGCAATTTCTTGACTGAGTTCCTTAAGGACCCTCAGGTGCAAGCAATCTGGTCCAGGTGACTTGTTAACGTTAAGTTTTTCAAGTCTATTCCTAATTTGATCCTCAGTTAGCCATGAGGGTGCTTCACGTGACGTGCCGTGAGGTCCTACAATATAGTTTTGAATACTTGAGCCCCATGTTTCCTTCGTGAATACTGAGGAGAAAAATGAGTTTAACACCTTTTGCCATCTCTCCATCCTTGGTAACCAGATTCCCTTCGTCATTTTTTTATGGGGCCCACATGATCTGACCTCCCTCTTACTATTTATATACTTAAAGAATTACTTGGGATTCTTTTTACTCTGCTCAGCTATGTGTCTTTCATGTTCTATCTTAGCCACCCTGATTGCACCCTTACATTCCTTATTGCGTACCTTTATAAAGCTGGAGTGCCAACAGAGACCCCCCTCACCCTTGTATTTTTTGAAGGCCTTCTCCTTTGCCTTTATATGTGCTTTTATGTCGGAGTTAAGCCATCCTGGTTTTTTATTAGCTCTTCTAAACTTATTTCCCATTGGGATACACTGGCTAATACCTTTGTTTAGTATGTCCTTGAAGCATTCCCATTTTTCCTCTGCATTCTTTGTTCCTAGAATTTTATCCCAACTAACATCTTAAAGCAAGGAGCGTAGTTTATGGAAGTTGGCTCTCTTAAAATTCTGTGTTTTTGTTTTCCCATTATGTTTCTTATTTGTGTAACTTACACTGAAACTAATTGACCTGTGATCGCTATTTCCTAGATTGCCCCTTCCACGTCTGTGAACAGGTCTGTGTTAGTAATCAGAAGGTCTAATAAGGCTTTTTTTCTAGTTGGTGCATTTACCATCT
Source organism: Glandirana rugosa (assembly GCA_018402905.1). Lineage (NCBI taxonomy): Eukaryota > Metazoa > Chordata > Amphibia > Anura > Ranidae > Glandirana > Glandirana rugosa. Next base: position 74,617 of record BLSH010419753.1, read on the forward strand.
GGCCCATGAATTTGTCCTGCAGGACATTTAGGAAATGTCGAGCCTTAGCTGAGAGTGCGATACCTTCCGCCCAGTCTATATCTGGATAATTAAAATCCCCCATTATAATGACACTTTCCATCTTTGCCGCAGTTCCAAACTGACAGGAAGTCCACCTCCCCCTCTTCTCTCTGGTTAGGGGGCCTATAGCATATTGCTAGTATTACTTTCCCCGTGGTGTCTTCCTTTTGTAGCTCTACCCATAAGGATTCAACCCCCTCCCTTGATCCACTAGTAATGTCATCCCTCACATTTACTTGTACGTCATTTTTTATATACAGGCATACCCCTCCCCCTTTTTTGCCCTCCCTATCCCTGTGATATAGGGAATACCCCTGAATGGTAGCTAGCCAATTATGACAGCTATTAAACCAAGTCTCTGAAATTCCCACAAAATCAAACTCCTCTTTGTACAATAGCAGCTCTAGTTCTCCCATCTCGTCTATCAGACTCCTGGCATTTGTGAACAAGCCATGTAGTTTTGTCTGAACACCTACTGGTTTCTTGTAGGGTATTTCTCGGTTGCATAGAGGATTTGTTGCACTACTTACCTCAGGTTTAGGTTCTTCATTTGGCCTACCACTGCTGCCCCCAATGCTTCCCTCTGAACTTTGTTTCACTCTGGCTATTTCTAAGTCTAGACCCCCCCCCCCCCAATTGCCTAGTTTAAAAGCCCCTCTAGCTTGTCAGCCATGCCCATTCCCAGCCGGTCTGCACCTTCCCCATTTAAGTGCAGTCCGTCCCTTCTAAAAAGTTCGTAGCTGATTGAAAAATTGGCCCAGTTTCCCAGGAACACGAAACCCTCCTTTCTACGCCAGCTCATCAGCCACTTGTTAACTTCCCTAAGCTCCTGCTGCCTCTGTGGTGTGGCTTGAGGTACCGGTAGTTTTTCAGAAAATACTACCTTGGAGGTCCTAGTCTTCAACTTTGCTCCTAGATCCCTAAAATCTTGTTTTTAGGACACTCCACTTTCCTCTAACTTTGTCATTGGTCCCAACATGCACCATGACAGCTGGGTCTTCCCCAGCCCCTCCCAGTAATCTGTCCATGCGATCCGTCTGCACTAAGGGTTCACACCGCAGAACGGGGTGGCTCACAGCGGGAGTCCAGTGTGTTACTGTTCACCATTTCAGGCCAAATTTTTGGCTGAATTTGGACCTGAAAAGGACCAGAAGCTGCACAGGACCCCTTTGCAAATTTGCTCCAGAGATGTGTGAACTGGCTCCATTGAGAGCTGGTCACAATCTCCTGCCATGTGAATTGGATGCGGGAAAATCCGTATCCAATTTATAATAGTGTAAACTCAACCTTAGAGTCTGAGGAAGCCAAATAGAAAGCTGCGAAACACGATACCCTGAAACCAGGTATATCATGGAAGGAAGGTTCAACAGTGGTGCTAAGCAGCTATCTGTGTATACATAAAAAAAAAAAAATTATGAATATAATAAAATATATATATAGTGTAACAAATCATGTAAGTATTTCCTTGCAAAGTAAATATAAATCAAATAGTGTACGCAAATCATCCATATAAAAGCATGTTCAGTGAAAGTGCAACACTCACTGCCAAAAACAAGGTACAATCAGTGATATTAAATAGTGACGTTATATATATATATATATATATATATATATATATATTTAAAAAAAATGCTAAAAGAGTCCATAAGCCTCAATGTGGTGTTTAAAAAGGTGAATTAAATCCAAATGGAAGTAAATAGCTACACTCCACGCCCCTATGATTATAAATCTGATTACTGGAGGACTATGATCCTCCACCAAGCATGGTCCTAACAACCTGTTATACCTGGAGCTTCAGAAGCAAGATAAATGGCATAAAAAGTCCTCACAATATTACCGATAAGCAGACCAGCTACTCCCTGGAGAGCCCTGTTTGCAAAGCGATTGCATAAACTCCTCCGCCAACCTCCAAATGCTTTCCACTCGGAATAAACCAGCATGAAGACTCGCAACAGTAAGAAGGGAAGCAGTTGTAATATTGCAAGGTAAAACTATTAAAAATAAGAGTCACACTCACATGTAGTCATTATAATAATTTAATTCTGGCAATACTGTCATGACACTTCACTGTCTACCACTTTTTGAATGTAAGAAGAATTGTTATAACCTCTGTTTCTACACTTTGTGTGATAGTCTTATTTGAGTGTCAAAACAAGAAGTAAGGGGAATTGCTCCAATGGAGACCTACAACAGTGCACTACTTCTTCAATAGGAATATGCTTCACCTTTGTCCGTTTCTCACACTGCTGATACTTCGTTAGGTAGATATCAGTGGCGGTCTGTCCATTAGAGGCCCCGGCCCCCTAATGCGTGCACCCGGCCCCTAATCTACATGCAGGCCGCCGGACGCATGGATTTCAATGTGTTTTTTTTTTTTTTTTTGAAGCACGTGATTAGAGTCTGAGGCTCTAATTGCGCCTCAAGCCTACTCACTTGTGTGACATTAGCGAATTAATATACGCTAATGTCTTCCTGCTTCTCCTGGCCAATCGGGTCTAGCAGCCTACCCCGCCACCTCGTCGTCCTCCCATACCTATAAGGTAAGGCCACTGATCGCACGGGGAGATGGCTTTAGTGTAAGAGGATCGCCGCTGTGATTGATCGAGAGTTGCGTGGGGGATGGGTGTGGCTTTAGTGCAAGATGATTGCCGCTGTGATCGATCGAGAGTCATGGGGGGTGTGAGTGAGGTTTGTTCGCCTACCCCCGCCCCCCCCCCCCCATTTTGACCACCAGCTACCACTGGTAGATATAAATGTAGATAGATCGTACAGGGAAAAAAAACAGGTGATGATAGGAACCCCCTCTGCAATAATCCTGTTCTAATTCTGTATACAAAACTAAAAAGTTCTTTTGGTTGATGTTGGGTTACGCTTATGGGTGGTTATGAGCCTGCATAAATTAAACATAACAAACATAATTTTACCATCTTTCCTGTGAAGGGCCTTCTAATTTGAGAAGTCACTGGGTATGTGCAGTACTGTCAAGGAACTTTTAGAGCGTGTGCTGATTTGAGTCTTGTATTTACATCAACAAGCCACAAGATGTCATAGCTGTGCACCATGCTCAGTAAAGTAAAAATTAAAAGTTGTCTGCTAAGCACTGACATTAACAAGTTTTGACATGAATAAGTTTCAACAACTAAACAAAATATTAACCATTTGTGATAGGCCAGTAATAAATAGTATTAAAATACAATAAATACCAGAATAGCTGTAGATCAGTGTTTCGCAACCAGGGTTACTCCAGAGGTTGCTAGGGCTGCCTTGAGCAATGAGCAATTTTTGCCTCTCAGATAAGTTCCCACTGACACCATTGATCTTTTTAGCTATCTGTAAGAAGGTAATTCTTCCCAATGACCACAAGTGTAAGGAGCATTCTTCCCACTGACCATCACACTAATGTATCATGAGTTGTAGATTTCTCATTTTTAGCAGGGGTTCCCTGAGACCAGAGAATTATGTCAAAGTTTCCTCGGTGTTGAAAAGGTTGAGAAAGGCTGCTGTAGATGGTGGGATTTGACCAAACTGCAAAAGATAAAATATATGATGGCCAATGAAAAACTAACAACAATCTTTGTGGGTACAATTCCAGAATTTACCAAAATCTGGAAAACTTTGATAGAACATTGAGCTCAATCACATTAAGGCCCATTTCTCACTGGGACCGCCCGAGCGCCAGCGGTAAACTGCCACTAATTTAGCTATGGCTCTGCTATTTGGGCGGCAGCGGGGCACTTTTAACCCCCCACAAGGGTTAAACTGGTTAAAAGTGCCATCGCTCGGCACTTCCAATGGCAGGGGCGGTGGAGGAGCAGTGTATACACCGCTCCTTCACCGACCCAAAAATCATGCTTGCAGGAGCTTGTTTTTTCTCCCGCAAGCACACCGCCCCAGTGTGAAAAGACACACTGGGTTTAATGGAGAGGAGCTTTACAGGCACTGTTTTTAAGCTAAATAGCGCCTGTAAAGCGCCCCAGTGTGAAAGGGGCCTTAAGAGAGGGCTAAATTCACAGAGTAGAGAAATGTAAAATAATGCATTTGGGTGCCAAAAATATGAATGCAAACTACTCACTAGGGGGAGAACCTAGGATGGAAAAGGACCTGGGGTCTTAGTAGATGACAGGCTCAGCAATGGCATGCAATGCCAAGCTGCTGCACGCAAAGCCAACCGAATATTGGCATGCATTAAAAAGGAAATTAATTCCAGAGATAAAACCATAATTCTCCCACTCTACTAGACTCTGGTCCGGCCGCATCGTGAGCATGCTGTCCAATTCTGGTCACCAGTCCTCAGGAGGGATGTGCTGGAACTGGAGAGGGTCCAGAGAAGGCCAACAAAGCTGAAGGACCTTCATTATGAGGAAAGATTACGAGCACTGAACTTATTCTCTCTGGAGAAGAGATGCCTGAGAGGGGATATGGTTTCAATGTGCAAATACCGTACTGGTGTCCCCTCAATAGGGATAAAACTCTTCCGTGCAAGGGAATATAAAAAGACGTGGCCATTCACTAAAATTAGAAGAAAGGCGGTTTAACCTTAGACTGCGTAGAGGGGTCTTTACGGTAAGAGCAGTGAGGATGTGGAATTCTCTTCCACAAGTAGTGGATTCAGCAGGGAGCATAGATAATTTCAAAAAACTATTGGATAGGCACCTAAACAACTGCAACATACAGGGATATACAATATAATACTGACATAAAAGCACACACACACAGGTTGGACTTGTGTCTATTTTCAACCTCACAAACTATGTAACTATTTTAATCTTAAAAAATCTGAGATAAATGTATTCACACATTTTTTTGCAATTCACAAAAAAATGCTACTAAAATAAAGCATGAGTTATATCATCAAAATGTGAGGTATTTTACTCATGAAACCATGTAATGTTTTATCTCATGGCATGATGGGATGGATACAGTGGAGAAGAATTAGAACCCCTGTCATTTTTTAGAGATAAAATAAAATGGTTTGACCACTTCCCGACCGCCGTATGCAAAATGACGGCCGGGAAGTGGCTTAGTTATCCTGACTGGACGTCATGTGACGTCCTCAGGATAACAAGCCGCCGCGCGCCTTGGGGGGGGGGGGGGGGGCGCATTGCAGTGATCTGTGGTGTGGGAGGTCAGTCTGACCCCCCGCAATACCGATCTCGGTAAAGCGCTTCGATCCAAAGCACTTTACCATGTGACCATGTGTCACGGCTGGTCACAGTGTAACACAGGAAAGCCGTTTATCGGCTTTCCTGTACTCGGGTCTGCAGACCTGATGAGTGGAGAGCCGATCGGCTGCATCCCTGACAGGGAGGGTTTGTGCTGATGATTTATCAGCACAGCCCTCCCTCAGATCGCCACCTTAGACCACCAGGAAGCCTGCCCAGGGACCACCAGGAATGTCCCCACCCAGGACCACCAGGGAGCCGACCAGGGACCACCAGGGAGCCGATCTGGACCACCAGGGAGACCCCCCTAGACCACCAGGTAAGTGACATAGTGCCCAGTGTGGATGGCACTCAGCGCCACCTTCAGATGCCACCCTAGACCACCAGGGAATGAGCCCCTATCAGTGTATATGCCCACCAGTGCCCCTATCAATGCATACCAGTGCCACCTACCAGTGCCCACCATTGCCACCTACCAGTGCCTACCGCCCAGTGCCGCCTATGAGTGCCAATCAGTGCTGTCTATTAGTGCCCATCAGTGCCGCTTAGCAGTGTCCGTCAGTGCTGCATATCAGTGCCCATTAGTGCTGTACATCAGTGCCACCTGTCAGTACCCGTCAGTGCTGCTTATCAGTGCCTCCTAACAGTGCTCATCATCGCTGCATATAAGTGCCTCATCATCAGTGCCGCCTCATCAGTGCAGCCTCATCAGTGCCAATCAGTACTGCCACATCAGTGCCCGTCAGTGTAGCCTCATCAGTGCCCACCAGTGATGGAGAAAATTTACTTATTTACAAAGTTTTGTGACAAAAATAGAGAATATTTTTTTTTTTCAAAATTTTCGGTCTTTTTTTATTTGTAGCGCAAAAAATAAAAACCGCAGGGGTGTTTAAATACCACCAAAAGAAAGCTCTATTTGTGGGAACAAAATTATAAAAAATCTGTTTGGGTGCAGTGTCGCACGACCGCGCAATTGTCATTCAAAGCGCAACAGCACTGAACACTGAAAATTGGTCTGGTAGTAAAGTGTTCTAAGTGCATAGTATTGAAGTGGTTAAATTAGTGTTTCTCAACTCCGGTCCTCAGGACCCACTAACAGGCCAGGTTTGCAAGATAACTGAAATACATCACAGATGATATCATTTGCTGCTCAGTGATTGCAGTATTCTAGTCTGCATCTCCCCAAGGTAATACTTAAAATCTGGCCTGTTGGTGGGTCCTGAGGACAGGAGTTGAGAACCACTGGTTTAAACTAGGAATATGCCAACTGGTGGCTAGAATACCAGTCAAAGGGAAGCTGCTTTTACAGGACACGTGGTGTATCAAAAAAAAAAAAAGTTAAATTAGGTAAATACAAAATATTGAATAAAAATCATTTTAAAGATCACACACCTATATAAATACCATTTTTCCACCAATAAAAAAGACAGCTTCGTCATTGGGGAGATTTGCCTTCACTTCTGTCCCATAGCCAAAACAGGAAGTGAGAGGAAATCCCTACAAATTAAAATAATCCCTTGGGGACCTCCAGGTGACCAAAACTAGCAGCGGCGGCTGGTGTGGGAGGGGCGCTGGGGCGCTGCCTCCCCGCCGGCAAAAGATGAAAAAAAAAAGTCAACCCCGCCCACCTACAGGTGGCGCCGGTACATTGACTTTTTTTTTTTTCTTTTCGGCTCCTTGGCTGTCACATGACAGCCAAGTAAGTGAGCCTATTGGCCGGCCATTCAAGCCTATGCATGTGCGCTTGTTCCTGCGGCCATGCATAGGCTGATTGGCTGCCCTGAGCCTCCGCTCAGGGTGATTGGATGCGGGGGCGGGTCACTGTGGCAGCGGAGGTGACTTCCGCTCCCACAGAGACCATGACCGCCCGGGGACGACGAGGGGGGACAGCCGCTTTCCGTGTGCTGAACTCTGCAGACCCAGCACGCTCTCGCATGCCAAATCTCTGCAATAATCCTGCCTGCTGGATGGGGTAAGTGCGGGGGGGGGACTCTGCAATGTACCCCACCTATCTCACTGGCTGCAAACTGCCCCCACCTATCTCACTGGCTGCAAACTGCCCCCACCTGTGTCAGTGGCTGCAAACTGCCCCCACCTGTGTCAGTGGCTGCAAACTGCCCCCACCTGTGTCACTGGCTGCAAACTGCCCCCACCTGTGTCACTGGCTGCAAACTGCCCCCACTTGTGTCACTGGCTGCAAACTGCCCCACCTGTGTCCCTGGCTGCAAACTGCCCCCACCTGTGTCCCTGGCTGCAAACTGCCCCACCTGTGTCCCTGGCTGCAAACTGCCCCCACCTGTGTCCCTGGCTGCAAACTGCCCCACCTGTGTCCCTGGCTGCAAACTGCCCCC
>BLSH010419753.1:85211-110079 GCA_018402905.1 Glandirana rugosa
TAAACCCATGTCACAACGTACTGGCACGTTAACAGTAAGTTTCACGCTGTCGTGACTTTCGACTTTTAACCGGACCGGTCCTTCCCCTACTTTCACGGGTCATAACTCCACCAATTCCTTACATTTTTATATTATCGGTCTAACCTCATCGAAGATGGAAAAACCTAGTCAAATAGTTATCATTACGTCTCTTTGGGTTCATACTCTTTGAACCCTGTTGGTTCAGCCTCGCGTTCAGCGGATACACACTTGGCCGGGATTTCCTTTTTGGAAAAAAAAAATCAAAACCTATTTCATCTCTACCTAATCGTGGGGACAATCCATAAATAAAGACAGACACGGGGGTAATGAGCTGTATACTGTGTCCATGCTGAGCTGTATACTGTGCCCTGTGATGCTGAGCTGTATACTCCTGACACAATATGTGGAATACAGGGGACGGAGTGGGTGGATTCTATAAGGGGTGGGGCATATTAAAAGTAGGAGGGGTCACAGGGAAGGGCGGGGCCTGGCGCCCCCCCATCCAAAAACTTCACCAGCCGCCACTGAAAACTAGTGTCCCCATTGGAAGACTTCCCCTGTATTACTTTTCTGGGGACAACCCAAAATTTTGGACTTTCTCTTACCTTCAATGATTACCGTAAACAGGACAACTAGAGAGGGTGAATCTCCCTAATGGGGGCACAGACAGAAATAAATACCTAACAGGGGTGCTAATCCATCTCTACTTTATCCAAAACTAAAAAAAAAAGGTTTTTCCTTTAGGGCCGGTTCACACATAGGCGACTTGCGCTCCGACTTGGTTGTCCCAAGTTTCTCATACTTGGGTTTCTCTGCATTACTATTGATAAACTGATCCAAAAAGGTAGAAGCTACTCCAATCTGGCTATTATATTTTTACATTCCTTAACCACCTCAATACTGGGCACTTTCATCCCCTTCCTGGCCAGGCCAATTTTCAGCTTTCAGTGCTGTCGCACTTTGAATGACAATTGCACGGTCATGCAACACTGTACCCAAATAAATTTTTTTATAATTTTCTTCCCAGAGAGAGCTTTCATTTAGTGGTATTTAATCACCACTGGGTTCTTTATTTTTTGCTAAAAACAAAGTTTCTTAGTTTGTTAGAAAATGTAAATAAGTAATTTTTATCCTTCACTAATGTACACGGATGAGGCTGCGCTGATGGGTACTGATAGGCTGCACTGGTGGGGTGGCACTGATGAGGAGGCGCTAATATGCAGCACTGATAGGCGGCACGGATGGGCACTGAAAGGCAGCACTGATGGGCACTGAGTGGTGTCATCGATGGGCACTTTTGGGGCTGCATTGTGATCAGGGCACTGATGATCGGTGGCAAGACTTGAAAATTGCTGTTCACAGACGCTCTCCATCCAATCTGGCAAAGCTTGAGCTATTTTGCAAAGAAGAAAGGGCTTAAATTTCACAAAGCTGGAAGAGACATACCCAAAAAGACTTGCAACTGTAATTGCAGGGAAAGGGGGTTCTACAAATTATTGACTCAGGGGGGCTGAATACAAATGCATGCCACACTTTTCACATATTTGATGTAGACACTTTTGAAAACCATTTATAATTTTCCTTCCATTTCACATTATTCATTATGTGCCACTTAGTGTTGGTCTATCACATAAAATCCCAATAAAATACATTTACGTTTCTGGTTGTAACATGACAAATTGTGGAAAATGATATGGTATGAATACTCAGTAAATTTACTGGCGGTTGGCAACCCTGCTCCAGCGAGCAGGGCCCTCTGATTCCTCCTGTATTGATTTGTATTGTAATTGTACTGTCTGTCCCCATGTTGTAAAGCACTGCACAAACTGTTGGTGCTATATAAATCCTGTATAATAATAATTATATATAAGCTGTCATTCGCTGGACCTGTCATTTGGTGGGAGCGAAGAGATTGAAGCACATATGTATCAGCAAGTGCAGGGCATCATGGATCTACAGTGCATTGTAAGATTCGTTTCTTTGAGTGCATTAAGGGACACATGTTCCCACCCCTATGTGTTTGTTCTGTACTGCTTTTCTACAAAACTGAAGCATACTGGGAGTGGAAGGGGTTAAACCTGGCTGGCTAATGGCTTTTTTTTTTTGTGTCAATGTTCAGTTTCTCCTGTAGGTGGCAGTAAAACTCAATAGTCCCAGAATAACTGAACTCCAAAAATCCTGTTTTGCAAAGTTTTAAAAAACCGATTAAAAACTTAAAGCAGAACAAAACTCTCCTATCCACTGTAGTCAAAGAAGCCGCCACCTTAGCCTCTGTTTGACCTGAGGTTGCTATGGTGCTGCACATGGCAATCACCCCAGCCATTGGATGACTTGACAGTTCGGCTGAGGGTAACGGTGACAATTATCATTCATCGCGTGCTCCGAATGTAACGGTTTTGGAAAACTTAAATTGATGGGTTTAGTTCCACTTTAATTGCTAAATGTTTTTTCAAACATATTTGTTGGCTTATAATAAAGAAACAAGCTTTTTTTTTTGAACAATGTACTGAAAAAAGCCTTATATTGCCTTAAGGAAAACAATGTAAATGATTTAGATTTGGCAAATTAGTCACATTTATTGTCAAGTTTATTTATACATAGTGATACTGCTAGATTTGGTCTGGACCTCTCTACGCAGCATCTAAAAGGACTAAAGGGGATCTTTCAACTGCTTTAGGAATACATGTGGGACAAGTCATAATATACAGCAACAGTATCATTTTTCCAAAAAGATTTTTCTTTCATCATTAAAAGCCATTAAAAGTTAGCTCCAGGCTAGGGACTGTGTTGAGATGATATCATCAATCTGCTACAAGCAGGAGGAACCATTTACTCATTTCCATAGGTACTTAGTTGGTAAGATTGAATAAAGAAACAAGTCCATCCAATTAAACCCTGGATTACGTCACTTCTATTTTCCATATCCCTGCACATCATGCTTACTGAGAAACACAGCTAAAAGTTTATTTGAATGTATCTACACTCCCCACTGACATCACCCACCAACTGTGGAAAGGAGTTCTACATCCCTACTGCTCTAACAGTAAAGAACACCTTATGCAGTTTAAAATTACACCTCTTCTCATCAAACTTCATTGTATGTCTTTTTTAGAAAATGTAGGTTAACCACTTCAATACCAGGCACTTAGAACACTTCCCGCCCACACCAATTTTCAGCTTTCAGTGCTGTTGTGATTTGAATGAGAATTGCGCGGACGTGCGACGCTGTACCCAAACAAAGTTTTTATCATTTTATTCCCACAAATAGAGCTTTCTTTTGGTGGTGTTTGATCACCCCTGCAGTTTTTATTTTTTGCGCTATAAAAAAAAAAGACCGAAAATTTTGAAAAAGAAAAAACATTTTTCTTTGTTTCTGTCACAAAAGTTTGTATAAAGTACATTTTCTCCTTCACTGACGGGCACTGATGTGGCTACACTGATGGGCACTGATGTGGCTACACTGACGGGCACTGATGAGGCAGTACAGATTGGCACTGATGAGGTGGCACTGATAAGGTTGCACTGATTATGGGGCACATATGCAGCACTGATGGGCGGCACTGACAAGCAACACTGACGGGCACTGATATGCGGCACTGATGGACACTCATAGGCGGCACTGATAAGTGGCACTGGGCACTGATAGGTGGTACTTTTAGGTGGCACAGGTGGGCACTTTTAGGTGGCACAGGTGGGCACTGATAGGTAGCACAGATGAGCACTGATAGGTGGCACAGGTGGGCACTTATAGGTGGCAGTGGTGGGCACTGGTGCAACAAACACTGTTAGGGATGGCACTGGCAGGCATCATACATGGGCATAGTGCCATCCCTACAGTGCACAATATTGCCCTTACCTGGTGGTCTAGTGGGGGCTCCCTGGTGGTCCTGGGCGGCCTCTGTGATCCTTCCCTGGTGGTCCTAGGCGGCCTCTTTGTGATGTCCAGGGAGGGGGCTCCCTGGTGGTCCTGGGCAGGCTCCCTGGTGGTCCAGTGGGGTGATCCTGAGGGTGGCTGCGCTGATAAATGTTCAGCGCAGCCCCCCCCCGTCAGGAGAGCAGCCGATCGGCTCTCCGCTGCTCAGGTCTGCAGACCTGAGCAGAGGAAAAGCCGATAAAAGGCTCTTCCTATTTACACTGTGATCAGCCATGATTGGTCACGGCTGATCACATGGTAAAAGGCTTCGGATCGAAGCCTTTTACCTCGGTCGGTAATGCGGTGGGTCAGAATGACCCACGGCACCACCGATCTCCGTGATGCGCGCCCCCAGGGGCGCGCGATCGCGGATTATCCTGAGGACATCAATAGACGTCCAGTCAGGATAATGAACCACCCGCCCGGACGTCATTTGTCTATGCGCCGGGCGGGAAGTGGTTAAATAGTTTCCTCCCAATGCTAGAGTTACCGTTCAAGGATTTGTATATGGCTATCATCTTAAGCTCTTCTTCTCCAGGGAGAATAAGTTTAATATTTGTAGTCGTTTCTCATAACCGAGGTCCTCCAATCCCCTTATTATCTTTTTTTTGCCTTTCTCTGGATTTTCTCCATTTAAAGGACATCCTTCCAGACTGGATTGGGGAGAACTGGACAGCATACTCAGGATTTGGCTGAACCAGAGTCTTGTAATGTAGTAGAATATTATGTTGTATCTCTTGAGTAAACACCTTTTTAATGGAATGATCAGACAGAGATACAAAGAGAGGATAAAGTGTAACTCTAGTGAATACATTTTTCATTTTAGTTTTCCAAAGAATGTGAAGTATAAGTACCTCTAGCAGTGAGATTTCCCCGCACAATCTGTGTGCAGATAGGGTTGCCACATCATCCCTTTAATCCAGGACACATATGAATTACACAGGTTCTGAGGCTGATTAAGGTGGTAATTAAACTCATTTGGTGCCTTATCTGCATTCAATTAGCCTCAGAACCTGTGCAATTCATATGTGTCCAGGATTAAAGGGATGATATAGAAACTCTAGTGCAGACCCAAGTTAGGAAGTAAGTTAAAATCAAAATGAGGATAAATCAAACCTCAGATAGTGACCATAATAAATATCCTCTCTATTCCTAACAACCAAAATGTTTGGGATTTCCCCTTACTTTCCCAGTGACAATTGTCTCCAGGGCAAATAGTGGACTTAGATCTACCAAAAGGGACAGACCTCAATTAAAACTGGGCTGAGCTTTGAAATATTCTTTATTACCAGAATAGAAGGACTAACCACTAATATTACCTGTGGTCTTGTTGCAGCTGATGTGCAGGCAGCCATCTTGGTAAAGGCACTATTTTTTTCTTCCTGATATCAGAGTTGTTCCCTTGATGGCAAAATTCAATAATTAAAAGCAGATGTTCAGAAAGCACACGTCCACCAAATAAATGAAGCAGAGAGGTCTTTGTACAACATGTGCTAAGGTTCAACCTCCTATTTAACAAGCAGCAGAGTCGTGGCATTACCAAGTCATGTTAAACTATAAGTCAGAGTCACAGTACCTTCGATTTTATGTTTTTATTACAGGTACCTATATAGCGCCGTCAATTTACGTAGCGCTTAACATATGCAGTGGGGAAAATAATTATTTGATCCCTTGCAGATTTTGTAAGTTTGCCCACTTACAAAGAAATAAAGGGTCTATAATTTTTTATCATAGGAGTAAAATGAGTATTTAATCCCCAAGCAAAACATGGCTTAGTACTTGGTGGAGAAACCCTTGTTGGCAAGCACAGAGGTGCGACGTTTCTTGTAGTTAGTGACCAGACTTGCACACATCTCAGGAGGGATTTCGGTCCTCTCTTCTTTACATACCTTTAAATCCTTAAAGCGTTTGTTAACCCCCAAAAAAATGCTGCTCCTGCCTGTTTAATGTGCAATTAGCAGCGTGATGCTTTTGCTTTTTAAATTATTCCTCTGTATCCCCTAAAATACCTGTTTGATAATGCCAGGTCATGACTCCCCCCCCCCCCCCCGAGTGCTGACTGCCCTTGTATATAGCTCATCTTGAGAGCCCCGTGGTCTATGCAGGCTATGTCACTCCCAGCTCTCCTATCTCCTGTGTGCCTGTTTTCAACTTCCCCCTCCTCCTCCCCCCTCTTCCTCTTGTAGCTTCTCCTCTCTGCTCTCATAATTAACTCTAAAAGCTCCTATTCCCTCAGTATTAGAAGAATAAGTTCCCTGTGTCAGTGTTATATCAGAAATATTATTATCTATATAGATAACACAGCACAGCTCTCTCTCTCCAGCTGACGTCAGCAGCCGTGCTCGGCCCCTCCCTCAGGAATTCTGAGCTGAGAGAAAAGCTGTAAAACAACAACTGATCCTAGTAAGAATGTGTGTTATCTATACAGAGAAGTATATATATGTTATATCACAGACACAGGGCAACGTCTTGTTATAATACAGAGCGGATAGGAACTTTTTATACAAGTGGCTTAACAAACACTTTAAGGTTTCTTGGCTGTCACTTGAAGTTTCAGCTCCCTCTATAAATTTTCTATAGGATTAAGGTCTGGAGACTGGCAAGGCCATTCCATGACCTTAATGTACTTCTTCTTGAGCCACTCCTTTGATGCCTTGGCGGTATGTTTTGGGTCATTGTCATGCTGGAAGACCCATCCACAACCCATCTTCAGTGTTCTGGCAGAGGGTAGAAGGTTCGGTTCTCATCCACAAATTTACAATACATGGCCCCATCCATTGGCCCCTCAATGTGGCAAAGTCAGTCTGTGCCTTTAGCAGAGAAACCGCCCTAAAGCATCATGTTTCCACCTCTGTGCTTGACTGTAGGGATTGTGATCTTAGGGTCATAGTCAGCATTTTTCTTCCTCCAAACACAGCGAGTCCCCTCCTCAAGAAGGCACATGTACAGTTATGACAATGAACATCTAAATGATTCAGAGAAGGCTTGGGAGAAAGTGCTGTGGTCAGATGAGACCAAAATTGAGCTGTTTGGCATTAATTGACTTGCTGTGTTTGGAGGAAGAAAAATACGTATTTTACTCACTGAACTGCAACTTAATTTATAGCATTTGTTTTATGTGTATTTAAAATACACCTATGATAAAAATGATAGACCCTTCATTTCTTTGTAAGTGGGCAAACTTACAAAATCTGCAGGGGATCAAATAATTATTTTCCCTACTGTATATTGTACATTCACCTTGCCCACAAGTAGCTTACAATCTAAGGTCTCTAACTCACATTCATACATATACGAGGACCAATTTAGCCAGGAGCCAATTGACCTACCAGCATGTCTTTGGAGTGTGGGAGGAAACACATGCAGGCACAGGGAGAACATGCAAACTCCAGGCAGGTAGTGTTGGGGTTGGGATTCAAACCAACAACCCTAGTGCTGCTAGGTGCAAGTACTAACCACTTAGCCACTGCACTGCCCCAGATGATCTTGCATTCAGTAGGAATTCAAGGTCAAAATCAAGATTCAAGGTAACATTTTCAGGGTACGTATCAAATCTTCCCTTTTTACATTTAGGTACACTTTAATTTCAATTTTGTAAAAAAAGGCCCTATATAGGATGATACTGATATGAGCCCATTGTGCAGTAGAGTGAAGGTTTGGATCTAAATCTGAAAGTCTGTTTGCAAAATGTTTTTATTGTAAGCATATTAAATACACTTAGATTTGACCATTTTCCTAATGGGATTGATCAGACATGCTGTAAGTTTCTGATGGACAGGCATTTATTACAATAAAAACTTTGTGGCTACTTTGAATGATTCAGTATGTTGGTGTAGAAATGAGATCGGATCATAAATATCAAACAATGACTAATCAGACAAGTTGGGCATTTTAGCTTGATTTGCATTAGACATAAACAGTAAGGCATGGTAAGTCTAGTGACAACCAGGGCCGGATTACAAATGCAGGTCTTATAAAATGTAGTATTGTTTGTCACAGAGCATTAAATCACAGTGAATTGAATTGTGTTTTTGACACCAAACAGAAATTAACTCTTAGGTTAGTGAGAAGTGACTGAAATTATTTATAATGATAAAAAAAAATGTAAATAACTTATTGCAGTAGTCACCCATTCAAGCCATTATTTAATAGAGGAACCTTTGCGAACAGTCCGTGTGGATTGGCCTGCATCAGCTTTGAACCTATGAACACTACATTTGGAAAACTGCTCACCCTATGTCAGGTTGCATGGGGATCGTCGGTGAACTGCTTTTTTTCAAGTCTCACCAGAACTTGGAACTTTTCATATTAGTATCGTACAAAGTCCTTTAGCACCCAAGGCAAATATTCCAAAGCACCCCCCTCAAAGAATTGTGAACTACAACAGCAGCATAGATAGCAGTTCCTGCCCTCTTTGCACCCCCCTACAGCTGAAGCACCTAAGGCAATTGCTTCTATTGTCTACCTCTTGGCCTGGACACCCTTACAGATGTGAATTTATATTACAACAATTAAAACCCCTTTACTACACTCAAATGATGTCTTAAC
Source organism: Glandirana rugosa (assembly GCA_018402905.1). Lineage (NCBI taxonomy): Eukaryota > Metazoa > Chordata > Amphibia > Anura > Ranidae > Glandirana > Glandirana rugosa. The sequence continues at coordinate 93,694 of BLSH010419753.1, forward strand.
TCAATAAATATTTTTATGCAATGAGTTTTGCTTTATTTTATTTTGCCTCATTTTGTGCTTTTCATTGTAAGTCATTTAAATCACTATGTAGAGAGCTGTTTTCAACTGAACATGAAAGTGTCTATTTCTGTTGATCTGTGTCTAACAAAATTAAATCCACTGTGATTCAATGCTCTGTAACAAAAGAACATGAGTACTTCTAAGTGGGTGAAAGCTTTTACTGGCAACTGCCCCTAAGGGGATTCAAGAAACTGTTGGGTCATTTAACCTTCCAGCTTCTTCTAAAAACTGAAAGATAACATTCGAGTGGGCTAATCATTCGATGGAACTGTTCTGGCAGAATATATATCTTATTTCTGTATCAGTGAGGTATAAATCTAGGGTGGCAGTTTTAAAAAATGATGCCCTTTAAACCACACTTATAGTTCTGTGTACCTTGGCACAGCATGGAGCCCCTTCCTATTCAGGGTTGCAGATATTGCAGTATTTACCTTATCGACGTGAGTACAATTTACAGATTTCCTTTTATATAAAGTGTTATCCAGTCACAATATGCTATGTATACGATAAACGCATGTGAATGAACTCTCCTATTACCGCTAGCTGCTATAAATAGAGGGAATTTAAAGTGGTTCATACTTCTGTCTATGGTGTTTCCCCATGAATTTACCAGATATAGATTTAGTGTGGATTAGCATTGAGAGCAGCTCACAATCCTTGTTATTCAGGCTTCCATTTCTAACACTCTATAAATTCTGCCCATGCAGAAGGAGGGGGAGCCTTGAACTGCCAGCAAATATATTTTACTGACCTTTGATTAAATCTTTTGGGTTGTTTTCTGCTTTGGCTGGCAGAAAAAAAACTACTTTCAAATGCATTTTTACTGGCAATGCTCAGAATTAAACACAGCAGATTAAAAGCATAATTTGCGTGTTCATACCCTAGATCGCTATGCAGAATACCTTGTTTTAATTATCAGTGTATAAATATTTAGTTCAAGCTTTTCTGCATTTTGTGTAGGTTTTGCAATCCTGTAGCCCTGATCCATTCTATGTAACGATACAAAGTAGGCATCTCTGCAAATGCTTAGGTTATAGCATTCTGTTTGAATTTTGGCTGTTTTGTGTTATTTAGTGTGTTAGCATAGAACAATAAGAGAACCATCTACAGTGTACATTCCTTCATTAATACACTATAAAAGCAACTGGAGACACTAATACTGGTCAGAGATGTTTTACTTTGTCCATACACAGAGGTCCTAAAATATGAAAAGGCAAAAAAATGTACCACAAAGATAATCAACAAATAGTTTCTGCTATAGTTGTTTATGAGGAACACTACTCGATATGTAAAGAGAGAATGTCATGGGCAAATATAGGTGGGAATTTATAGGTTTCCAGAAATCCCCTTTGAACAGTAACAGTTTTAAAAAATAAAAAAAACAATTATATTATTATTTTCATAGCTGTAACTGGCATGCCATTGCTCCCCAATTTCTATTTTAAATAAGTTAAGTTATGTTTGGTTCCACCCTAAATGTACCAGCCTGGTGCACCAGGCATTTGAGCTGCTAGACCCATAGCCCATATGCCCAGGTGCTTACATCACTAGGAGATTATATTTGATCGAGTACCATAGAATACTGCCCACAGTATGCACCCTGTAATTGCTTTTGCCATAGCATCACTAAAAAATATAGCCTAACAATGTTCCATTAAAGTAGAATTTTAGTCATAAAATTAAAGTACAACTAAAGGCAACATACACATTTTAGTAAATCCTCATATAAATACCTGAAAGTTACACATAGTAATAAACATAATAACTGAAATTATTATTTTCCTACCATATAGCTGCAATCGTGGTCTCTAATCCCCTCCACCAGTCCTTTGCTGTATAATGCTAGTGATGGTGGGAGGAGTTCAGCAGAGTTGGTATGTCATTTCCTTCCACTGTGCTAGAATATGCATCTCCCACAGGGAACTACAATTCCCATGAGTCCTCATGCCTTCTATCATGCTCAGTCTATTTTACATGTAGCCAAAGTGCCCCTTAGGGGTGGCTGGTTGCTGTGGTCCACCTGCTCACACTGCCCTCAATCACATCCATACCGCTTTCAGAGTCACAGAACAGGCCGGTACTTTGTTTTGTTTTATTAGGGGAATTTAACTTGGATGGGAGTTGGGATGTTGTAGGTTGACCAAAAAATGAATTCCATTTACACAGGACATCTATATACACCTCCATATATACATTCCTCCTTCTCTCCAGCACATAACTTGCTGCATGGTTGCTCCTCATTCCTCTCACCTTCACTTCTCTTATTTCTCCAGATGAGGCCTAGAAGGAAATTTACTAGGTCTCTGGCGTTTCTTCAGCCTAGCTAGCACATGGTGAGGCCTGCTATATTGTGAGCATGACCTCCGAACCACCCATTACAGGTAGGGACCCAAAGTGTAGAATAAAAGTTACTACTGTGCTAGCCGGTTTGATGGACTACTACTCCCAGCCCATCCTCTTCCTCCAGGCCCTGGCAGCCACTTCAGCTGCGATGGCCTTCACCACTACCACGGTAACACCATAGTCTCTCACTGACTTCTGCATTCCTTCAGATTGTCTCTCACCCCCAATCCGCTCCGGCATGCCCCTACAGCTTTCCAGGGTGTGTGCCACTCACCATCCACCGGTGGACTCCTCGCTGAGCTTCTCCATTAGCACAGTCTGTGTTGCTCTCCTGCTCCCTGGGTCAGGATTCCTCTGGGGTTTGTCCCAGGAACTCCTTCCACTCCTCGAGCTCCCCGGCCTCAAGGTCACCCCCCCAAACTGGGAGCTCCCTGTGGGGCCTCAGCAACCTCAGCTACATTCCAGCTCTTTCACCCGAACTCTCTCCTCCCAGACTGGGCTGACCCTGGGTATTTAGGGAGGCCTGCCCCCTGGCAATCCAGATTGAGGATTGGTCAAGGCTCCTCAGAATACCCCAGATGGCTACACAACTCCCAACTCTCTGTCCAAAACATTCTACCAGCTTCTGGAAAGAAGTGGGAGGTGCCGGTGACCTCATCTGTGAATCACCCAGTCCTACCTGAGCCACTCCCAGTCCAGAAACAAAAACAATCAGGCCTGACTAAATTTTCCTCACCTCACAAAAAAACCTCACTCCTGATTAGGGGGCGCTACACTCACCCCCCCCCCCCCAACCTTCAGTTGGTTCCCAACTGAGAAAACTGAAAAAAAGGCCCCTGGACCCAGGAGCAAGGGCATCCCAGAACAGTTAAAGGGAGGGAAAAAGGGAACAAACTTGGAAGTGATTTGTATTAAATAGCTTAGGTGCAAAAATATATATTGATACATCTCCATAAGTTATTCACACTGTACAATATATACACATATTTCTAACTACAGGTCCCTGCAGCTACCCGCATACACAATTTGTACACATTCCTGGGCCAGAGCACTTCTCCTGGGAGAAAAGCACTCCGCCTGCATAAATGTAGAAAGTTTTCTTGACTCTCCACGGATGGGGATGAGCAGCCTCTCCATCCCAGGGATCCTAACTAACTAACAACAGGTCCATTGAGAGGAGGTTATGAGCCTCCCAATGGAACAACACACTGCACACAAGAGAACAGTCCTCTTCTTTTTTTTTTTCTTAAAGTTCCTGATGGGAGGGACCCCTCCCCGGGCAACAGGTCTTTAAAGAGTGGGAAACACAACCAACACAGGAACAAACCTCACCCCAGTGTCTTTCCAATGGGTAAGTCCCATCCATTGGGCATGGGGCAGCAGGCTGGCTTGTCCTGCAATTCAGGGGGAAATGTGCACACTCCACTACTCCACTGGCAGTCCCTGGAGTGTGCCTAAATTTGCTGTAAAACACCACGGTCCATTAAATGTAATAATGAGGGTCAGGCAATTTCCTCTGACTGTCCCTCTCCCCCTGAATAGAAATAGAAAAGCTCCTTGTGGGCTGGCCTGCTTTGATCACCAAAACATGGTCCCTTCGGATTGCACGGCCAAGACTCCACTCCTTCTTCAAACTTTGGAATCTTTTGCAGCAGCTGCTTTCCGGTCCCTGCAAGGACTTGGGTATGTGCAGATACTCCCAGGTCATGTCATCTTCCCACTCCTCCCTGGAGTTCTCTACGATGTCCATGACCTGGGGTGGGACATACGGGTAATTCAGACCCCATTCCAGAGCAACTTTATGCTGAACTTCCCTTTGGTACCGTGAGAGCCTAGGCAGACTCTTAACCTTCCCTCTCCCCAGCAAAATTTGGATGTCCGGCGATTTAACCACCACTTGACGATAGGTTGCTGCCCTGGTCTGGGTGGTAGAAGGTCTGTTAAAGAAGGTATTGCTGCTGGTACTGGGGATACCTGCTGCATCACTTGAATCCTGTAAAGGTCCCGACATCCTCTTCTGAGAGGGCACCTACAGTGCAAGAACAACCCATCTCCCACTCTTCATCAGAACCCTCACTTAGAGATGACCACTCCGCCAGGTGCTCCATGGAGCCAAACTCTGCCAGCAGTCTGGGTGACCCCCAGTCTATGGCCCTGTCCTCAACATCCCCAGCTGGCTCCTTCAGGGACTCACTTCCCTCCGCTGCTAACTCCAGCCCTGCTGAGATGGTTATGGGGTAGGACTTGGCCGGCATTTCAAGGACCCTGGACTCCCACATGGTAGTACTTATGGTACCTAGGTCCCTGGCCAGGCCACAGGCCAAGACAGCCTCCTCTTTTCCTCCATCTTCTGCATTCATGAGAAGTCGCTAGGCCGCAGCTCGACCCCGCCTTTGGGTGGCGAAACTAGGCCCGATCCGGCCCTCCGGGACATCCGCGCCTGCGGATGGCATTGCCCTGAGTGCAGGTCCACCGTGTTGTATAGCGGTTCCTGCTGTGTGGAAACCAACTGGGTCAGCAGTTTGTTCCATCGGCCACACTGGGCCCAGGCAGTGACCCCCGTGGTCGGAATCTGGCAGTCCAGGCAAATCAGACACAACCGCTCCATCAATCACTCCCAATGCGAGTCCCCCGCACGGCTCCAACCAGACCCCAGTGTCCACCTCAATCACATCCATACCGCTTTCAGAGTCACAGAACAGGCTGGTACTTTGTTTTGTTTTATTAGGGGAATTGAACTTGGATGGGAGTTGGGATGTTGTGGGATGCCCAAAGAATTAATTCCATTTACATGGGACCTCTATATACACCTCCATATATACATTCCTCCTTCTTCACTCCAGCACATAACTTGCTGCATGGTTGCTCCTCATTCCTCTCACCTGCACTTCTCTTATTTCTCCAGATGAGGCCTAGAAGGAAATTTGCTAGGCCTCTGGCGTTTCTTCAGCCTAGCTAGCACATGGTGAGGCCTGCTATAGTATGAGCAGGACCTGCAAACCACCCATTACAGGTAGAGACAGCTGGCCCCAAAGTGTAGAATAAAAGTTACTACTGTGCTAGCCGGCTTGATGGACCACTACTGCCAGCCCATCTTCTTCCTCCAGACCTGGCCAGCCACTTCAGCTGCGACGACCTTCACTACTACCATGGTAGCACCACAGTCCCTCATTGACTTCTGCATCCTTTCAGATTGTCTCTCACCCCCAATCCACTCTGGCATTCCCCTACAGCTTTGCAGGGTGTGTGCTACTCACTGACCCCCCAGTGGATCCTTGCCGAGCTTCTCCAGTAGCACCATCTGTTGCTGTCCTGCTCCCTGGGTCAGGATTTCTCTGGGGTTTGTATGAGGAACCCCTTCCACTCTTCGAGCTCCCTGGCCTCAAGGTCACCCCCTCCAGACTGGGTGCCCCCTGTGGGGCCTCAGCAACCTCCGCTACATTCCAGCTCTTCCACCCGAACTCTCTCCTCTCAGACTGGGCTGACCCTGGGTATTTAAGGAGGCCTGCCCCCTGCCAATCCAGATTGGGGATTGGTCAGGGCTCCTCAGAATACCCCAGATGGCTACACCACCCTCCCAACTGTCTGTCCAGAACATTCTACCAGCTTATGGAAAGAAGTGGGAAGTCCCGGTGACCTCATCTGTGAATCACCCAGTCCTACCTGAGCCACTCCCAGCCCAGAAACAAAAACAATCAGGCTTGCACTCAGTCAGGCCTGACTAAATTTTCCTCACCTCACCAAAAAAAAAAAACCTTACTAGCCCCTACCTAAGTAGGGGGAGTTACATACATAACACACACCCATCTGCCAATCAATAGCTGGTGTGTGCTATGTAAGTCAGTACAGGTTAGTTTACACACAGATTTTTCTATTAATCTTTGTGCTTCTCTCTGCCTGTTCTCGTGTGGTAATTGGTAAATTGACAGAAGAAAAGCCAAGCTGGGAGCAGCCTGTATAGACACAGAGCAGTGGGCGGGCAAAGGCGGGACGCAGGGCTTCACAGGCTGATCGTGGGCATAGCCCTGTCGTGACTTCTGTGGAGAATAAAATGCCAGAGCTTTCCATGGACTGGAGGAGCACCTTCCCCAATGATGTCAGGACGACACGCTGTAGTCTCCTCAGAGAGGCAGCACGTAAAAGGGGACAACAGCAATTATAAATATAGGAAGCATCGCTGTCTCCTCAGTAACGGAAGTGATCATGAGAACTTTCAGCTGCAGGGAACAAGGTTGATATCTCAAAATCCTTACTGTTTTTTCACTAAACAACCAGTGAGATGTTTAACAGACTCTATAGTTACATAACATATTGATTTTTTCATTTTGACCATAGTTCTTCTTTAACCACTTCAGCCCCGGAAGGATTTGCCCCCTTCCTGACCAGAGCACGTTTTACGATTCGGCACTGCGTCACTTTAACTGACAATTGCGCGGTCGTGCGCGTTGTACCCAAACAAAATTGACACCTTTTTTTCCCCACAAATAGAGCTTTCTTTTGGTGGTATGTGATCACCTCCACGGTTTTTATTTTTTGTGCTATAAACAAAATAAAAAACGACAATTTAATCACTTCTGCCCCGGAAGGATTTCACACTTTAGGACCAGAGCACTTTTTGCGATTCGGCACTGCGTCGCTTTAACTGACAATTGCGCGGTCGTGCAACGTTGTACTCAAACGAAATTTGCATCCATTTTTTCCCCACAAATATAGCTTTCTTTTAGTGGTATTTGATCACCTCTGCATCATTTCTGATCTCCGCTATAAACAAAAGAAGAGCGACAATTTTGCAAAAAAACACACATTTCTTACTTTTTTGCTAAAATAGAAAGCTAAAAAAAAATATAAAAAAACATTTTTTTCCATCGGTTTTGGCCACTTTATATTCTTCCTCATATTTTTGGTAAAAAAAAAAAAAATCGCATTCGGCATTTGATTGGTTTGCGCAAAAGTTGCCACGTTTACGGACGACAATTCATTTCTGGGGTTTTTATTTTTTTACTAGTAATGGCGGCGATCTGCGATTTTTAGCGGTACTGCGATATTGCGGCGGACATGTCGGACCATTTTGACACTTTTTTGGGACCATTGGCATGTATACAGCGATCAGTGCTATAAAAATGCACTGATTACTGTGTAAATGCCATTGGCAGTGAAGGGATTAACCTGCAGGGGGCGCTCTAAGAGTTAACTGTGTTCCCTGGGCGTGTTCTAACTGTGTGTGGGCTGCCCTGGCTGGGGAAAGGGGATGATCACGGCTACCATATAGAGGAAGCCTGTGATCATCGCCCTTCCCCCTCTAACAGAACGGAGATCTGTGTTTACTTACACGGACATCCGTTCTCTCACTGCGGGGGGGGGGGGCCATTGTGTGTAGTCGGCGGCACCCTCTCCCTGGCCCCCCCCGAACACAGTGAGCATGCGTGCTCACAGCACTAGTAAACGCAGCCGACGGCGGTTTGCGATAACGAGCCACTGTGTCGCCGTCAGACTGCGGTCGGCGGTCGGCAAGTGGTTAAAAAAAAAACAATATATTTAACTTTTTACTAAAATATATTCTTCTACATATTTTTGGTAAGAAAAAAATCGCAATAGGCGTATATTGATTGGTTTGAGCAAAAGTTGCAGCATTTACCAACTATGAGAATTGATTTATGGCGTTTTTAATTATTTTTTTTTTCTTTACTAGTAATGGCGGTGATCTGCGATTCTTAACGGGACTGCGACATTGCCGCGGACAGGTTGGACATTTTTGACACTTTTTTGGGACCAATGGCATTTATACAGCGATCAGAGCTAAAAATAGCCACTAATTACTGTATAAATGTCACTGGCAGGGAAAGGGTTAACCTGTAGGGGGCGATCTAGGGGTTAACTGTGTTCCCTATTTGTGTTCTAACTGTATGGGGGCTGGGCTGGCAGGGGCATGACAGATCTAACTGATCCCGATGACCGAGATCAGTAGATCACTGTCATGCTGCCTGTCAGAATGGGGAATCTCTGTGTTTACTTTGGTGGTTCCCCGTTCGTCCTCTCTAACAGGCGATCGCAGGTCGTTAGCGGACATGGAGTCCGACCAACCTGTGGCCCCACTCACAGAGTGCACGGCGGGCATGAGAGCGTGCTGCCGGCAGTGCGCACCCGCCCACAACTGGGGCTGCGCAGATCACTGTTTATAGATGCCGATCTGCGCAGCAGAGCCACTTTGCCGCCGTCTTTCTACGTGAGGCGGTCGGCAAGTGGTTAAGTCCTGCTAGATCACTTCCGGCTGGCCTCTTTTGCAGGTATACCCATGTAAAACATTTAATAGAAGTGCCTACACTATTTAAAATCCACTAATACCCTGCTCTGCACATGCTCAGGGGCTCTCTTTTTTTTGTGCTCAGTGGCTCTCTATTTTTCGTCCCTGTGCCAAAAATTTAGAGGCTGATCTGCTGACAGCCTAAAGGCTTACTGCTGCTCAGGGGCTCTGGGCTACAGCAAAATGGCAGCCTCCGGCAAGAAGAAACAGGATCCTCATGACTAAGATTCGGGGGCGCATTGGGGGCGTGGCCTTGTTGGAGTCCAGGCTGAGGTTGCCACTCTATTCACCTCTCTAGGACATCTTGGATGTGCGACTTCCGGGGGCTGCCCCTTTCTTTTTTGCACCTTTGCAGGAGCCAGGATGGGCTCCATCCCTTGTCAGCCCTCCAAATAGCAGCTGTGGATGCACCGTTTATATAGCCCCTCTCTACCAAGCCTGAGCGGCACACACATCCTTTTCAAGAAGAAACAGGAGCAATGCTGGAGGCAATTTACAGCACACACTGATTTTGGTAGCATCATTATTAATGTGGAATGCATGTTCCTCGATAAAGAACATTATTTTTTATCAAGTTATTATGGATAAAATTTCACGTTAAGTTGTGTTTACACAAAATAAGATGTACGAGGTTTTATTTTTGATTTTGTCTTATAAGATAAGTTTTATGTGATTTTAACACCTTCCCGACCGTGCGCCGTCTTTTCACGGCGGCAGTCGGGGAGCCCTGCGCGAATCGCCGTAAATAAGCGGCGATTTGCATTTGGCCACCAGGGGCGCGCACGCGCGCCCCCGCCGCACTCCTGGGGAGTGTGCCCGCGGCTCGGGCGGACCCGATGTCCGCCGGCGAGCCGCGATGAGCGGCTACAGGGAAAGGAACGGGGAACCGCCGATGTAAACCTGTCAGTGGGGCATGAGAGATCTACTGATCCCTGTCACTGGGATCAGTTAGATCTCTCATGCCCATGTTAGCCCAACCCCCCCACAGTAAGAACACACCCAGGGAACACTATTAACCCCTAGCTCTCCCCCTGCAGGTTAACCCCTTCACTGCCAATGACATTTATACAGTAATCAGTAGACATTTAAATTTCTGATCGCTGAATAAATGTCATTGGTCCCAAAAAAGTGTCAAAATGTTCCGACATGTCCCCCCCAATATCGCATTACCGCTAAAAATCGCAGATCGCCGCCATTACTAGTAAAAAATAAAAAAAAATGAAAACCCCAGAAATGAATTCTCACCATCCGTAAACGTGGCCACTTTTGCGCAAACCAATCAATAAACGCCGATTGCAATTTTTTTTATCGCAAATATGAGGAATTATATAAATCGGCCAAAAACTGTAAAAAAAAATGTTTTTTTATATTTTTTTTTTGGATTTGAATTTTAGCAAAAAGTAAGAAATTTGTTTTTTTTTGCAAAATGGTCGCTCTTCTTTTGTTTATAGCGGCGATAAGAAATGACGCAGAGGCGATCAAATACCACCAAAAGAAAGCTCTATTTGTGGGAAAAAAAGGACGCAAATTTTGTTTGGGTACAACGTCGCACGACCGCGCAATTGTCAGTCAAAGCGACGCAGCGCCGAATCGCAAAAAGTGCTCTGGTCCTAAAGCTGCAAAACCTTCCGGTTGGTAAGTGGTTAACTAACCATTGTTTTTACCTTGCTGTGTAACATTGTGCATTTTTTATTTTGATGGACTAGGGAGAATGTAAGAGACCAGAATAATTGAATTTACGTCTACCAAAATATAAGGAAAAAGACATTTCTGTTTTCTTTTGAAAGCACGTAGACTTTCCTAAGTCATACATTGCATGAAGCAGGATGCAGGGCATATTAATTATATATTTAATGTCATAATTCTTCATTTCCTTTATGAAAGAATGTCTCTCTCAGTAGTCTAATCTGTTCATCTTTCACTGGGTCAAAGCCCCGTGGAATGTTCAGAACAAATCTGGGCCTTTAACTACATACATCTTTGATCTACATTTTATTATAATTTAGATATATGGTCTGATCTTTTTCATCTTGTGCTTTAGAGCAACTTGCATTTATTCAGAATTCCATTGTATCCTTTGTTCCAGCCTCCAATTAACACAGATATTTACTCCATTGCAATAATTCAAATGTAAAACTTCAGTGGTATTATTCTGTATTAGAAGTCCAGTAAGTATGTGGAATCTATTATATTTGACTGACAAATTCATCTTCAGGAATGCCAGTTTTGGCTTATGGTATTGCTTTTCCTTTGCTGTTTTGCTATGAATAATGCAAAGCTTGGTACAAAATGCTCATCCTCAAGTGGAGCTCCACCCAAAAGGGGAAGCTCCGCTTGTTTGCGCCACCCCGCTGCTACAATTGGCACCTTTTGGAGGGATCGGGTACCTTGTATTGACAGGTATCCACTCCGTCTTCGCGGCGTACTCAGCCAGAAGATCGGCTTCGAGCATGCACAGTAGGGAAACGCAGCAGCCCCTGAGAGCTGATTGTAAAATCGGCTCGCGTGAAGACACCGCTGGAACCGTGGGCAGGTGAGTGTCCTAATATTAAAAGTCAGCAGCTACCACTACTGTAGCTGCTGACTTTTCATTTTTTCTGAAGGAGCCTGGAGCTCCGCTTTAAAGTAATAGTGACCAAAAATTAATTTCATTCATTGTCTGATTAAATTCATCCCTGGAATGGCTATACTGGAGCCAGCACCTTTAAAAACAAATCAGCCACTGACCCCTTAACGTTCTATCTTGACATGTTACTTTTAAATCAGAGAATAAGTACAAAGGAGCACCCAAAGTCCAGTAAAAAGTAGGTAGGATTTTATTTTGGTTGTGGTGAAGCCAATGCGTTTCGGTGGATCACGGACTCCCCCTTCCTCAGAGCAAATTGATATTTCTATTCCCGAAAACCTGGTGGGCTGATTGCAAAACGTCTGCTGATGTCTGATTGCAGGATCTTTCAAGAGTTGCTTGTCTATTATAACATTTGCATCTGGTTGGTGCCAAGATCGGCTAGACAGTATCCAAGAGTTACACATGTTACTTTTAAAGTACTCCATGTTACTTTTAAAGTACTTTTTGCACCTATCATTTAAACTCATATTTCACATCAATCAATAGGGGAAAAGTTAGAATTACATTTTTGTTTAATTTACTTAAAAAGTGTCTCTTTCTTGCTCTACATTTAAAAAAAAAAGCCATTGAACCCAAACTGCATCATGTGACCTAAAGCAAGGGCAGTCTAGATCGCATGGTCTGTGGTAACCAAGATCATCATGAGTGTCCCCCCCCCCCCAGCACTTACCCCATCATGGCGGATGGCGGGCAGCATGTTGCAGCAGCTCGGCTCCGAGTCATCTCCTCCATGGCGGCTTCCAGCTCCTCCCTTCCTCCTAGGCGTCCAATAGGATCGCCTGTCCTTTCAGCCAATTGGGTGACGGATGTCAAAACCCACTTCCTGATTGGCCGGGAGGAAGATCAGTGTTACAACAGTGAATATTCATTCGCTGTTGTAACACACCTGGGTAGGCTGAGAGCGCACTCTCTGTGCTCCCGAGACCACCCTATATTAAAGCCTATTAGAGCCTCTGGCTGTAATCGGTGCTTCAAAAAAAACACCCCCTCCCTGTTGGGATTCATGCGCCGGCATCCTGAAAGGGGTGGACAGGGGAGGCATGGACAGGAGATGCGGCGATGGACGGGGGGCAGCGCTTGTGCGCCCTTAATGGACTGGCAGGAACCTTTTTCTGAGTCGCGGCAACTTGAACGTTTCCATTGCCAGAAATTGGATGGGACTTGTCATGCGATTTGAAACAGTCACATCGCATGATGAATCTCACTAACTCCACAGGCTTGGCACGTGATGTTACGTGCACAGAGAACTTTATTCCAATGACATGTAAACTTACTAAAATCATATTAAAACCACCACCTTTTACTGCCAGATCCTGAATTCATATCTAATACAATACTGTAATAAAGTACAATTTGCACAGAAGAATAAACTTGGCACATTAAAGCATTTGAGGCAAAGCTGATATGACTATGGCTGCTGGTGGTCGAACAAATAGTATGAAAACCCAGGCCAGGAAAGGGGGTTTTTCCAAATGCAAAAAAAAAAAAAATCAGAGGTGGAGGGGTCTTTTCATATGGTTCAATCCTAATCTCTCTTCCTCCACCTATCATTTATGGCTGTTAATTACCATGCAGAAGGGGTTAAAGGATATACAGATCATTATGGATGGGAACTAAAATTCACCAAAATCCATCAATTTACGGCACATTTTATTGCAGAATTTTTCATTGAGTTCATTATTGTGTAAATCTGAACGTCATCACTATTTAAAAAACACTTGCATAATCTACTAAAATGGAGCTTATATAGTTATATTGTCTTTATAGGCATTACTTAGGACCCCCCTTTACAAAGATTCTAAAATAGATAGAAAATAATGTGATATAGGTACAACCTCTTTTCAAAAGTTTTCAAATGATATTTGTCCAAAGCTATTGGGTATAAGGTTGTATTATTACTCAAAAACAAGTTGTTTATCCAATTGTAACACAGCACATATAGCTATCTGATTTACATAGGAATGTCTCTCCAGGTGTGTCTAGTGTCTACTCTTGGTATATGTTTTTTCTTGAGTTATATTTCATATACCACCCATGGCATCCAATCAGAATATCCATAGGCATATAATGTCTTGGACATTCAAAAAAAATCTTGCAATGTTTTCAAACAGATACAGTGTCAGTACTCACTGGTACCTTACAGGTGTTATCCAGGCAATAAAGTGTTAGTAGTTTTCTTCTGCCACTTTGGGGTCAATTTTATTAAATCTGGAAAGTGGAAAATCTGGTGCAGCTGTGCATGGTACCCAATCAGCTTCTAACTTCAGCTTATTCAATTAAGCTATGACAAAAATCCTGGAAGCGGATTGGTTTCTATGCAAAGCTGCACAAAGATTTTGCACTCTCCAGTTTTACTAAATCAACCCCTTTGTGTCCAATAATCCAATGTCTAGCAAAGCTTTATAGGTTCCAAAAACAAGTGCTGGACTGGTGCTCAATCTATATAAATCTTGTTGACTCCCAAACAGCCCTGTGTTCAGGCATGAATTGAAAGTCTGGCACTGGGGTTGGCAACCACTCTGCTAGGACTGTACCAATCACATAACTAGTTTTGTCATGTAACAATAACTTCCTCACAGTGGTGTAACTAGAACCTTCAGGGCCCCTGGTGCAAGAAACCATGAAGGGCCCCCCTGACCCCGGCTGGGGCCCTTTCCTCCGAGCCCAGTGGCGGAACGCCAGGGCCCGATTGAAAGTGTGACATTCGTGACCCTGGTAGTTCTGCCACTGGTTTCTACCATTTATTGTTTTTTTTGTTTTTTTACAATATTATTATTTTTTAATATTTTAAACTATTTTTAGGAGCCCCATTTTGGGGATTTGGTGAGATAGCAGGGGTCTAAACGGACCTCTGATGTTTCACCTTTGACACAGAGAAAGGAGATTGAGGGTACAGCGTTCAATCTACATCTCAGCAGCCTCAGCTTCACAAACTGAAACATAGTAAATACAGGTTAGTATGTTTCAGTTATGAATAGACAGAGTCAGTGATCGGTATGGGTCACTGACTCTCCATTCAGAAAAGGCTTCATCCTGACAGATACCCTGCAGCAGCTGGCAGGAGAGGGGAGGGGGGACCCTGCAGTTCTGCGGGGACAAGAGGAGAGGCCATGAAAGAGCACGGGGCCAGGAAAAAGTACATGGGGGCTGGAGAGCACACAGGGGGCAGCAGAAAGAAGCACACACACAGACACATATATACACACACATATACATGCACACACACACACCCACATATACATGCAAAGACACACACACATACATGTAGAATTGCAGAAAGCTTTTTAAAAAACAGCATTACCTTCTTCTCTTCCTTCCGGGTACTGCACTATAGGGGGAGACAAAGAGCACAGCACTTCCAGTCCTAATCAACCTCGGGTTTCTATGAAGACTCCGAGCAGAGGTTGTGCAGGTAATGGCAGGGATGCCTTATTGGCCAATTAGGCCAGGGTTCCCCTTGCTAGCATAGTTTAGCTTCCGGAACCCAGTGCACCTTCTCCTCAGGCCAGACCTTCTGTCACTGGGTGCAATTCTACTTCCATGTCCAGCACGGTTGCGTCTGATGGCCTGGTTCTTGAGATTGGAAGTCTTCGGCTTCTCCTTCAGAGTCATTTCCGCTCTCTTGAATACAAGCAGAATGAACGCAAACAGAGTTTACGGAAGAATTTGGTCAGCGTTTACTCTAATACATGTCTGCTGCTGACAGATCATGTAGTGATCTAGAAGTTCTAAATATTCTAGGCTTCCTCCAGTCGGATTTAGTCTATCGGTCAGTTCCCTCGGAATTCAAGTGTCCACTTTATTGGCCTTCACAGGTGTATCCAGGTCTAGGCATCTTTTCTGTCCAACAATCCTTCAAGGGAGCAGCTAGGCTCAGTCCTTGAAGTAGCGGAGGTTTTCCAAATGGAGTCTCCCTTTTGTTGTCAACTCCTTCTCGGGAATTGGAGCAGAGTGTTCTAGGGCTGTTTCCGTTTAAGGTTTCTATCTCAATTTTGCCTTTTTCCTGGCTATCACGTCGGCATAAAAAGCCTCAGAGATTGGTTTATTGGTAACAGAACTTTTCTTATCATTCTTCCAGTTGAATGGTGCTGTTTTCTATGCTTGATTCAATTCTTAAGCGGTTGTCTACCCATTGATTTGATAGTGTCAAAAAGAGTTAATATTCCCGGCATGCCGGAAATGCTAGCTGTCTCCTTGATTGTGCTCTCAACCAGACTGGCAGACCTTCCAGTGGGTGGTGTCATGATGAATCGCATGCGTAGCATCATGGCGGTTGCAGATCAGGCAGCGGCTAAGATGTCAGCTTCCTTAGCTGAAAACAATAGGAGAGTATACAACCACTTTAAGGGCACGAGAGTCTTTCATATCTACAAAGCTACAACTTCCTTCATTTTTCAGAGCGCCTGTTAATTCTATTGCCAGAAAGGACAGAGGAACGTGCCTCAACTAGGATGATTGTGGCACGGATTGCCTAGGCCATTCAACAGGCTCAGAGAGCCAGGGGGCTTGGCTGCTTTGGAGGTACTGTCTGCTCGTTTGACTAGGCATGGGTTTACATCTTGGGCAGATTCACAGCATGTGACTCCCAAAGTAGTCTGTAGGGCATCCTTGTGGTCCTCAATCAATATGTTTATGCCTCATTGTTGTGTAGAGTCTGCTTCTTTATCCTCTGGTTATTTTGGCTTGCAGGTCTTGTCGGTGACGATACAAATTAAAGCCTTTGGGATAACATTGCCCGCCCATTAGGTGTATAGCGAGTTCATTCCCAGACGTATGCTGCCATGGAGTCTGTCAGGAAAACGGAAAATTGAATATCAAATACTTACCGTAATTTTCCTTTCCTGATGGACTCCATGGCAGCAGGAGTCCCCCCCCCCAATGTCTTGAGGAGGCTAGTTACAGAACACGGCCTCTGGCTCGGAGCAAAGATTTATGGGAGTGGGGTCCTATAGGGGAGGAGTGGAGGCGGGGTTAACCTACATGTATGCTGCCATGGAGTCCATCAGGAAAGGAAAATTACGGTAAGTATTTGATATTAAATTTTCTGTTTTCT
>BLSH010419753.1:118608-133132 GCA_018402905.1 Glandirana rugosa
GAGGTCTCCACTGTTGCTCCAGTCTTGGTTGAGCCTCATATTAGCACTTCAGCCGAAATGGGGCGTCCTACAGGAATTATGGACAAGGTCCGGCCTAACACATTTATGTGTCCGTCGTGGGCTCTTGACTCGGTGTTTTCGCACCCTCTCAACGTACATGGATTTCTTTATTACTGGGCCTTAGGGTATGAATCGACTTTGGACTCGCTTCCTTTCCTCTGATGGAAGGCTGTGATATACACAGTGGTTAAAGTGGGGTATAGAGCAGGTGCGTATACCTAGGACGTTGACTTTTTTTACTCTTTCTAAACCTAAATCGGTGTTACCCCGAAGACCACTTTAAAGAAATATACTTATAGGAAGCGTAACGTCCGGTCGGGAGGTACGAGAGTTTCATCACGCGTACCTTCCTCAGTCTAGCATACCCCGGGGCCCGGGGGATGCTTTGAGGTTCCTTATCTTTAGGGGGCCCGGGGCCCCATACGATCTGACTCCTTCCATGCGCACTACTTTGAGAGCATGGAGGGCTGGCCTGCAATGCGAAGGATATTCATATAAAGAAATTTCACCAGAAGCCCCATTGTGGCTAAATCCAAATCTTTCTCATTTTTTTCAGTTGCAGGATCCATATGCGTGGACGAGATATGGGGTGAAATTGGTGACACATATAGTGTCGGAAGGTAGTCTCCTTTCCTTCGCTCAGGTTTCAGCTAAGTATGGGATTCCGGGTCATTATTTCTTTAGGTACATGCAACTCTCCCACGCTTTTGTGGCTCAGTTCTCGGGTGCTGCCTGTGTATTTACACAATCCGGCCTGGAACAGGTATTAAGGACATCCTGCGGGGTAAAGCCGACTTCACGATTATACTCCGAGTTGGTTCTGACCTCGTTGTCACCTCTGGAGCGTTTGCGGGAGAGGTGGCGACGGGATGCTCCCAATTTGGACAATGGTGACTGGGATGTAATTTGGGACTTCCCATTCAGGTCCCTGATCTCCATTAGGGACCAAATGGTGCAGTTCAAAATCGTACATAGGGCCTATTACACCCCCCATAGAATACATAAGATGCATCCAGAACAATCGGCTGGATGTTGGTGGTGCAGGGAGGAAGTCAGTGATTTTATACACGTTTTCTGGTGGTGCCCCAGGGTCCAGAGGTATTGGAAGGAGGTGGTGGCTCTGGTTAATGCAGTGGCTGCCACATCCATTACTCCATCTATTGAGTGCTGCCTGTTAGGACTGGTTGAATCTCTGGTACCGACTGTTGCAAAGAGAACACTGTTAGGAACACTTTTTTTCTATGCTCGTAAGACGATTGCTATGCAGTGGAAAAAATCGCGTTGGTAAATAGCTGTCTCCCGCTTTATAAAGATACGTATGCATCAAGGGGATGCCCTCAAAAATTTGATAAGGTGTGGCGGGCCTGGCTGGGAGAACCCTCAACGGCTTAGTAGTGAGAGGTTGGGGTGAGGTGGGGAGGTGGAGGCGAAGGTATATGACTCAGTGGTGGAACAGAGACAAATGTATTCTATGATTTTGAACTGTCTATGCACTGACTGTAACATTGCCAAATGCAGCTAATTGTTTGGTTCATGTTGTGGCCGTAGCCACAGTTTGTCTATGTCTTGAAAATTCAATAAAAAAAGATTTTTAAAAAAAAAAATTGAATAATGCCCTTGCTTTAGGTGTAGGCCATTTACATCCCTCATGAAGCCTGACTGAAATACTCCTAGGGCGAGGCCAATCATTACTGCTCATTTCCACCATCACAGGAGTGAGCTCTCAAACACTGAGCTCTGAGCTAGTGCATCGGGGGGCAAAAGCGCACGTGAGGGGTTTGATTCAGAGAAAAAGCTCACTCCTGTCATAGTGGAGGTGAGCACTAATGAGTAGACCTCACTCAGCAACATCCTAGCAACGTTCTGGGAGTATTCCAGTTAGGCTTCATGAGGTATGTAAATGGCCTACACCTATAGCAAGGGCATTATTCATCTTTTTTTTTTTTTTGTAAATTTGAACTAACCTTTTAAAGAAACTATGCCCAGATAGCTAAATCCAACAGCATATATTATCCAAGCTAGATCCAGATCAGCCACAAGGCAACCTGGGCAGTAACTCGGGGCCCAGTGGATGCCCAGGGCTCCAGCTCCATCTTTCATTTTCATTCAATAATCCAGGAGAATGGTTTATGTAGCTCTGTCCCTGTAGGGCTTGCTGAGTGTTGACTTTTTATGCTTCTCTGGTTACCTGCAGCTGGTTGCTCAGGATTTCCACTTTGGTTGCTAGGGGTTCTCTCTTGTCCCACCCTTACTCCCGCTTGCTCGTTACTCAATGACCAGTCCAGGGTATTTGTGTTTTTGGTATTTTATTTTGGAACTTGGATGGGAGAAGTGGGATACTCCAACTTGAACTATTTACAGTGGATGAGGACAACTCTCACTTGGCCTCACTGGATTATTTGTGAAAGCAGTCACACTGCTTTATCCATACTGCCACCTTGCTACTTAGCCTAGCTCAATAGTGGTAGTCTGGATGAGGAACCTGCATGTTCTTTCCTTCAGAACTGGTGATGCTGATAGACCAAGCTTGGTGTTTTCCGTCTGGACAATTGATCTCCACTCGGTCAATGTGCATCGACCGCCCCAGATTCTAATTCTTTTTGATGGAGAGGAAAGTGTTCCATAGTGGCAACCTGGACGAGTTCCGGTGTGGCTTGGGGACATATAGGAAGTCCCATACGGCTTTGTCACACCAGGCATCCCTCTTGCTCTCAATCTCTTCCATGGTCTTCCTCAGGGCATATGGATAGTCATATCTTTAAGAGCTGGACTTTGGGCTGCTGCGACTATTACTGATGCACCCGGTGGCTGCAACTCGGCCCTCATGACTTGTGTACATTGCACCTCTGAGACATGGGTCTCCCTGGTTTGGCAGAATGTGCTACGGATGTGCACCACTGTTCTCGGCACTCCCCGTCCTCTTCCAAATGGAATAGTCACTATGTGTGTCAGTATCTCTGAAGTGGTTCCTACTTCCCAGTTCACATACAGTCTTCTGGTTTGGCAATCACTTCGCTGTAGCCACAGCAACATGTCACCGCAGTGCCCACACTGGCCCCATGCTCGCAGCTGCACAGACACATTCAGGAATTTGCTACATACGAGCCCGAGATGCTCTGTATCTCCTTCACTGCATAGCGCCAGACCTCCTTTGAGCATTAATCTGACCGCTGTAGCCCACAAGATTTGATTCTGAGATTCAGTCCGCTCCGCAGGCCCTCCACCAACGCGTGTGATAGCATCCACTCCGGTACCCGCCATCTTGCTACTCCTCACATGTGACCCAAAGGCGTGGCATTGCAGCTCTCTTCCTCCTCTCGGATTGGTGACCTGCAAGCAGCGACTTCGCCCACGTCCTCAGACTAGCTCACCCTCTGGCGGTGACTCCTCCTGCTAGGCAAAACTCTTTGGCGTGCTCTCTCCCTTGCGGTACAGTAACCCCTTCACTGCTGCCATCACGTTGCTCAGCTTCCATAAATGGTACTGTAATGCAGATTGTGTTCCCTGCCACGGACACACATTCATCTGCCAAAATTTGAGCTCCGGCTACATTCTCTTGCTCACATGCCAGCCTGACTCTCTTACTGCTGCTGTAAACTGTCCCACTATTGCTAACTGCATGGCAGACATTTCCTTTCACAGCACATTTTCAGACCTATCCCCTGACGCTCCGATCCCCACATCCCAGGTTACTGCTTTCGTGAACACAACTTGAAATGAAAGCACACTTGCACTGGTTACTGTGAAGCAGACCTCACCCTCCTCCACAGTGCAACATATCCTTCTTTCTTTTCTTTCCTTTTTTTCCCAGCACTTCACTTGAGAAGACATAGCATTTCTTGGGTACATATCTGGCTGTTGCCGGTAGCAACCACTGCTGTAACTCAGAGAGACATCCTGGACGACGCCCCCAAATGTAGCACTGTCCCCGTAGGGCTTGCTGAGTGTTGACTTCTTAGGCCTCTCTCTGGTTACCTGCAGCTGGTTGCTAAGGGTTTCCACTTTGGTTGTTAGGGGTTTCCACTTATCCCACCCTTACTCCCACTTGCTCGTTATTCAGTGACCAGTCCAGGGTATTTGTGTTTTTGGTATTTTATTTTGGAACTTGGATAGGAGAAGGGTTTAGTGGGATACTCTAACTTGAACTATTCACAGTGGATAAGGACAACTCTCACTTGGCCTCATCGGATTATTTGTGGAAGCAGTCATACTGCCTTAACCATGCTGTATAGAGAAATTAAGTCTTCTTGCTCTCACTAGCAGCAGACTTGATGCACTACATTATCTTCAGCATATTCTCTAGCATCCCCTTTACTGACACCCATCCACTGAGTCTTCTAGCTGAAGGGGTGGCCCTCACTTGACAGGCCCCAAAGACACAGATCTGTACTCACAGTAGGCACAATCAGATCCTCGCTGGTGTCTCCCTTCCAGTCAGCTCTGCAGGACCTCTGGGTTCAGCTTCTCTCTCTAGGCCCTTGGATCAACCACCCCAGGCCACACGACCACCTCTGCGGAGGAGAGGGCAGCTGCCCCCTCCCTCCTGAACTCTGCTCCCAGCTTAACTAACTCTGAACCCATGTCCTTTGGGCTTTTATACAGTATCCCAGTATGCAACGCAGCACTTTTCCTCTGCCAATAGCCAGGACTGTAACAAAACTTGTGTGCTCACCTGTCAGGTCTTCTCCCACTGTCCAATATGCCTCCCTATTGGACCAGTGGGGACAGTCAAACAAGCTGAGCTGCACCTGAGCACAATGAGCAGACCTAACCAATAGATCCTGCTCCCTGGTAGGCAGAGAGCACTCTAAGTTTTACCTGACCATCTTCCTGGTTAGCAGAAAGACCAAAACTATACTCTCTTCTAGCACCTACCTAGGAGGGAATTGGTCAAAGGTGTGCACCTGCCTGTCAATTTACAAAGGAGGATGACATGCTAATACAGACATTGCAAATAAGATGGTTCCTCTGTGACACTTTCATTCCTCATAAATATGATATACAGGGATGGGGCACCAACATTGCTACCTTGCCTAGTGCCCCATCTGCCTTAATCTGTCTCTGATCCTAGCATATTACTTATACTAGCTGAGAGAATTCCTCCACGAGATTCTCATGTACTTAAAGTAGAATTATCCCCGCCCCAATATAAATATGTCCTGCAAAAGATAATTATAAGTGCCTTTGCATTAACAGTTTTCTTTAGGTTCCATTCCAAAGTCCAAATACCTGCTGAGCCTGCCAGTGAAGTCCATCTAATGCAGCTTCTACTCATGGTGTGGCAGCAATGCTGCACTGCTCCTGAATCCAGAGCAGTGTTGCCCTTCTCATGTAAGCTGTGACTGCTTGCACTGCCATGGAAAGAACACGAGCATTCAGTCTTTGAAGATCTGCAACTGCTACATCTAGGTTTATCAAAAGCACTGTTCCACGCTCCACACACAGGATAGCCATATGTATTAAGATTTCTACAGTTCAAGCCTGTGGGCTGAGCTGAGCAAGAGAAATCAATAGATTCCACCATTCACGCTAAACAGCATGCATGAAGAGATCTCCACTGTCAGCTATTTTACTCTGACAGCCACTGCTCCCACAACTGTCAGAATGTTAGAACAGGTTATGTATTTGATTGTTATTGTTTGGTTAAGATATTTCCACCTGACAATCAGATCAAAGCTTGTTGAGGTGAGTGGTGCTGACAGAACCACTGATGCCTCAATTCTCAGCTGATTTAGCATGAAAAAGCTGAAATGTAAGCCTTGTATGGCTACCATACCACACGTGTGAATTTGACCTGTGCACAGACTTTACTTTATGCATATGAGGCCAGTGTTCAAGTCATCTTCAGCATACAGCCTTGGTCCTGAAGCTGTGTTTTGGAGAGCACTTGACCGCTGATTCTTGCAGACTGTGCACAGGCAGAGCCAGTACAGCAGGTGTTAGTATTGGTTTGTTAAATTTAGGTGTAGCAGGACAAGCCTACTAGACAGTACATTACGTATCAGAATATTGTATAAGCTATACCTCATCAAGCAGAGTTTAATTTAAGCTGGGGCAGACATTTTCTTACGTAGTTTACCAATCACATACCAAAATATCTCTTGCTTACACTACATAGCGGCACACCTGATAGCAGGAATCAAGCCCCCATACTAAAAATATTAAACTTTCAGCTCCCTTCCACATTCCCCAGTGTTTTCCTATTTTCATCCCAGTGGGCAGCAGAAGGAAGAGTTCTGATGAGGAGCAGATGAGATCCCGTAATGTATCTGTCAAATCAAACCTGGTCTCATTCTTATAATTACTTCAGGATATGAATGACCAGGTACAGGTTATGGGATTCCAGTTGAAGTTGGAGAGCAGAATAGTAGAACTTGCTAATACTTTACTCCAAAATAAGTTTTGTAGTTGCCCCCTAAGCCTTAGTTCATTCCTGTTTTGTACTAATAACATATATACATAAATCTTCTCTTACCAGGATTTTCAGAGAGCCTCCTTTCAGCACTTAGAACTTTGTAAAAACACTGATGGAGAGTTCTGGAGCCTTGCAAAAACATTGTAAGGGAGTGTGTACCAATGCTACTGCAAGTTGGTATATTAGGTTTGTTCAGTCCAGCGTGCATGCATTATTTTGAGAAATTCTTTGGGTCTCCAATGTAGATTCTTGGTGGTTTTGGGCAGTTCTGTGGGCAGCGAAAGGGGAGTACTGTATTCTGTGATCACTGCCCACAGCCCAAAGATCCCAAATGCTGTCAATCTTTCCCACCCAGCATCAATGATGGTAGCATCACCCCTGTAGTCTCTGTAGTTCATCTGTCTCCCTGCCCTCAATCACACATTTGTCCTTTCATCCAGTCACGGAACAGGCCGGTACTTTGTTTTTTTTGTTTTTATTGGGGGAATAAACTTGGATAGGGAAGGGATGACTGTGGGATGCTCAGTAGATCAAAACGGGACCATCTGTATACACTTCTGTCTGTATATACTCCTTCACTTCTCTCCTGCGCATACGCTTGCAGACCATTATGCTCCTTCACTTTACTCCTGCACATACACTTGCAGAACGTTGCTCTCCTTCACTTGCCTTCTGCACATACACTGGCAGAACGTTGCTCCTTCACTGTGAGGCCTGAAAGGATATTTACCAGGCCTCCTTTACCTCTTTCTCTCCACCCTGGCTAGCACATGGTGAGGCCTGCATTCCTGGCGGCAGGACCTATGGACCACCCATTACAGGTAAGAGCCACGGGCCCTATAAGTGTAGCTAAGTATGTTGGTGCTAGCTGGGGTTTGATGGACTATTCCTCCCAGCCCATTCTCTTACAGGCCACCTCAGCCCTCCTGGCTACTCTGGCCTGCTCCACTGGCCAGTGACACCACTCCCCTGGCTAGCTCCTCTGACCTCTACAGACTGTCCACTGTATCCTCCCAGACTGCTCCTGTCCTTTTCTAGCTCCCAGGTATGTCACTCACCGACAACAACACCGGTGGATCCTTTAAAGAGTCTTTTCCTGTAGCCTCTCTGTTGCTCTCCTGCTCCCCTGTGCCACTCCAAGATCTATGTCCTCCTGGCTGCACCTGAGCTCCCAGGCCTCAAGGTCACCCCCGCAGACCGGGGGCTCCCTCCCAGGTGAGGCCTCCGCAATACTGCTACTTCTCTACTCTTCCACCCAACACACTTCTCCCAGACTGAGCTGGCCATAGGTATTTAAGAAGGCCTGCCCCCTCCCAATCCAGGTTGGGGATTGGTCAGGGCTCCTTAGAACACCCCAGATGGCTACAGCTCTCCCCCACCTCTCCTTCCAGAAAACACCAGCACCTTCTGGAAAGAAGTAGGAGGTTCTGATGACACAATCTGTAATGAATCTAGTCCTTCCTGGCCACTCCCAGCCCAGAACCAAAACAATCAGGCCTGCACAACAGTCAGGCCTGAATAAATTTGCCTCTCCTGACAAAAAAAACCTACTTACACAGCGCCTATCACTATGGGAGCACTACATATATATAAGTACATCTGGAAGGATTAGCTGTATTGCGATTCCCGATATGCTGACGACATGTAAGGCAAATAAACACCAGGGCAGAGATCAGGAGGTATTTACAGACGAAGTCATGATTTTGGTAATGAAGTTGGAGTTTGCTTTTAAGTATAAGCTACGCAAAAATTTAATTTCTAATAAATTTGTTTGTGCATGCCTATTGTACTATTTAAATCTAACCTTGAATGATTTTTTTAGTCTGTAGCTTTAAATACCCAGCGATCCTGCCAATCTCCTTCTCTCCCCCATATTTAGCATTCTAACCAGCAAGGAAGCATTGTTGATGTTGAGGTGGGAGAAATTTTGGTTTTAGTGATCGCCAATGTCTTTGGTTTGATAAATATTAAAACAAGTGAAAAATCATATAGAAAAACAAAAGTTTTGGATTTCATTAGAAGGTTGGAGTAAAACAACAGGAGTCAGTAATCGATGGGCACTGTTAAAGTCTACCATCCTGAAGTCAACTAGATTATATTTCAAGCAATTTAGTAAGAGTAAACAGAAGAAAAAAAACAAACCAGAAAGTGCTGTAGTGCATGAAGAAATAAATATAGATCTAATATATGATTTAAACAACCAGTGATAAATAAATGAATGCGAGTGGTCGTACACCGCAAATCGGCTCCAAGGTGCCAAATTATGTGAAAACGTAATATTGTACGTACTCCTTGCTGATGTGCTAATGTTGCAGATGTGCAAAATTACAAAAATAAAGTGCAATAAATTCAAGTGGTTACAAAGCGCCAATCGGCTCAAAAGCGCCAAGTAATGAAAGTAAATTTACAATATTAAACGTATTACTTGTCAATGGGTTAGTCTGTCAGTGTCCAGACGGCAAACAATTATAAAGTGCAAAATATGCTCAAAACCTCCCCCGTGGTATTTATGCATAAACAAATAAAAAAAATTTAAAATATTGAAAAGCAGTGTGTGATTAATTATCAATATACTGGTATGACCATATGCAAGAAAACATCCACCACAGACCCATACCAAGGTGTCTTATGAATAAAAATATACAATTACCCAGGAGCATCCAGCATAAGGTTAGAAATAAATTCCAAATGTTAGATCTGTGAATACCAAGCAAAATAACTCATTCAATCTTCAATTCAAATTCAAAGGAAGCATCAATGTTGAGCCCTTCAAAGCTATCTTCGTATTCCAAGGCATCCCACAACAAACACAATCTTTAGTCCACTCTGTATGCCAAAGAGCTGCTGTGTATGTTGGAAGGTGGGCATTCCCACTATTATACCATACTGTCCGCTCTCTATCCCGACATCTTAGTGGACACAAGGGGAAAAAACTCCATAGTGCAATACCGTATTGATAAAGTAATCCGAACAGACAAACCTACTCACATTCTGGAAGTCAGAACTGTGCCTGTGTGATTATTGCTACTGTGTAGCCAGTCCGAAGGTAGCATGGTGACGCACAGGCTCCGGCTTACGCGTTTCGTCTTTCGACATCATCGGAGGCGACGCCATCTTGCTACACCTTCGTATATTTATACTCCATTGTAACCTGGTGACCCACAGTCACATGGTCGCGGCAATTTTAACTCAGGCTGTCATCATTCTTCATTGTGAGTCGATACATTTAAAACATATGTGTTATACATTTTATTTTAATTGATCTACATGTGCAATGGCTAAACCCGGAACAGGGTGCAGACTCTAAATATTCCAGCAAAGCCCTACACTGTATATATTACGTACTTTGTAACACATTTTAAAAAATTAAAATTAAAATAAACATGCACGATAAAAGGAAAATTCAAAGTAAAATCATTAAAAAAATCTAAAAATATGTAATAAATGAAAATGTATACAATTAAGAGTTCCTTATGTGCAGGTTGTGACTGATTTAGGCTGATCAATAGAACACCTTGTTATTTTCTAGATTGTTGGAATATAGTGGAATATGTGTCTCAAGTAAGAGGGGAGAATAATATGTGGGAAATTAAAAGGCACATGGTTGCTGATGAACTTATCAGACACATCCAGTGTTACTTTTATCCATACGGGTAAAATGCTCCCTGGAAATGCATATACTTAATATAGGCTACTTTGATTTAAAATAAGTGATTAAAGGAATAGATTTATATATAGGTTTGGTATATGGGATTATGGCCTTTGATATAACACAAAATTAGAATGGGAGAGTGATGGTTACTCTTGAGCAAAATTATGAATCCAAAATGAGCCGCGATAACTCTTAAAAATTAGATAAAAAACAATTCAGGTCGATATCTATATTCAGGCCATCAGGCCACAAAGTATTTAAAGATATCTTTATTGTGCTTGTCTCTAAAATGTTTTGATAGGCTATGATTCTTGAATTCCTTCCGAATGTTTTTTATATGCTCACAGATTCTCACAAATAGAGGTCTCGTTGTCCTGCCTACATATTGTTAGCGGCAGGGACAATCTATAACATATGTAACATAGGAACTGGTACATGTGATAAGTTGGTTTATCTTATATTCCCTTCCAGTGGAGCTAGAGGTACATTTTTCTTTTTTCCTGGGTTGCTTTTTACTTTCCCTACATGGTTGGCACTTTTGGCATTGGTAGAAACCTTTTAAATTTGGGAAGAGTCTAATATCCCTAGGTGGGTCTATGACATTGTGTACTAACTTATTTCTTAGTGTAGGGGCCTTTCGGTACATTATGGGAGACCCCCCAGACGAAGAGGAGGTTTTCACAGACCCCAACCATATTGGGGTTCCCCAAGAGATTACAGAGAAGAAGCCTGGCACCACGAAAGACCCTACTATCCACCCCAGAGGGAAGTTTCCTGGGGTCCACAAAGAGGAAGAAGAGGGTATGGACCAGTGACACCCAACAGACAAGAAGATTGGGGAGAAGGAAATGCAATAGGGGCAAACAAGGGGGGATCAAGAAAAAGAAGAAGAGAATAGTGGGAACTGGGATCTTTAACTTAAGCAAAGCAGAATTTAGAATTCAGCAAAGAACTAGAAATATTAGACCTTGGATTCAAGTATGTAGCAGACAAATACCTCGATAAATTTGAAGTCTATATCAACCTAAAAAAATTAATCCGTAAACTGAATCTCAGGAAATTCTATGCCAACAAAAAAGACACAAACACTAATGCAGGAGTCACGGAATATACACACACATCGCTCAAGAATAACTCCACGTTTAACCCTAAATGTCCCGGAAATGATAGTTTGGAAGTGTTCAAGAAAATGGTGGAGGAAGATTTCAAAAAATTAAAGATCCATCGTAATAAGGAAAAGGACTTGTGGAAAATTATTAAGGATTTGGAAAAAAAGAAAAATGTTGTAATTAGGCCAGCAGACAAAGGGGAGGATTGGTTATCTGAACAAGAAAGACTATGAAACCGAAATGGAAAATTTATTGAATGAAATTGGCACATATGAAAAGCTGAAACAAAATCCAAAGAAAAAATATGAAAAATGGCTTAGGACATATATTAACAAAGGGAAAGAAAAAGGATTTTTAACCAAGAAGGAAGCAAGATATTTGGGACCAGAATCAGCAAAAACGCCAGTAATCTACTATCCGCCAAAAGTCCACAAAAACCACCTGGAAGACCCACTATCAGTGGGATTGATTCCCTTTTCTGTAGATTAGGTGAATACCTGGACAAGTATCTACAGCCAACTGTCCATCAGAGCAAATCATATCTAAGGGACAGTGCACAGTTAATTGGAGAATTAAAAGATATCGAGGTAACTGAAGAAGATTTACTTGTCATTATTGATGTTATAAAATTAAACAGTCGCGCTAAACAGAAAAATGAAAAATTAATTACATAACAAATACAAAAAATGTCTTAAAACAATTAATGAAAATTGTCCGTGATAAAACTCATAAGTCCCACGTGACACTACGTGTAAAAAAGTGCCTAAAATAAAGAGTTGTAAGAACTCAAAATAAAACTCCAAAAGTATATGTGAAGAAATCGTGACAACAGTCCCAGCCAGAGATGAATGTGTATGTTCTTCTATAGATGATCATCCAAACATCTGTCTTTAAAACTTCACCACCACCAAGGGACATGCACACCATGTGGGGTTAATAGATATATACTCTTACCAGAGCAATATGACTCACTATTCCTAGTAAGTCGTGTAGGCAGACAGCTACAACCCGCTGCAGGGTATAATGAAGGCTCACTCGCTCCCCTGGGGCTCTATTTCAGGGAGAAATCCGACTGGGTGATAAGTGGATGATCGTCCTCCCCAGCAGCACATACCATATGAAGAAAGTACCAGATAGTGTAATACCATAAAAACCAATTTTATTATAAAATGTAAATATATACTCACAAAAGTACATAGAGAATTCACAATGATCGTGTCTAAGCCGGCAAACAATGCTAAAAAGATCGCCAGTCCGTTCGGGTGTAGGCGTGGGGACGTCAGCACGTAGCTCCGCCCTACATGTTTCGTCAAACGTGACGTCTTCCTGGGGACGTTATTTTATAATAAAATTGTTTTTTACGGTATTACACTATCTGGCACTTTCTTCATATGGTATGTGCTGCTGGGGAGGACGATCATCCACTCACCCAGTCGGATTTCGCCCTGAAATAGAGCCCCAGGGGAGCGAGTGAGCCTTCATTATACCCTACAGTGGGTTGTAGCTGTCTGCCTACACGACTTACTAGGAATAGTGAGTCATATTGCTCTGGTAAGAGTATATATCTATTAACCCCACATGGTGTGCATGTCCCTTGGTGGTGGTGAAGTTTTAAAGACAGATGTTTGGATGTTCATCTAAAGAAGATTATACACATTCATCTCTGGCTGGGACTGTTGTCACGATTTCTTCACATATACTTTTGGACTTTTATTTTGAGTACTCACAACTCTTTATTTTAGGCACGTTTTTACATGTAGTGTCACGTGGGACTTATGAGTTTTATCATGGACAATTTTCATTAATTGTTTTAAGACATTTTTTGTATTTATTATGTAATTAATTTTTCATTTTTCAGTTTAGCGCGACTGTTTAATTTTATTGCATTGCACTGTCTAGGAAATATCACGTGGAACACGGTTGCTGCTTGATTGATTTGATATAGTTTTACCCTTAGCGCGATACTGTTTAATTTGAATTCACTATTGATGTTAACGCGCTCTATACTAACATAACACAAAAAATGGGTTAGTAGCGCCGGAATGGGCTCTACAGAATTTCACGAATCTCAAGCAGGAACAGATCCAGTTCCTTGTAGAAGGACTGGATCTGGCCATGAGTAACAATTATTTCTGGTGTAATGGGCAATTTTACCTCCAAAAGAAAGGTGTAGCCATGGGGGCTAAATATGCCCCAAGCGTGGCTAATGTTTTTATGAATAAATGGGAAGAGGAGCAAATCTATAGTACATTTAGGCCCAAATTGAGATTTTATAAAAGATTTAGAGATGATATTATTTTAATTTGGAGAGGCACTGAAAACGAATTTAAAGAGTTTTTAGACGAAATTCACTGTAATAAATATGGAATTACCTTCTCAGGTGTTTGGGACAGAGAGAGCATCAATTTCCTGGATTTACAAATATTCAAGAAATATGGGACATTATATACCAGAACATACTTTAAACAGACCTACAGGAATGGATACATTTCCACCAAAAGCTGCCACCACCCACAGTGGATTAGCAACGTCCCAAAAGGACAGTTAATGAGGTTAAGAAGAAACTGTAACCAAGAAGAAGATTATGACAGGCAGGCAGATATTGTGGTTAATCGGTTCGTTGAGAAAGGTTATAAGAAAAAAGAACTGGAGAAACTTAAGGGAAACATCAAACATATGAAGAGAGACACACTCCTCACTGTGAAACAAAAGAAATAATCTAACACCGATTTTGCCTTTCTGACTGGTTTCAATAGGCAATATAGGAAATTCTAATGTCGGACAGGACATTGAAGAATTTGTTACCAACGAGACCAAGATTTATCTACCGAAAGGCCCTTACACTAAGAAATAAGTGTTGTAGAAATTTAGGATGTGTATTATGTATTGTCACAGTGTCTCCCAGTGTCGGTTTACCGGTATTCGCTGTGTACAGCGAATATGGCTTTAACCGATATTGAGAAAAGCCACATACAATGAAAATCTTCCATCAATTGATAATTACACGCTACCCGCCCGATCATCCCGGCCGGCAGGCGCCCTGAGCGGTTATCGCTGGAGCAAACGCTGGTCCGGATCTTTGAGGTGCAATGCACGTTCTGTGGCGCGGGTGTATTACCGTCAATCAGGGGGCCCCTGTCTTCTGTACAGATCGATCTGCTTGGCGGCGGTTCACTTGCATTATGGAATTAGTATTGCCTTTTATGTAAGGATAATGATCTGTAGGCTTTCTGTGGCATCTGATCAATGTGACAGAGGTCTGCAGCTATATTCCTTTGTGTTGTAATT